>BMAU01005920.1:0-45835 GCA_019973935.1 Trichonephila clavipes | reverse complement strand
GCAGACACAGGCACCGGAGAAGCAAGCACAGGCTCGGAAAGGCAGACACATGCACACTCTTGCTTTGGTTCTCATTTCCTCCCGCTAGAAGTTTCTTCTCAAGATCTTACATTCGCTGTGATATAAGGCTAAAATTTTCAATCACTCCTTCAATTCTTTCATCAACTTGTTCTCTAATTCTTTCTTCAACTTGCTCTACTTTCTTCTCTATCTTCTCTTCAACTACTGCAATCTTTTTTCTTCTACTTTCAATGCTATTTTCTCTTCCACATTATTGATTTTCTCTTCAACGTTGTCAATTTTTCTTTTTCTAGAGAATCCTTCAGTTCTTCTTGACATTTCTCCATTCTCTCCTTTTTAACTCATTCTTAGTTTCTTCTTGGCTTCTCTGCATATTCTCCATTCTCTCCTTAGTCTCTTCTTGGCTCTTCTGCATATCTTCTTGGCCACTTTTCAAGGCATTGATGCCTTCCAACAGAGCATTCAGTTGCTCATCCATCGCTCTTGTTATTGGCATAAAATCCACTTTTGACGCAAACTGTTACATAGATCCGAGGGTTCGAGGATTTTATGCAAAAACAATCACAAAGAAAAAATAATCAGTTTTTAAGAGCAATGGGGAATTTATTATCGAAAATCCAATCCTTTCAATACAGGATTCATCGGCAATATTCACAGGGTAAATATTCGAAGGTTTCACACCTTCAACAGCAATCAAACACAATAACAGTGTTTAAAAATACACGTAAGTAAAGATTATTCACAAGCACAGCCGAGCTAACCGCTAGTCAAGGCAATCCTCACTACTCACGCTGGCTTAATCAAGACTCCTCTCGTACGAAGGAACGAAAATAAGATAGATGGCGAGCGAAAGCGAGCAAGCTCTTCTGCTCAGAAAGAGTGATGGCGAAACAGTGACTGAAGCCAGGAGAAGGAAACCCCATAAAGGGAGAGGGGGCGGGGCAAGGACTCCTCTCGTACCGGCGAGCATCTTCTTTTATAGGCGCGACAGAAACTTCTAGAAATATAACCGTTCGTGTCATTGAACGTGACACTAGTGGAGAGATCTACTACTTTCTGAGAGATTCAGAGGTTTCCGAACTCACCAACATGGTTACCAATGACGCCAAAGTCGCCAACCTGGTCGCCAAAAATGATACCAACTTGGCACTACCGCCAAGATTGCACCAAGTTCTCATTGAATCGCCATTATAACGTAAGGGACGGCACTGCTTGTGAATAATACAATTTTAACATGAAATAAATATAACACAGAGTAATATAAATGCATTAAACACTCAAATACAAATTATTTACACTATTTACACAAAATTCGTAGCAATATAGAATCTAGTTGTTCGAAAAAAAGCAATTTCTAAGAAACGTTGTATTCGGAAAGAAATCCTAGTTCGATTTCAGCGAAGAGCTTATTGATAAACAATGTTAACCGTCTTACCATTAGGAGTAAAGATATACAAAATTTCAGCACTGCCGAATCGTGAACAACTTTTTCCATTTTCTTCTCATATTTACTCTGATTTTATGTGTACGATACCGTACACTTCTTTTCCTTTTGGATGGCATTTTAGGATTGATCTTCTTCTGTTTTCCTGGAACTTTAATGTTGCTTTCAAAAATTTCACATTCCTCATTATTAGAAGAAAACACATAGGCATCTCAAAGTGTCCGGCACTCAAGTTTTTGCCACTGAACCTTATGTTTCAAACTGTTTGAAAATGGTCCAAATACAGTAAAAGATGTCCATTACGAAAAATCTGGAAACGGCAAAGAAAAACACTTCTGAGGCAGCCTGTAACTCAGATTGATTGATTGATTAATTGAATATTAACTTCGCACTGTACAGCTACACGAGGGTTTTGGGGACGGACCACGTAATTTTGAACCATGGTCAAGGGACTTGGATGACACTTGAACTGGCACCCCCTCTCTAACTATCACACCACACCAACGGGAGGACGTTTCAGCTCTCGACAGATTTAACGGGCATTGCTGCCCTACACGGCGGGTCTTTAGTGGTACTGGGCTCGAACTCGTGAAAAAAAGGCAAGTCTTTAACTCAGAAGCGGAGCCATAAGTCATAGAGTTCAACATGGCAGTTTTTATAAGCTTTGCAAGTTGGGTAGTTGTTCCCTTGATGATCATGAGAAAATACCTTAAATCTATCCCAGTTACTGATGATATAATCAACAACAGCCTGTCGAACAACAGAGCTGGATTGCACATTACCACACAACAAATAAGAAATTGAACTGAATAGGCAGGAACCATTACCGGCAATTGGGACAACTTTGCAAGGGAATGTATCATTCCCTAATTTCAACAGCTCAGACACTTGTGTCATTGTTTAAAATAATACCTAAGCAATCAACATAAACAATCTATACCCAGAAATGGTTCAGAAATAATCAAATAAATTATAAGCAAAAATGTACATTAAAGTAAATCAAATTTTTTGTGCTAGTTTGATATCGGGGAAATAGCGCAAAGTTATTGTTTTTGTTCACCAAGATGGTCGATAATATTACAATATGGATTTACCTTAATATTTTTATCGTCTGTCGATGTAGTTGCCATGGGGATAACGTATATTAGAAATAACTTTTATTGGTTTTTTTTCCCGCTGTAACCTATTAATTTCAGACGATTTTAATAAAATTTCTGATTTCTGTAAAAATTTAACCAGTTTCAGTGTAATTTTCTATTGTTTGCGTCATCTGTTTAATTCTATGCTATTTTCGAATATGGATATTTCTTAAATGAGTGTGAGTACTAGAATATTTTTTTCTTAGAAGAATAAGTGTTGTACTTTTAATTATCGCTATAAATCGTTTATTATCATTTTATTTTATGTTTAAAAAATGTTTTTTTTTTACGCTCTTTGTTCGATGAAATTCGTTGAAGGAACTTGCAGTGCAAGTTTCATATTATATTGCAAGCTTTCACTACTTTGTAATTAGAATTCTTAATTGATTTTAACATACACTATGTAATTATTTTATTCATAATATAATACAAAAATGCAATTATTACTATGTGTAATAATCATATAATATTCGTTATTTATAATTGTTTCTTTAAACATTTATTTATAAATATTATTACATATTTTATTATTTATTTATAATTATTATTGTTATTTATTTATAATTATTATTGTTATTTATTTAAAATTAATATTATTATTTATTTATAATTATTAAGTTATTTATTTATAACTATTTTTGTTACTTATTTATAGCTATTCTTATGCTATTTATTTATAATTATGTATTACGAGTATTCTTATGCATTATTTTTATTTTTTTACAATTCGATGATTATTCTTTTTGTAATTACTATTAAATTATATTATATGAATATTATTTCTAATAACTGTTATTGAATCGTACTATATGAATATTATGTAGAATAACGATAAAATAATATTATAAGATTATTATATGCTGTTTATAATACTATTATTACTACATGTTACTTTTTTACATATTATTGATATTCATTATTTATTGATTGATCTAGGTTATTCTCAATATCTTCCTATATCCTTTATTTGAAATACATTTCAATGTACACTCAGGAACATTGAAAATAGCGACCCAAGAAGAAAACATCGGATTGAAATGAAATTTAATACACATAATGACACAGATGCGAGATTCACTGATCTCAAAAACAAGACAATTAAACGAATACAGGGTGTGCAAGGACACAAATACTGGGCAACTTCAATAGCGTGCTGGACCACCTTCAGCTGCAATACATGCCACCACACGGCCCGGCATTTAGTTGATTATGCACCTTATGTTGTCCTGAGGCAGATGGGCCCACAAATCTTGAACAGCCAACTCTAAATCATGTACAGAGTGACACGATGGCATCTGCCGTTTAAGCTGATACCACACGTGGTCTGCAAGGGACAAATCGGGGGAGCGGTCCGGCCATGGAAGAGTCTGAAAATGACGTAGAAAGTCTGGAGCAACTCTTGCTGTATGCGGACGAGCATTATCTTGCTGGAAAATTGCCCCTGGGAGACCATTTAGGGAAAGGTCCTACATGGGGTTCAAAAAATATCATCAACGTAACGTTGGCCCGTTAAGGTTCCACGCATCACAATTAAAGTGGACCGGCTATCATAGGCTATGGTCCCCCAGACCATTACACTAGCTGTGCGGGCAGTGTAACGTAGAACAGTGTGGGGGCATTGTACCGCTCACCAGGGTGCCTACACACCCGTACACGGTTATCATCTGTCTCCAAAACAAACCGGGATTCATCACTAAACACAACATTTTGCCAATCTGTGACATTCCACATTGATCTGACTTTTAGCACCACTGTAGACGCAGTTGCCGATGTCCCGGTTTTAAAGGGAATACACGGAAAAGGGCGCTTGGATTTAAGATTTGCTTCTGCAAGGTGTCTGGAAATTGTTTGTGGAACAATTGCTACGCCTACGTCTGCTCGTATCGTTGAACGAGTCACTGTGGGGTCCACAAGTGCTTGCCGCACGATCTTCTCTCCTCGTGGTTTTCCTGGTCGCTCCAGACCCGGTTTTCCACGCGTGGGTACCCTTCTCGTGTCCACTGCTCCCAACAATTTCTAACGGCACACTCCGAACGATCCACCTGGCCAGGAACATGGCGCGTCGACCAGCCTCCAGTTTTTCATCCCAATGACCAGGCCTCTCTCAAACTCGCTTAACTGTGAGAAATGTCTTCTAGCACGTTTACCTGGCATGTTTCGCTTACCAAAGTCTTCCTACAATCGGCGGGTAATCGTCACGTTTATGAATCTTCGAATTTGCGCTGGCTTATGTAGCAAGCACCCTCTTCCTGATTGTAGCGCCACCTCTGCGTGTTATGAGTATGCGAATGGGCACAAAACTCGGATCATTTGCATATCCCATTACGCTGTACTTATTTGCAAAGTTTCGCGATTGTACTTAGTTTCCTTCTTGGGTCGCTATTTTCAATGTTCCTGAGTGTATTTCAAAACAATTCTTCAAAATAATTGTGTATCATTAAATTACAGCTAGGCCGCCATATTGGATTCCAATCCAGGAACAAGAAGCGCTGTTTGGCATTGGCGTTATTACCCACGATATCAAACTAGTTCCCAAATTCTTAAGCTGAAAAGAAACAAAATTAAATCTAAACTTAGAAATGGTTTGGAATAATCAAATAAAATATAAGCAAACAACAAAATAAAAATGTACAAATAAAACAAACATCAAAACAATCAACACAACATTAACTTAAAACCTTAAAAACGTATATGAGATACAATTTACAATTTAATTTCGATTAACTATAAAAAAATAGTAATTATTAACATGAAAACAACTCTGACCACACACAAAGTAACAAATAAAATATAAGCAAAACAAAAATGAATTTAAAACAATTAAATTTAGAATTATAAAATAGATTTAGCTTTTGAAGAGCCATGCATTCGAGCACAAATGAAATATAAGCAAAACAAATGAGACTGTTGCCAAAACAACTAACTGAAAACCCAGTTGGAAAAAAATGGGAAAATCGCTTAAAAATTTAATTTAAAAATCTAAAGCGGATTTCGAAAAAAACTGTTCATAGTGCATCATTAGGATCTAGAATAATTATGTGTGCCAAGTTTTATACTTCTGGGTTTCTTAGTTTGGGTGGAAGAGTTGAAACACACAGTCGAAAAATTCCTTTTATTAAAATAGATAAATACCATTGTAAAAGTACTTCTAAATACCTGAAAGAAATCTATTATTTTATACTTCTAGAGCAGAAAGTAAGATATAAATATAATAGAAGTAAAAAATACATCAATACGCATATGTGTGAGTGTGTTATTTGAACCTTATGTCGTCTTGTACTAATTAACTGATGCTCTATAAGTTTCTAATTGAAAATTTTTGAAGTATATCTTTTTCGTTTTCGATTCTCAATACCTATCTTTCAAATACTGTTGCAATTAGGAACATTTACGAATATTTACATTAGGTTAGTTAGCTTCGTTCGCAATTATTTTAATGTTGTAGGAACCTTCTTATGCACTTTGTATAAATTTGCATGCGAAATAAATAATGATTGCAGATTTGCATAAGTCGACGTTACAATTCTAAGAAATATTTAGTTGATGATATGGATACCGTTTACAGGAAATAGTAAGAGTCTTAAGCAAACGAAAACTGAAAGAACTTACCTGGTATGGAATAAAAGGTTCCAGATACAGAACTAGAGAAGTTCAAGACAATTATCGAGGAAAAATATAAATTGAAATTTCGTAAGTGATCATTTTTAATAAAAATTATAATAAATACTTGTTTTTTTTAATCTTAAATTTTTTTTTTTAATTGATTTAAACAGCTGCCTTGGTAAATAAATGACATAAAATTAATACTTAGAGAATTTTATTATCTTAAACGTGAAACTAATTAATGATTTTACTCCTTTTATGTGTATGACCATTTTTAGAGATATCTTATACACTGCTGGACAATTGCTAAGGACGGATCACAAATTGCTATATAGCATAACATTAAGCAAGATATGAGGCCCAGTAGGATAAAATATAGTTGCCACACTGTTCAGACATTAGAATAAAGAATATTTATTGTTCTGGAAAGTACAAAAGCTGTGAAACATCTGAAAGAAAAAAAATGTTCATTTTATCTGCGTACGGAGAAATGGAACAATGCATCTAAAAGTCAGGAGGCACCTTAAAGAAAGGTATCAGTACGGGATATGTCCACCATGGAGTGTGATGCAACATTCCACGCGTCGTACCATACTTTGCACAACATTATCCAGCAGCTGTTGAGGCAATTTATCCCATTCCTCAGTGAGTGCACGGATGAGGGTGTTCTTGTTTGTCGGAGGATAGTTTCGACCAGCAGCTTGCCTCCCCAAAGCATCCCACACATTTTCAAAGGGGTTTAGATCTGGAGAACGCGCTGGCCATACGAGACGTTGAATACCCTCGCTGTCTAGACAATCGTGAACAGCGAGTGTTCGATGACATGTTGCGTTGTCGTCCATAAAAACAAATTTATCACCGACAGCACCACAGAAAAGAAGAACATGAGGAAGTAGAACTTCATCAATGTATCGTTGGCCCGTCATAGTCCCATTCGCAACCACATGTAGGCGCGTGCGGCTATTGATCATGATGCCGGCCCACACCATGATACTGCATGTCGGATATTGGTCCTTTTCCTGGATATTTTCTGGACGATAAGCAGTACCACTCTTGCGCCAGATCAGTTGGCGTCTACTATCCGATGACAGACTGAACTTACTCTCATCTGAGAATTGTACGCATGCCCAGTCCTGTTCAGTCCAATTGTGATGCTCACGACACCATTGCAAACGGTCAGTACGGTGCTGTCTGGTTAATGGGACACACAATAGGTCTGCGTGCATATAGTCCTCCTCCCCTCAAACGTCTGGCAACAGTTTTTCGGGAGATCTGCTTTCCTGAGGCAGCAAGAATCTGATTTGCCATCTGCTGAGCTGTGGTGCGCCTGTTCCTTTTTGCTGATAGGACGATATATATGTCTTCTGCAGGCGTCGTACTTCTAACACGACGTCTCCCGTTCCGTCTACTACACATTCCAGTAGTTTTAAATGACTTCCACAGCCGTGAAACAACGCTGTGAGCGATGTCGAACTCCCTGGCAACATCTGTTATTTTTCGCCCTTCTTCGATCTTTCCAATGATTCGGCCACGCATAAAATCATCTATGTGATGTCGGGAAGACATGCCAAAAATTTTAAGTTCGTCTATTAAATCTTTCCTGCAAAACTTTGACTTGAAACAACAACTGTCCACACGCCTCAAAACCTTTAAAGCTCTTATGAACGCTATCACGTGATGAACAGACGTGGGAAAAAATTTGCATACTCATACTCTTCATACTAATATCCCGCACTTATTCTAATTTTCCACATTTTGCTTCCTTTCATTTTGTGGTTGTTATGGATGATAGTGTTATCCATCCTTAGTAATTGTCCAGCAGTGTATGTATACTCTGTGATATATATATTTATATATTTCATAATTATGCATCTTAAGTATTTCGAAAATACATCTGAAGCTCAGCTAGTAAATTATCTAGCAATGATATATATTGCTACGTTTGATGTGTTTAAAAATGAATCATTTATTGCCAATTTGTGAAACCTTAAAATGTTTCATGATTGTTTTAAGTTACAAAAAAAATCGAAATATTCATAATTTATCTTTTCTTAAACATTTATATCTCAGCTAGAGCTCGCTTTAGAAGACTTGTAGCTGTATCTAAATAAAACCAGTACTTAGGCATCACGGTTAGACGATCGTCTTGGCGTGATCGGTAAAATAGTGGCGTTCGGATCGGAAGGTGCCCGGTTAGAATTTTTCCTACTTTGGTGACCCGTTTATTAAAGTAAGAAAAGGAACTTTCTGAACTGTCGTGGCGCCTCTGCCGCAAGTAAAAAATAAATAAATAAAAAATAAGATAAACGAAAGGGAAAAAAATCGTTCGCCTATCCATCTCACTGGTGGGAGAGTAGTCTAGCGGTATTTATATAAAACCAGTAAGATGAACGTCTTGGCGTGATCGATAAAGTACTGGCGTTCGGTTCAAAAGGTGCCTGGTTCGATTCTTCCTGCAGACTTTATTTTCGGACACAATTTACTTCATCTTCTCTTAATATTTATTTTTTCAATGTATGTTATTTGAAAAGATATATTAAGTTGAATTATCCATTAATTTTTTAACTCAGTGAAATATATTTTCGACAAAATGTTCCCCTGTTTTCACTTTATATGATTCAATTCTCATTTTTCAGAATAATCTGAGTATAGTATGTATTTATCTAAAGCACAAATACAATATTAAATATATGTTGATTTCAAATTTAGAAACATTCTGGGATCTGCATTCATGGAGTGTCATCAATTTCTCAAATTTTTGGGAAGAAGTTTGGAACTACATGGGATTTATTACTTCAAAAGCCATACGATGAAGTACGTAGACGTTATATATATGTAACAAATATATAAATTCATCTTTACTTAAAAAATCAAATCTTATTTATGTGGGAGACAACAAGGGGTCCAAGACGTTGGTCTTTCTTCTATTTTATTTTAACATTAAACAAAAATTAATTAAAAAGGTAGTTTTTGCAGATAATTTTGACGATGATATTCAGAAGGTAACGCCTGCTCGCGCACCTCTCGCGTTCTTCTTTTTTCTCTCTCTTTTTTCTGCTCTAATCCAAAAGTTTTTGTTTTTCTTCCACTAATTCAACAGTTTCAGTTTTTAGTTTCCATTCAATGCGCCTGCGCGCGGAGACTGCGTTGCTTTTGGCTGCATGCCACAACGGCCATTCTGACCGTACGCTGTCCGCAGCGGTATTTCCATGGAGACCAGAGGAGAATCTGAAACATACAAAAAAAAACGGAACAGACAAGGACTATACGACAAATATACAGAGATTAAACATATCATAATTTTTCTGAACTAGACAGTTTCTCCATCATGTGAAGGCACCTCTTCGACATCCGGAAGGTTCCACAGGAAAACATTGTGTTTCACAGGCATAAGAATGACTTTTTAACAAGTTGATCTTTGGTTGAACGCATCGATATTTTCCTCTGTAGAGTTCTGGACGTCTGTTCAAAACGATTTCTCTTTTTCCTTCGTTTCCACTGCCAAGGCTGAAAGATCCTTTGGAGCAACACAAACCGACGATGTTCACTCTTCATAGGTAAAGGGTTAGGTGAGCGGGAGATAAATTCCACGGAACTCGTTTTCATGGCACCATTGGCTTTCTTACACAATACTATATCAGAACATTTTTCTCTTACAATACTCAATTTTAACTTAGTACTCTTAATTTCATTACATTTATAATCCTTAATTAGAGAACTCAAATCATTTCTAATATCAAAGTTTTTAACATATGGCAAATCATAACTAGAGTTTTCTATCACATTTGAAACAGAAACATTTGGAAAAGAAACACCACAATCTGCACTCAAAGAGGATCCACTTTCACTCAATAAAACATCGCTCTTTGCGTGGCCTAGTTTCTCTATTTCAGAATATACACTGGGATGTATAATAAATTCTTCGGTCAAGGTCGGTGATATCGCCGTTCGCACACTTAGGCTAGGAGACTGTTGATTAAGAGAAATATTTATGGGTTTAACTTCTACCATACGCTGTTCGCCAAAACATGAACTTAATGTTATGATCTCTTCGGAAGGTGTTTGCACTCTAATTAGTGAGGAATTTAAAACTGGGATCTGGCAACCTGAATCAATCAATGCTGTTACGGGCTGATTTTCCACAAAAATGTTTACGTATTTAAGATTTGAGCATTCATCGCTATTTTGTTTTTCGCTCTCGATTTTCAAAGTATTCACGTTTGTTTTATTATGGATGTGATCATTAGATTCTTTAGGTTTAAAACGCTTCTCACAGTCTCTTGCGCAATGAGATGAATCACCGCATATAAAGCAATTTTTATTTTCTCTTTCAAGATACTGGGGATAGTTCTCTTTAATCTTTGGTTTAAAGTTTTGTGATCTATTTTTAAAGGGGTCTTGGGTATATCCATAAGTAATAGGAATTTCTTTACGTGATCCGCTTCTAGATGAAATATAAATATCACACTCTTTAGCTAAATCAATAGGCCTAAACCAGTCTTCTGCTTCTCGAATGCCAATATGGGTTGCGGTTTCCTTATTTAAAGTTTTGAACTGTTTCTCTTCGAATTTAGCTGCAGGATTTAAACTTAATGCTTTATTTTTAACCCTTTGAAGTTCGACTTCTTTTTTTCTAACTGTGCTAACTGTAGTTTCGCGAGCTCAATTTTCTGTTTTCCTGAAGTTACTTCTCTTTTGTTTCGCGATACCCTCTCATCTATACAGTTTTGAATTAAAGTTTTAACGAAATCTGGATCACTTTCAAATGTACTACTGTTCTCAATTTTAGTCTTTAGTTTAACTATAGTGGCAGTATTCTCCACAGTACCGTTTAGCTTCTCAACAACTCTTCTGAAATCCTCTTTCAGAGCGTTTTTATACATTTTATAAAAATTTGGAAAGGTCCTACCTTTTTTTTTTTTTGCTCTCTTGTTGCTCGCACGTACGATGTATCCAATGAAAACGTTGATTCCACTGATGTCACCTCTTTGCAGGTAATATAGTTGAAATTGTAGTTCCGGCCTCTACTCAGGCGGATTATTCACACTGAATTAGTTCCAACCTCTACACAGGCGGGATTTTCGTCGATGGGTTTTCGAACCTCTACACAGGCGGAATATTTGTCGATGGTTCGTTGCAAAATACCTCTACACAGGTTATTTTGTTATTTGTTCCGACCTCTACACAGGCGGAATGAAGTTGAAAAATTCAACCTCTACACAGGTTGAACGAAGTTTCCGTAAAATGGCGGAGCGTCTCCTTCACGGACGCTGTTGTTCATTGTCCAGACTTTGGTTCAAAATCGAAATTTTGTCGATCCCGGCCGAGCCCCCATAATTTGTGGGAGACAACAAGGGGTCCAAGACGTTGGTCTTTCTTCTATTTTATTTTAACATTAAACAAAAATTAATTAAAAGGTAGTTTTTACAGATAATTTTGACGATGATATTCAGAAGGTAACGCCTGCTCGCGCACCTCTCGCGTTCTTCTTTTTTTCTCTCTTTTTCTGCTCTAATCAAAAGTTTTGTTTTTCTTCCACTAATTCAACAGTTTCAGTTTTAGTTTCCATTCAATGCGCCTGCGCGCGGAGACTGCGTTGCTTTTGGCTGCATGCCACATTTATTTATAATATCTAAATCCGAATTTCGAATAACCTTTTTCGTAACGCATCTCATTTCCTTTCGCAATAAAGGATTAAATCATATGCTTTGATTAATTTATTCGTCAATCCTCGTTAGAAAGGTAAGACCTTGATTTTTTGACTGATTTATTCACGATTTTTAGGAAAAGAATATTTTAATAGGCATGCCCCTTGCTGAGCAGTTGGAAATTTTCCCTCAGACCCTGACGTAATTTCTAAAAATAACTTATAATTCCCTACATTTGAAGACGGGGTTACATTTTTAATGCTGCATTTCTCCATCTTTTCTTTTGCATATTTAAATATAAAAAAAGAGTAAATATCTCGCCTGTTTGTCTGGCTTTTGAGCATTGAATATGATTTAAGACGTGGGTTTCCAAACATTTTTTGAACTTTTCTAGTGAATATTTTGATATCGTCCCTCTCCCCACTCCAGAGAAATGAAGCGTAAATAATACATTGTGAAAACAAGTATTATATCTAAAAACATTCTGTTACTAATATAATATATATATTTTTAATTTAATTTTTTTTTCTAAGGTCCCGAGTTTTTTTACTTACGAATCTGAAATAGCTATTTCCAGGAATATATTTAAATGTGTAATATTATATATTTTAGTCGTAGATAGTACATTGTTAGAACTGAAACACTACTGAATTTCTTCTTTATTTAAAATAGAGGATTAAAAGTTTTAGCTTATACCTGTTATTAGGACAGGTAGAGGGATTTGATGATACGAAGCAATCCAGCGTAAACATACACTACAGAAATCATTAACTGCTGTGTACATCGGAAAGAGAAAAAAATGCTGAGTACGCAAGTTGACTCCAATTAAGTCTTAGTTTACGATTCAAGAATCTACAAGTAATGGAAAAAAATACCTGTACATAGTTATACGTTCGAATGTAAAACTTTTTAAGTTCTTGTTATAGTAGCCAACACATTATATTGTACGTTATTTATAAACGTTATTTATCAAAAATGTGTTAGAACTGAATTCCTACAAGCATTTGTTTTTGCTATTTTTTCCAACTCCTACTATTAGCTCGCAATCTCTATTTATTTATTTGTCTTGGAGGACTTTTCAATATTTAATAAAATACATTTTAAAGCGCTCAATTGAGCTAACATTATATATACATGATTATTTTGGATGACAATACAATAATTCAGATATAATTAATAAACATTAATTAATTAAAACTAATTATTTGAAGAATTACAAACACAGCCACGTTGGCATCATTTTTGGCGACTTGTGTCAAAACTTGAAAAGATTTTTCTCACGTTTTAAAGCATTCAGTTGAACTGAAATTTTATATACACGATTGTTTTGAATGACAATACGATACTCTACTGATAATTAATAAAAATTAATTACCTCTTAATATTATGATTCTGTCCTATGTATATACATATTTATATTAATTGTAACTACTTAAAATAAAAGTAGCTAAAATAAAACTTTTCTTTGTTGATCTAAGTTGGAATTACTTTTAAATTTTTTTTATATTACATGTTATGAACAGGCTTTTGTTAATTTTACTGTGTTATGCATATGAGATGTTTCACGTGACATTGGATGACGTGTTAAGTTTTAATGTAATATCTATAATTTAAAACTTACTATGTAAAACAATTTAAGGTAGGTCTGAATGTAATGTAATCTTTAAAGTTTTCATTCACTTCCCGAACTATCGAATTGCGAATTTTTGCACATTTAATAGAATTGATTTAAATACATATAAGCAATATAAGGCAACCAATATCAAAGTTTATTTTTGTTAGTATAAAAAAATCCTGCTATTTTTGTCTTTTTTAGACTGTATTTGGTTAATCTGTCCCCTAATTTTCTCTGGGTCTTTTCTGTTTCCCCGAAAGCCTCAAACGCCCACAAGGGGCGTTTTCGCTCACGTTTTGAGTGAGTGCGGGAGTGAGTGAATATTAACGTCGCACTGTTCAGCTACACGAGGGCTTTGGGCGACGGACGACGTAATTTTAAACCATGGTCACTCACGTTTTGAGAACCTAAGATTTAAGTATATAAAAATTCATTCAACCTATATTGCCAATAATAGCATAACAAATTCTTCAAAAATAAATTTATTAATTAAGAAATTTGGTATGAAGGAAACAACTTCCTATATATGAAGAACATTAATAAAATATATATTATACGCAATATTCTGTTAATTGTTTCCGAATTGAATTTCTTCTTGGTTTTATTTCCTTTGTGTTTGTACGTTGGTTCTAGATTAATATCAAACATAATCCCTTAATTTTTCTTTTCTCTTAAATAGGTATTTGTAAAAAGTGGTCCAGGATTTTGAATAATGAGTGGTTTAAAGGAGCTGCCTTCAATTATGCAGAAAACATTCTCAAAATACGAGATGATAGGGAAGCCATACTCTACTTGGGTAAGTCTCCTAACTCGACTTTTTGTTTAAAGAAAGCAATCCTTATTGATAATGATAGATTGATAAATATTAAAAACAAACCAAATCAGCTTTAGACTATAAATTTAATTTTTTTAACATCTACAATTTATTTTGTTATGCGATTGAAAATAGTGTGAATTGTTTCATAGTTAGAAATAAATCCTAATTATAAATATTCCACTCGATACGCGATAGCTCAGCATCTAACTTACATTGAAATATACTGGAATTGTTTTAGAATCATTTTACAATTTAAATTTATTCATCTTAAAAATTTTAAATAGTTATGCAGCTAAAAATTCATTGTGTATCAAAAGTAATGCATGTGAATCTATTACGTTCAAATTTCTCATACAGTTGAACCTGTTTTTGTGCGGTAGATAGGGACCACATAAAAATAAACGCACAAAAAATATTTAAAAATTTATAAATTCTTACATAAAACAAACTAATTCGTGGAAATACTACAAAAAAAACTTTTTTTATGTGGTGGATAGGGACCGCATAAAAAGTCGCATTTCTAAAATATGCCAATTATTTACGAAATTTATGTGTGTACTTCCATAACAAAATAAATAATCAACTATTACACATGGAACATTTTAAAAACATATAGTTTCTCATTGTATATAAGGATAAGTTTCCAAAATGCAAATACATAATTCGTTGCTACTCACAGTGATCCAAAGCCCTGTAATGAATAATTTTAAAAAATCACTTTCATCACTTAAAGGTGCAATTTCGATTGATTTATTTTTGGCAACATAAAGTAAGCGATAAGTTTTTGTGACGAAGGTCGGGTGGTCAGTTACATGTAAATGTCACAATTATCAGATATACATGATTGAAGCCCTTTTTGGAATTATATACTCCTTTCTTAATCGGTATCTATTTTAACAAAATGCTTTTCCAATTTGTTAGAAAGCTGGATCCCTGCATATTTTTATCCACTATGAAATAATCCGGTTTTTCTTGTCCGTCTTCATAATTTATCAAGTTATTGATAATGTCACTGTCATTGAAACGTTTATCTTCAATCAAGCACGGGCTGCTGGAGAGTTGAGAGAAAGCAACTGAATGCACATTGTCGGGGAGACTGTTTATAACAAATGAACAGAGCGTCTTGAAGTGTCTACATTTCAGTGGCATAACGTACACCCCCGCATTACGAGGAGGGGCAGGACTCTAGGGGCCCAAGGCATGACTTACGCTAAATATGTATTAAACCAACTTATAAAATATTATAAAACATTATAAAATATAAAAACTTTCAGGGGAGCTCCTAAAATTCTCGTTACACTACTTGTAAATAGATAGAAAACATTACTTTGGAGCCAAAGCCATTGAGTCCTGTCACTGGGGGACGGGACTCTTCTAGGGTACCCAAGGCTGGACTAACGCTAAATACGTATTTACTAAATTTATAAAATGTTAAAGGCGAAACCTGATTGTCAGGGAAGGGGGTCCTAGCATTCTCCGTTACGCTACTAGTGAATTGATGGAAAACATTACAGTGACGCCAAATTCATTGAAATTCATACACCACATGAAAAAATATCGTACATAAAAAATCACACAAAACAAATCGCATAAAAAGAGATCGCACAGTAACAGGTTCAACTGTATTAAGATAATGTGGAAGTTTGAAAAGTGGTGTGCCGATTCAACTGCCAACCTCATCGTTTAACCATGATTAAAAATTTGAAAATCCCCCAATAATAGCCCTTGTGATTTTCTCAGAGGGATGATACTATATATTCAATTGATCTAATCCCCTCAAAGAAGTAATTTATAGTTAAATAGTGAAATTTTTCAAAATTTTAAACACTAGTATTTTATTTTTTATTCTGGTTAGATGAAGAAGGCAATTTCGAAAAAGTAACTTTCGCAGAAATGTTTCAAGAGGTGAGAAATTGTACGCAGCAGCCTTCAGAAAACACGGATTGCAGAAAGGAGACATGGTTGCCTGTAAGTATGAATAACTAAATTTTTAATGGACATAAATTTTTAAAAAAGCATCTTCTTAAAAACGCATATTAATCAAAAGTATTTACTTTTGTTTATATTGCAAAAGTCGCGTTTGTAAATACACTCTGTCGCAAAAAAATATATGCACCCAGAAGAAATCAAGCTACAATCACGAAACTCGGCAAGAATGTAGTCTGGTAAGAGATATGCAAATGATTAAAATTTCGAAGCCAATGAGACAAGGCTAAGTGTGCTATGCGCATATTAGTTGCGCAACTGGGAGGATTTAAAAGCATGAGTACGAGCGCCGTACGGCTATCCAAACGAATCTGATGACTTTGATAGACGATATTGAGACTTAGGATGCCTCTAAGACGTAACCGGCGGCAGTACGAGCAGCTGACGGACTTTGATAGGGGCCGTATAATAGGCCTCAGAGAAGCAGGTTGGTCGAATAGACGTATCGGCCGCCACCTCGGTCGGGCGATATGGTAGTTGCTCGGTGTTGGCAACAGTGGATCACAGAAGGTAGAGTGTACCATCGCAGAGGGTCAGGACGTCCCAGGAACACAAATGATCGCGAGGATCGTGCAATCAGAAGAGTGGCCACTTCGGCACCAACAACGTCGCTAGCATCGATTCAACGCCACTTACCTCCTTCCAGACATCCAGTGCCATCAAGAGAAACCATAAGGAGACGACTGACCGAAGTTGGCTTGAGGAGCCGACGTCCGCTAAGACGCTTACCACTGACCCCACATCATAGGCAGTGTCGACTGGATTTTTGCCGACCTCGGGCAACTTGGAGTGTGACAGACTGGAGACGTGTCATCTTCAGTGATGAATCCTGATTCAGTCTCAGTGATGATGACCACCGCACACGTGTCTGGAGGCGCACCGGCCAGCGGTCCGATCCGGCATTTATTGTCGAGCGGCATACAGCAATTTCACAAGGTGTGACAGTGTGGGGAGCAATTTCTTGGGACACACGATCATCTTTAGTGGTCCTTCAAGGCACTTTGACAGCTCGCAGATACGTGGACGATATTTTAACGCCGATTGTGCTACCCATGCTATCAAGTCGCCCAGGTGCCATTTATCAACAGGATAATGCTCGTCCACATACTGCGCGACTCTCCCAACAATGTCTTCAAGGATATGACGTCCTACCATGGCCTGCCAGGTCACCAGATCTTTCGCCAATAGAACATGTCTGGACGCGCTGGGAAGGCAACTGTAGCCGTCCCGAGATACAGGAGAATTAACTGCGCAGATGCAAAGACTATGGCAGGATCTTTCACAGGGAGTCATAAGTGATCTAATTGAATCGATGCCACGCCGAATTTCGGCTTGTATAGCTGCCAAAGGTGGCTTTACTACTTACTGATTTTTAACCTTTTGCAAGCTGTAACCGCTTAATAAAATGATATTTTGTTCTGAATTTTTAATCATTTGTTCATTTTCATATACACTACATGCATACCAAATTTCGTGAATGTAGCTCAATTTCTTCTGGGTGCATATATTTTTTTGCGACAGAGTGTAATATATATTAATTAAAAAATAAAAACGAAAAAAGTTTAATTTAGATAAATTGAAACACACACAGAAACTCATTAAATATGTTTATTTCAGTATTGTTAAACAAGATATAGCGCAATAAAACGAATGAATATTCATGTATAATGTTTTCCTTATTGTCAGGGGGTGGATTATTCAAATCTAAACAGGCATTGCAAAGTTTTTTCATCATTGTACAAACACGCCAAAGAAAGGAGCTTATCGACCAACTACTAGAACAACAAAAAATTTGACGATTACGTTACCTTCAACACTCAATAGAGTAAAATGAAAATGCGACTATAATTATCGTTGCCACAGTCCCAAATGAAATAATTAATTACTGTATTTATTCGAATCTCAGCCGTGATCGATTCTAAGCTGCACCTCAAATTCTTAAAATGTTTTCGTGAAAAAAGGTTATCATCGATTCTAAGCCTCACTCCAAATTCTGAACACGCTTTTAAGAAAAGTTTTTAAAAAAAATGTGTAAAAGGCTCATCAATATCGAATACTAAATAAATTTCGAAAAACAATTTAATGGGAAATAATAAGAAGTTAATATTTAATTTACTTTACCTGTGTAAGAAACATTCAAATGCATACAAGAACTTATAATTACCCTAACCGTCAGTATTATGTTTTGAAAATCGTTCATCGCTCCCATTGTTAGAGCTTACTTCGGAATTGGTTCCGGTGTTGACATTTTCACACACGGTGTCGTCTTCCGTGCCTTTCAAAGCATTTGTTATGCATATTTTTAAAGAATGTATTGTAGAAGAATGTAAAAGAACTGATTGGACTATATATATTAAAAAACTATTGAACATGTACAATAAAAATAATATCCTTTTGCTTACGCCATCGAAGTATATTGTTTTATCCGTGTCAAATTTTCAGTGACCGCTGTTCTACTTCCATTTTTTTCTGCACATAAAATTGAATCCTTTTTGATACATGCGTCATAGTGAACTCATCTTAATGCTATTACCTATATCTTTAATGTTTTGGTGATTAAAAGAAATCGTACACAAAAATCCTATATATGAGCCAGAAAGCGATGTTTAGGACAGACTGACTACTGTAGATAAACTGCGGAATCATCGATGTAAGTGGCCAAAATGAAAGGTTATATTTTTCCTTTTGAAAATGATGGAAACTCAATTTCCTCCAAACAACAAATGTTTCCCCTTCTATTCTAAGCTGCGCCCGATTTTCAGTAGCATTAACTCTGGAAATATGGTGCGGCTTAGATTGGAGTAAATACGGTATTTCTCTTTTAATTGTTCGAATTTCTCTATCAAATATGGAAGATGCGTTTAAAATTTCCTTTCATAGCGATTATCAAGAATCAGTGGCACAAGTTGCTACAATATCTATCACTATTCCCATTAATTTACTTATAATGGTAGAATACTTAAAAATTGCATTTTATTTAAGCAAATTATTTACAGTTCTGTATGGTTTACATTTCTCTTATACAGTGTGTCAGCTATTGTCCGTTTCACCCCTTACAATTTATGAACCACAAAAGCTATAGTCATAAAAGTATGATCTAGGTATAGTAAAGTTGTTCTGTGCTACACAATTAAACTGGTTACACAGCTCCCTCTGGTGGATAAATTTGGAGTCAGTGCTCTTAGCTCAAAAATAATACGAGATACATAAAAAATCTGCTACAATGTTGCTTAGCATCATCTATTTATTACAAAGAAACATATAGCACACACAAAAAATGAGACAAATAAAAACATAAAGCACTCATGTGTTTGATCTCGTTGAACAAAACTGTTCTTTCCGGAAATGAGGTTCATCTATGTGTGTTCAAAATGATGTCCTTTAGCTACAGTACATATCTGAACACGGGTTTGAATTTTCGGCTACACTTTATTTAACACGGCACGTGGAAGCTGGCACAAGCATCCATAATAAGGTTTCAAAATTCCGGCAGTGTTGATAGATTGTATACACACTTTGCTTGATATATCCCCACAAAATAAGTCCAATAAGTTCAGGCCAGGCGACATTGCAGATCATTCAACTACCTCCATACCCGAATAATTTTTTGGAGGAATGCGTCTCTAATATACTGTGTGCCACGTGATACCTTATACTGCAAGGTACTATCGAGTTGGAACCATGCATTCCGGAGGTCACTCAACGGTGAATCCTCTTGAAATTCGGATAGTATGCCCTTCAGTAATGACAAGTATCGGGATGCTGTTAATGTGCCCTCGTAAAATAGTATTTAATTACTCTCAGTGTGTTGTAGACTTTTATCGACCAGCAAACTTGATGTCGAAATTCGACAGCGCATCTAGGATTATTCAGCGGCCAGAAGTGGGTGTTCTTGGGGGATTGTTATTGTGCATAATAAAACCTTATAATGCAGTGCTTCTCAAACTTTCTGTGCTTGCGACCCATTTTTCAATCATAATTTTCATCGCCTCCCCTCCATACATTGACAATGTATTGAAATCAATAATAATATACTTTGACGTAAAACTTCAATACGACTTTTATCATAAACCGTATAAATCATCCTGATAAATATTATATTTTGATAAATATATAATTTTATGACATGCCCATAGGTTCATTGGTAATTTTTAACTTCTTCTTAATTTAGTGCTGTTAAAATAATTATGAAGCACATCGTAGGGTTCTAATACATTTATAAATGTGTTATATCAGTGCAAATGTGTATTTTATTTTTTATGTTGGAATGCATTTTCTTTTGCTTCCTTTCTCTCTCAGTAAATTAATATTTTTTTAAAAAAATTATCTTTTGTTTTCGACTTTCTGATATACTCGTCCCCCCTTGTAGGGTTATCACGCCCCCTAGGGGGCACCCACAGTTTGAAAAACACTGATATAATGTATTGTGTATAGTATTACAGCCAAAGCATACCTCATCTGTCCATATGATGTCTGTGGCTGAACCTCAAAATGGTTTATGATGAAGTTGCACCAATCATTGAGTCTTAGCCATCCCCTGTCATTAGTGTCTGCACAGATGGTGGATACAATTTACGCCTTCTATATTTAGCATTACCTTACGGAAGGTAAGGAACGTCTTATGGCTTGGGCCAACTGGACCCAGGCCCAGGGGCTCGGCCGCAAAGGGAACCTAATCTCCTTCTCGACTCAGCCTTAATAAGATTATAATTCGAATAATTTCTAAGGTCAAATGTTATTTCCGGTTGTATTCTCCTCAAAACTGGTAATTTCGGACGATATGTCAGCTGACTAGGTGTGGTGACCGTCGCCCATGTGCAGGCCTAAGCCTACCGCCATACACCATCATTGCTGATTCAGTCAAAAGGCGGCAGTCGGTCAAAGCGATTTGTGCGATTATAAGTCAAGCACATTTATTTGTTTCGGGCTAGTAGTTGTACGAGTATTTGTGGCAACGTATGCTATGTATCGTCTACTTTTAAGCGTAATAGGTGGGGTCTATATTTATGTAGATGCTTAAGATCTCAAGAAGTCTTAAGGCGTCCCTGAGGAAGGCGTTTACTTTTACTAAATGGAAGATGCTGATCAAGTTGTATTTGTCTTTTTGCAAGTATCTCGTAATGTTTTTGACATAAGAGCGGAAATTCCAAAATTTATCCACCATGTGCCGCTGTAAGCATTGTTTTTGGGCAACGCATGGCAACTCTACCATACCTCGACCTTTCTTTTTATGAATATAGCTCCCATTGTTCATAAATTATTGAGGTGACAATGGACTTCAGCTAGCACACTGTATATCAAGGATGGACAACCCGTGGCACGCGTACCACAGGGGTGGTATGGAGTCGTAATAGTGCGCGTGAAAACTTATTGAACCATTTGAAAAAACGATAATAAATAAAAAAAAAAAAAATCACTATTTGATTGAGAAATGCGGTTATTTCAGACAAAAAAAACCTCTCAAAGTTTGGGTCAACATGTTTGTGTGTGTGTGAAGAAATATTTTCTATATGAACATAAAAACAAAATATCTCTTAAAACTAGCTAATACGCAAGAAAAACAACTTAAGTTTGCTAACATCTTGAAGATATAATCCAAATATAGTATATGATTGGGGAGGAGTGTAATTTCAAATACACTTTAAGTAAGTACTGTCGGTTTAATACTAATTTAGAATCAAATGTTTTAAAGTATTTATTTTATTTTATGCCTAACTTATAACTAATTGAACCTGTAAAACGTTTATTAACAATGGAACCTATATATATATATATATAAGTAGCCTTTTTTATTATATTGTTTTAAATTTTTACAACATAGACTAATGTACAATTTGCATGAAAATCGCAAAATAAGTTAATAGCAACATTTTTTGTACCTTTTCATCTTTTTTTGTTTAATATTTGGAAAAGTTGGTAGTAGTACGAATAATTTTTGCATCAGATATAGTGGCACTCTTCCCCCAAAAAAACTGACCCAAATCTTCTAAAAAATTGCTGTATATTCTAGTTTAAAATTACTGCATTTGAATCTTCTGAATTCAACTTTTAGGAATTGGGACCTTGTAAATTTAATGTATAATATTCTATAGATATATTTTTGAAGAAAAGATTGTACTTATGGAAAGAATGTTCTTGAGTCATATATCTAAATAATCTTTTAAAACACCAAAATCCAAAAAACGAAATCTTTTTAATTAAGTTATCTAAAATTTTCAATATTTTTATCTATTTTTTCTTTTTTATTTTGCAAATAATTTCTTTTTGAAAACTTAAAGGTTGTTATTGATCAGAATACACGCACTTGTAAATCCATCACAAAAATTTTTAACAATCCTTCTAAAATGTTAATCAATAAAAAAATCATAAGTTATCTGAAAAGGGTATTAAAATATAATATGTACTAAGTACTAAAAATACATTTTTTATTTCATTAATGGAACTTTTAACACTTTATATGTAAAGGAAAGCTTTATATTTTGAAGAAAAATTGGAAAGTTATTATTTTATATTGAAATTTCTGAGGATATTACTTATAAACATTTGAAGTTCGAGAAACATATGGCAAGTAGCTAACTAAATTGAGGGGGAAAACCATATTTTTAAAGGGAAAATAATTAATTCTGTAGAAAGAAGTCAGATGTTCATCTGATCTAAGGAACAACAAATATATTTTGGATAAGATTTAAGGCGTTATAAATAATTTTTAGGCTATATGTCTAATAGGAAAGAAGCCATCTATGCCATGTTGGCTGTTACAAGTATTGGCGCTATTTGGGAGGACCTCAGCCGTTCCTTGGAGCTAAGGTATATATTTATCTTTAATATAAATCAGATAAATTTGTATTAAATAAATAAGAACTATTTAAGGGGGTTCACCCATGTGCCGGCCTGTTTTTTAAGCATTTCCAGGAAATTTTTTTTCACGACCAGTAAAATAATAGAATACGTTATTTATTATTTATTTATATGCATCTTAAGAATATGTATATAAATTTTGTAGCTAAAAATATGCAATAGAATTTAAGTTATAGCTCTCTGAACACACCCACCGCGAAAAAATGGATGCACACCTCCTCCACGATTCCGGCTGATGGACTTATCTGAAATTTAAAAAATAACGGCGATTTAATCATGAGCTTAAATGCACCGAATGAACTATAGTCAATGAAAATATCAAAAATTGGATTTTTGGAGGACCTCTGAAGAGAAAGTTTCGAATTCCGTGATTTCTTTGTTTTGTTTTTGTTCTTAAAATAGAAATATTTTGAATTTTGGAATAATCGTAGTTCATTTAGTGTGAATGTTTGTTCTGAGTCTACCCTATAAATTTGAAATCATTCGCTCAAACATTTCTTGAGATATGATAGAGGAAATTTTGAAAAACACAGTTTCGAGAAAAACGCGTTTAAAATCTGAAGTCAGATTAAAACAATGAAAATCTCAACTCAGAGAGCTTCCCTTCTAGCACCTACTTTTTTATAACCCCTCAATTTTAAAAAATCACTTAATCACCGTGTTCTAGACATGTTAAGGAAGCAATTTATGAAGAAAAACATTTTTTTTTTTTGATTTTTTAACCCATCACATGGGTCAACCCTCTTAAGATAAACATGTTAGTTACATATACTGAAACTAAAGTTTGCGTGTTATTTCTGATTATAATCGCATTAAAATAATTCATTTGATATTTTTTGAAAAAATTTCTTACAGTTGTGGAACAATACGATTTGTAATCATTTGGATAACATATTGCTGATTTGTCTTCGGTTAAAATTTTCTTTAATACTATTCAAAACTAGTTTTAGCAACCATAATGTAATATTCCAGGCTGCATCGAATATTGTTGCAAGACTTGAAGCCAAATTCTTAATTGCTGTCGACAGTTTTATGGATTACGGAGAAGAACATAGAATTATGGATAACTTACCCTTCATTGCTGACAGTAAATATGTATTTTTGCTTTTTGATTATAGAAAATCTAAAAAGCGTTATTTCTCAATCTGGGGTACATATAATGGGTTTATAAATTAATTCTACAGGTATACGAGGATCCCTTTAAAATATTATGTATATATTTTAGCTACAAAATCTGATTTAAAATAAACTTTTTGTATAAAGCATTGTATTTTCCGAATGCAGATGATTTTTAATACTAGCATCTACTGCAGGAGTGTCCAACACGCGGCCTGCGGGTAGCACGGGACCCGCCAGTACATAAGTTGCGGCCCGCCAACTCTTTTAAAAAATATTTATGTATCAGGTTTTTAAATTTTTTTCATTTTGAAATTTTAGGGCAAATTTATATAAATATAAATCTGCAATGTATTTACCTGTTACGTGTTCATGTTTTGAAATAAATCATTTTTGATAATAGAAATGCCCTTTATAGATTAAAATAGATTTTTATTTTATCGAACAGTTACATTTGATTTTGATATAATAAATTACTTTTTTAATAAATTCCGAATTGCATTATACATATCCATTACTCTATGGATGGTACATGATTCTTTGTGTGTGCGACTTTCATTTCTCCTTCTCTTTTTCTGTTTAGAGTATCCAAAAAGTAAGATGCAATCAGAGATGTTTTTTTAAGTTTAAAAAAAAGTATTCAGGATGGTTAAGATAAAGGGAAATGTATACTTAATCGTTTGCGAATGACAGCACAATCAAATTTCATCAATGAGTTGTGACGAATCTGTACGGAACCTTTCCACTAATCTCCTTAGGCGTCTTTCTGGGGAATATAAATTCGCGTTTATTTCCAATCAACTCCAAAAAGAGGTACGGGATGTTTAAATTAGATAAGGTATTTAAGTCGAGCGTTGCGAGATAGCAAGTGAGATGATGGTAGGCTATTGAACCAGTATCTTTAAACATATTACTAGAAGATTCAAGGAGATTAGATTCGTAAAGACGTCGTGCTGCTAGACGTACCAGATAGCTGATATAAGCCAGCGGTAAATATAATTCACGTTCGCTTATAGTAAGCGTCAGTTTGAGCGACTTAGGTAAAGTTAATGAAAGTTAAGAATTCGAATACGTGTGTTTCTCGGATCTCCTATTTAGGTAAACCTTACTTGATCTTTAGCTTAATTATTAATTAATTACATTCTTAGTAATTTAATTTAATATAAAGGCAAATCCCTTTAAGCGACGTAACACTATCGTATTATAAGTTATCAGAGATTTTTGAGAAAATTATAATAATAAATAAATATTATTATTATTCAAAATGGCTCTTAGTGGTTCTTTGCCTCAAATTAATCTTGGTGTTCAAGGTGTGACCCAGGGGGGTCATCACAGAGTAACGAAAGATCAATTCAAGAGGATCACCGTTATTTTCAAGAAAATAGCAACTGTAACATTTTAAACATTATTTGATCATTTCATTATTATATTATGTAAACATTATTGTATTGTATGTCTGAATACATGAAAAATAATAAAAACAATAATAATAATAATTCATTCTGTTTTAAATTTTCACTCAATAAGTGTTTTTTGTTTCCAAATCTGATATACAAGGTACATATTTTTATGTGCAGCCCACGAGATTATAAAGTTCTTCCGAAGTAGCCCACAAGATTTTTTGGGTTGGACACCCCTAATCTACTGGATAGCTTAAATTTAAGGAATATAAGGAATATATATTTCCTCATCAAGTCTTGACTATTGCATTAATCTGAATGAAATAAAAAGGACTCCAAAGAAGCCTTCATAAGTTTTGTTCTTTCGAATACAATTGATTCCTTTTAAAGTGATACACAAGCGTAGGTTTGAGGTAGCCACTGTATTTACATTATATTAACGGATTTCAATTCGCCGGTAGACAGAAGTTCTTAGACAAATATGGAGAAAACTTTTTTTTATTGAGTGGAAATTTTTAAAACAATGCATACATTTTTCTATTTACTCTCACAGAAAGGAAGTTCATGTGCAATACAATATTTCTAAATTTCAAATTATTTATGACTGTGCAAATAAAGAATTATATTTATAAGTTAGCTATCTTAGGGAAATGTGTGCGTTGTACACATTTTAAGCAAATGAAGTTGAATTTTTTTCAATTTAGTTTGAATATATTTTGTTTAACATACACAAAATGTGAGTAAAATTTGATTTTTAGAATAGGTAAAATAATAATTAATACACACACAACAATAGAAATATAGTAAAACTAAAAAGCAGTTTTTCATACTCAAACTGAAAAAAAGTGTAAGAGAGAAATTAAAAAACATATTAAATCCAATGTAAATAACAAATAAACAAGTCGGAGTTAAGTGAAGTAATTTGGTACATTTTTTTACTATACAACCTTTGACAAAAAAGTTTGGTGAATGATGTCAGAACAGCCGATCTGGAAACATTGGCGAAACAATACGCTGTACATGTATAGTGGCAGGTGTTGACCATCTGCTTCCCACCGTTGTTCAGATGAGACTCTTTTGTGTTCCGTGTAAGACTTAGTTTACAAAGTGCTTGTTTAGTAAGCTTGTTTAGAACAGGAAAATGAACGAACAAAAGATCAGTTTAAAGATATGCTTTAAGCTTGGAAAGAGACACCGAAAGAATCTTATGCGATTCTAGGTGTTTATGAAGATCAAGCACTGTCCATTTAAGTGTATGTATGAGCGGTTCACCCGTTTTCGAAAAGCAGGGAAGATGTTTTGACAATCCTCGTAGCGGAGGACTGGCAACCACCATCAGTGACGAAAACATTCAGAAAGTGAGAAAATTAGTCACAAAAAATCATTAATTAACTGCGCTCATGATAGCTGATAAACTACAGATTAACTGTGGATTCGTGTGACATATCGTTACCCAGAATTTAGGGATGAGAAAAAAGTGTTATCAATATTGACGATATTCCTAACATTTAACGAAGCGTAACGAGGCCATCCCAAAAGAAGCAAAGTTTCTAGGACATGTAAAGCAGAACCCAGGCTTGAATAGTTGTGGGAGGTGACTATTTCGAATTACAGTAAGATAACATTCATTAATATTTCATCTACTACGTTAACGTTACAGGACTGTTCACCGAAATTTATTGTTAGAGGTTGTATATATATATATATATATATATATATATATATATATATACAGATAGTTCATTACCAGACCGACAATTTTAAAGGGTACTTCCAAGGTGCAGAGAGACTCGGAGTCACATGGAAATGCATCGTTGGAAACGCCGTAGTTGCGAGCTATGGTTTAAAGTAGCAGAGAAAAAGAACAGAATCAGCGGCCAATTAAAATTGTACTACAACAGGGGTTCGAAATTACGGTCAGAAGTTGTCTTGCAGGCCTAACAGTGGGGTGGAATGGAGTTCCTTTTGTTCTGAAAGATTCCTGGCATGTCACATATATTAACAGCTACTGATATTCTTACGAGGAAGTCTACAACTGAAGGAACAGTCACCTCGTACTCCCTAAAAGCACTAGTTAAATCATTAAAGAACCGGTCTCACGTAACTTTCTCTTTACATTTGCGATGGTAGTATGACGTGGAACACAATTATTCGGGTAACATTCCTGGTACAACTGACGAGCGGTATGTTCGCTACAATCTGCATCATCATACACTATCAGCATATCGGAAATTACTCGTTTAAATACAAATTCATCCTACTATACCTCGAGAAATGGATCGCAAAAGACGACTTCTAGCAAGATTGGGTTCACAGAACCTTCCTTTCGGCTCCATCTAACGCAAGACAGCATGAAGGAATCTTCCAGAAAGTCAGGAACTCCATGCAGCGTCGCTGTCAAATTTGCCAGACAGCTTGTGGTCTTATTTTCAAACACCTGTTGTAGTAAAACAATTTATAACTCTTTTTTATTTGCTGTCCCATTAATGTATTGCCGTTTTCGTTCATTTTCTCTTGTTCTTTAAACCATATCTCGCAATTATGGCATGCATTTGTGCCCCTGTATTCATACACTTCCTGGAACTCGTTCATCAAAGGAACCGTGAAACATGTAAATGAATGTTACAATATATATAATTAAGTGAATCGAGATCGAGGAGAAAGATAACAATAAAGCTTTGTTGATATTAGTTTGAATAAAACTGCGATATAAATTAGAATTGCTTGCGCATCTACGAACAAGACAAGGAGCCTTGTGGTTTGAGTTTAAGGAATTGCCTCAATTGTCTGTATTTTTAGATAAGTATATTTAGTATTAATTATTACTAAAGATCACACAAGGTTGACTTGTTCCCAATAACTATTTTGCAAAAATTGATCAACATCTGAATTAGTAGGGGTTTGTGTGTTGTGTGTTTTAGATATGTCTCTTCTATCGCTTAGAAATCACACCACGCCATTTGAGGTTCACCACAACTTCAAATAATTTAAAATAGTAATACAAGGTGACAGTTTTATTAGACAATAAATTTTTCCTCTGCAATTTTTTTTTTGGTAAAAAAAATTATTAATGCACATAAATATATCTTTAGTGATATAAGTAATAAGTTCGAACGATATCATTTCAGATGCACCAACGTTGGAAAAAATTATCATTGTTCCAACTAAGAAAGAAACATTGTCAATGGACATCTCACATATTCTTAACAGGTAATTATAAAATTTTACGGAGTAATTAGAATGTAATAGAAGCTGTTCGAGATAGAGAAATGTATATTTTAAGTTGCTAGCTAATCCATGTAGTTATTAAGCTCTTTAATAGTTGAAGCATCCCAAGATACTTTCAGGCAACGACGTATGAATTACATATGAAATAATATTAATTTTGGCATATAAATATTTTATGAAAATTAAAAGATGAGGATGCAATTAAAAATATGTTATTTATACTGCAATTCACATTTTCTTAATATTCGTACTTTACATCTTAAGCATTTTACCAAGTGTTTCTTTTTACCTTTTCTTGCAAGCTTCCTTCAGGCGTTTTCGTATTTTCTGCAAATGATTATTTTCATTTTACTAATTTCTATCTTCTACAAACTTGGATGTATGCATTTAAATCTCATTCAGACTATCTAAGAATATAGAATTCACAGACAAAACATTTATTTTTCTAAGTATTTCGTGAACTTAAATAGAATTAGGTCTTAACCTCAAATAGAATCTTTACCTTTAATCCTGATGTTATCATATGTCATAAACCTCTAGAGAAATGGATAATTTCAAAGCATAACACAATCTTCCAATAAAAAGGTACCGGCACAAACCAATATTTTCTATAAGATTGAAATTCTTTCATATTTAAAGATAAAGAAAACATACGTGTCCATTTTCATCATATAATAAGGAAAAGAAACGTGTATGGAACAATATGCCACTCGTATTAGTATAATACTTTGAAGCTTTTGGAATACTCAACTCAAAGTCTCTTAGCACAATTGTATATCTACTGTTGGAATTTTTAATTGAAGGATTATCTCGTATCTTCAAATATCTCTAATGCGACTTACATCCGAAATTTTTGCAATGAGAATCTCTACGGAGTTCGTGCAGTAGGTTTCTTATTCAATAATTACTTTTGTATCGCCCATAAATTTTAAGGGACTTATGTCCATAACTTCAACAAATAGAACTGTGACATTTTTAACCCAGCTGTCTTTCTCTGCAAAATATTTTTTAATCAATATCAATGGATTACTAGTTAGGGCCTACGGTCAATATCATTCGTTTTGATCAGCATTTTCATTTGTATAAGGGTTGTCCAACTGAAAAGTGGATAATTTCTATATATATGATTTTATTGAAAATCAAAAGAAATCACTCTAGAACAGGGGCGGCGAACCTTCATGGATCAACGTGTCATTTTTTTCTAAAAAGTGTTTAATGAGGTTTAGACGTGCCGTCAAATAATTTTGACTTGTGATCATTGGAAAAATAATAAAACTCTAAATACTAAGAATACACACAAAACTCTTTATTTACTACGAAAAAAATACCCTTTGCACTGTACAGTTGTAAATGTTTTAGTTATACGTGTTATTCAAATTAACGTAAGATTAGTATGAGTTCTGTTGTTGCAGATTGGATGACAAATAACATGCATATTTGGATTGTAAGATGTTGCTGTTAGTAAAATGCAAGCTTAATTGGATCCATCTGCCAATCGGATTTTTAATTAATTAATTATTTCTGCTGTGGTTCACTTTTTTGACGAGAGGATTTGCTATTTGTTTCAAAATGCCGTTTTACACACGATGTTTTGCATACCAGAACATAAAACACGCACCGCTTTGTCGCCTTTACTAATAATGCCATATTTCTAGATTCACCGAATTTGATATTCTCTTTTATACTTACTATCTTGCCTTTTTTATTCCTTTGCTGAACTAGCTATGTTAAATAACGCTTAAAAATCGTAAATATAACACAAATAAACTTTAAAATACATTTGATACAATGAAATTGACTATGCTATACGTAGACAAACTTTGCATCATAAACAAGTGTATTCCACGACATACCTAAGGCAAAACAATAACAAACGAGTGTGCTCTCCACCACACCGCGACAGATCACTCGCGTTTTGTTCCTAATATTTCATGGTGAACTTTGTTATTTTTGAAGCAAAATGCAAACCATTTTGATCGTTGGCGCACTCAAAATATTGTGCCGCGTGCCATTCATGACACGCGCGCCAGTGGTTCACCATCCCTGCTCTAGGGGGAGCACAGATACCATTGCTTTGGTAGATAGTCTATGTCTTCACTCTAGAAATAACATGGTTGATTCTTGAAGAAATCTCGTCCAGCTTCCTTCACTTTTCATCGTCCAAGCAGAAACGTAACACAGTCTTAAGTGGCCTAAAGGCCTAGGTCCCAGGGGAACAAATCCTTACCTTACGGTATGTTTTCAAACATTTCCCAACGCATTATTTTAAAGTTGCCTTCGTTTCACGAGAGACGTGGGGCGGATATTGTCATGGAGATCCGATATCATTTTCCGCCTTTCTCGAAATTTTTTTGCACCAACTGTTCCCAAAACGTTCCGCTTAAACAGTGCCACTACTCGTCGATAGATATCCACATTAAACTCACCTCCTGCAATCAAGAACCATGCTACCGAATATTGTTCAAATCTAAATGCATACTTATATGGCACGACTTTACTTTCGTTTCATTTCCACTACCATTAACAAGTTTCACTGTTAAACATCGTATGTGGTGTACACTTCCTACCGTTCTTCTTATCTAGTGACTCTGTTACAGCAGCACTCATTTTGATGCAATCGCATATGTCCACATTTCATTTGGGTAACCATCATGTTTTTTTCTATACAAGAATTCTCGGTAAAAATGACATAATTCAAATTCTAATGTTTCCATTGCAGTGTCTTTCTCGAACCATTCCTCGAAAGTGGCAAAACTACAAATGACAAAATTCCAGACATAGTTTTCGAACAACTTCCTTTCGATCATCCAGTTTATGTAGCTTTTACTTCAGGGACCAGTAGCCTTCCCAAGGGAATAGTTCATCAAGCAGGGGTAAGACACACTTATTCAATAAGTTATGAATATTTTTTGATAAAAAAGTAATCAAAAACGGATAAGCCTTACGATGTTTTGCAAACGTATTGTCAATTTTAATTGAGTAATGTAATAAATAAATGTCTAGCAATCACATTAGGACCATATGAATAAGTGAAAATTGCAGTCAGATATTGTTCTTAATTTTCGTGACAAACTTCCAGGAAATGAACCGAGTTCGATTGAAGAAATAGAATCAATTGAACAGAATAAAAAGACATGCTTTAATGTTAAAGAAAGCCAGAAATATCCTTACATACTATATTAAAATATGGGTAGTATATTTTTGATATCTATATTTAATAGATTTCCCTCAGTTGTGTATTGTATTTGAAACCGTTCATAAGAAAATGCCATGTGTTTGAATGACAAAATAAATCATATGTTTCTTAAATGCTCGAACACGTATGAGTTCAAATTGACAGTTCCCGGTTGTTATTTTAAAAAAATCAAGTTATTTTGTTTTCTGTCCATGTAAAAATAGTGAATAATACTTTGATTTTTTTTTAGTTTGGCTTACTATACAGGTTAACTGAAAAATTAAGTTATCAAGTAATAATGAAAAGTTCTTCGACATCTTTTGATAAGAGTATAGTTATCTTTTATTAAAGTTTTCTCATAACTGCATACCTTTTATTATAAGTACTAAATAATCCACCTTTTTCATTAAATTCTGAATAAAACTGTAATCTCTGATATTCTTCATTTCGACTTTTTAAGCTTATCTAATTAAATATAATAGAAACCCTCTAATATAGTAAGAATTCTTCAAATTTATTAATATCTTTCACAGGTTTCATTAAACCAGTGCTTTTCAAAGTTTCAATATTTGCGACCCAATATCAATCATAATTTTCATCGCCGCCCCCATCATACAAATAACAAGGCATTGAATTCAATAACACTATGCGTTGACGCCAAAGCTACAATACGATTTTCTAAACTTGAGGCTACTGCTGCTTGCTCAATAGCCTTCCTCTTTGCTAGCTTACAACACTCTACTTAAATACCCTATCTATTTTGCATATCCCGTTCGCTTCTCGGAGTTGATTGGAAATATATATATATACGCGAATTTATAATCCCCAAAAAGACGCCTAAGAATATTAGTGGAAAGGTGCCGTACAAATTCGTCTTATACGGTTAGAAATTTTAATTTTTTTTTCCATTTTGAATTATATTGAATCATAATGGCAGTTTTTATTTCAACGGAAAACACATTTTATTTGTTTTCATCTATTTAAATAGGAAACTGAAATTTCGAAAGGATAATATATAATGTTAAATTTATGTATCTTCTACAACTGTGAGTAAACGTTTAATAATGTTTATGAGGTTTAATGCATAACTAAAATATTCTTACTTTTTTATAAAAAATAATTATTTATTTTTAGTAAAACGAAAAAAATATATTTGTTTCGTATTCTTTGTATGTTTTTCTTAAACAGAGAGAGATACTTATAAAAATATAATATAAATAAAATTTAAATTTGATAAAAACATAGAAGTCGTAAATTAAAACTAAAAAAATTGACTTTCTCAAGAAGAAATTGGAAATTTGTTCTTCCTTAAATTAGCAGATCATGCAAACTTAATCGGGAAATTTTAACAATATACGAATTACAACATATCAACATTCCACCTGGGATGGCCTAATTTCTGACAATATGATTTCTTTTTTACCTTACTATTTTATGAGAACAATTACATTCAATTAATGAATAAATAGTTGCAAACAAAAATAATAGTCCAACACCATGTATAGAAAGAAAAGTGGAAAATAGCTAGAAAAATCGCTTCCTATTTTGCCACTTTATATTGTGATTCTGCCATATGTATATACATATTTATATTAATTCTTAGTATCCGTCGCCCATCCGGTATAGTGGTTAACGACGCTGACTGTTGTGCTCTTAGGCCTGGGTTCGGATGCCGGAGACGACATGGATGTCAGTAAATGTATATTGCCTTCGAGGCTTGGAGGTACGTCCTCTCGTGAGGTTGGTGGAAGAGGAAGAGATATGGGAAACCACTGACCATTCCCAGGGTATTCTCCCTAAAAATTGGATTGAAACTGAGATAAATCGCTCTTTTACCTGTATGGTGCTCAAAGCTATGGCTAACGGCAGGTGTCACTTAGCCCTGTGACATGATGAATTTCGTGGGCCTTGATCTGGCCTTTGCCAATCAGGTGGCATTAGTAGCAACAACATTTAAAATTATTTAATAAAAAGGTAACTAAAATGAAATTTTTCCGTGTTGACCTAAGTAGGAATTGATTTAACTTTTTTTTTTATATATTACTTGTTTTTCCTGTAATTTAGTAAAACTTCGGAAATATATTTGTATATGTTTAATTTTAATGAACATAACACACAAATTGTAAATGCGTTTATACATTTTTATCAAATAAAATTTCTGGTTCCAGAGTCTTTTAGGTCCTTTGAGACATTTTGCCCTTCACTGGAATTTAAAGAGTGGGGATGTTCTTCACAACATCTATCCGGTAAATGTAAAGCTTTTCTAATAAAAATTTTCTCATTTATGAGTTTATTGTTTTTATATTTTATATTTCTATGACATATATTTTTTTTAGCTTAGTATAAATTTCAATTTTTTAAATATTTTGTCCTTTTTTTAATGATTTGTAACTTTATTGAATGTATTTGTGAAAATTTATACCGTACACATGCAGAGCATTTAATTTCGTGATTAAAATTTGGACGTGTATAACATATGTTAAAATCCCCTATGACATTTTATAAATGTATAATTTAGGCATATGTTTAAATAACCCGCAATAAGCATCGTTATATTATTCCCCACGGAGGCTGATTTTTATAGCAAATTTATTCTAAAAATATATATAAGTAATTAATATGCGTTTAAACGGTATACATAATAATCCTGGCCATTGGTAATGATTAAGTGAAATGGCGAGGATTTATTAATTAGATCAGTATTCATTTGCTGATGTTGCATTATTTATGCAATCCGAGGTTTATCGTCAATCCTGTTTATTGTACATTAAACACATTGAAACATGCACATCTTAAACACAACACGGAAAAGACACTACAAATATGGTTATGTGGTTAAAACGTGCGTTATATGGCGAGGATTACAAAGAGACCAGAAAAAGAGAGAGAGACCAAGATTTTCCAGAACTCGATTACGGTTATTTCCGTCAGGGGGACAGCCAATAATTAATTATTCACACGCAAGTCCTGAAGGTCAGAACCCTAACAAATTAAAAACTTGTTGAAAATTAAATTAATGGGAATTATTACCATATATACGAGTATATATAATATATATATATATATATATATATATGAATGAATAATATGAAAACGTCAAAAACATAGAATAAATAATAGAAACATAAAAATATAATCTAAAGTTGTAATAATCCCCCTGGAGTAATTATTTCTTTGAGTATCAGCCTGAGCTAGATGTGTAGGATTAACGGAAGAACTAGACGCATGTATTATCTTAATATAGCTTTATTAAGACATTAAACTTAATCTTTTAACAAATTAAATTATAATAATATATGTGGCAAAACACACAATATATATATATATATATATATATATATATATATATATTTACTGAATTGACATAACTCGAACCACTATCAATAACTGACTCGCCTAAACACGATTCTAATGCTTTTACAGATCCTAATATTAAATAGTCAATCCCTACCTTGCTGTAGTATCAGTAAACGTTCACAATAAATTTAGATGAGGTCTTGCGATAACTCGTGTGCAATGGTATGCACCTTGATCAATGGTTCTCTATCCCGTATAATTATTATTCTTCGCCAAGTAACGTTATCTAAAAATTCTTCAATCTAGAAGCAAGAACTGTTTACAATTCTCTAATTGCCATAGCGCTTACTCTAACTTCTGATATTTAAAAGTTTCCTAATTTGCATCTTTCCTTCACACTTCACTTCTTGGATTTGGTTGGAAAAGAGTTTCCATTAATTCTGGCCCCAAAGAACCTCAAGGACATGTTAAAGAAAAGACGCGTGAGCCCGTCACAAAGTCATGAAACGAATTATTAAAAATAGAAAAAGAAAAAAAAATTAATACAATTAAATATAAATTGAAAAAGGAACCCAGCGATTCAAAAAGCAATTTCAAATTAAGAATTAAATAAGTCGGGTTAAAATGTTTGAAGGTGCTAACCTTCTTCCTGAAGATATTGTGGAATAATTTAATCTCTATGTGTCATACAATATTCTAATTAATGAAAATTTATACTATATGTATTTTGTACTCCACACACATCTAGGACTTTTTTAAACATATTTACATTACTCTAAAATTTGAACGTCTACATAAAAATAGATTTCTAATTCTAGACTGCGAACAAGTTTAAAATGCCTTATTTTTCTATAGGCTTCAAAATATTTTTATTGCCATTTTTGTAGAACGGATGGACTTTGTGGAATTGCCATGTAACTTGTTTGTCTCTTGGAATTAAACTCCTTCTTCAAAATGGAAGTGTGTATCGCTTAAAAGATGGGAGCAATTTATGGGATGTGCTTTCTAAGTATAAGGTAACGTACAGTTACCTTGTGGCAAGCATCGTTGATAAGCTAGAGAAGATGAAAGCCTGTCCTGGTAAGAAAACGAAACATTAGCACAGAAAGTTAATTTCTTATATTTTATCATAAACTAGTCTAGATATGTGAGATTTTTCTATGTGTAATTTTTTTCTCTTTTTTTTATCTGTCTAAACTGTCAATATGTCTAGAAGTAAATGTTTATCTGTGTACAGTCGCTTTATTATAGCTTAATTCTGAAAAAAGTTAACTAGTATCATATACAGCAACAATTTGAACTCTGCCTATTTGTTATTTCTTAAAATTTCGTCTATAGTATTGAATTTTAATTTAATAAAGTTGGTATAATTATATCTTATACAAAATGTAACCAATAGAAAGTGATCCTTAACATTTTGTTTAACTGTTTCACAAGAATAAATGCAGATAGACGGCTGATTTTAGAACCAATGTTAAATAACCAATTTCGAACCCATTGATAGTATCAGTGCAAGAACATTTTAAATTTGCAATTTTATAAATTTTGAGAACTTAGTGTCTGTTTTCTTAAAAATGATCAATGTATTTTTAATGAAGGGGTAGAAAGATTCGAAAGTTTCAGTTAAATATTAGGCCATTCCATAAAAAGAGATGATTTTTCTGCTGTTTAACTTGGGTGTTGGAGGGAAAAAAGAAAAATTGCCTACATGAACATGATATTGTTAAGAATTTGTGTGGGTGTATAGCAGTCGACAATTCTTTTAATTTGAATATTAAAAAATTATTAATGAACAAAGGTAAACAGATGACTACACGATGACGAATCGATGCATACACGCAAAGAAATATTATAGCAGATTATTTATGATAATGAAAATCGCACTCGTTATAAACAAGCTTTACAACGTTCCAGAAATAGTTCTCTAAGCAGTTCCACTCAGATAGATAGAGTCTCTCCTATTGCAGTCAACGTACACACGACCGAGCTCTCTTCTGACCTGATTCGACCTTTGTTTTAAAAGTCCTTGAAATAGTCTCATAGAAGTTTCTAGAAGGGGGTTCTGATGATTCCCTGGCGATATCGTATTTTTCACTAAATTTGTCTCCAATGGCGATGAAGTTGCAAATCTGGGACGTTTCAAATGGTTTCCAAATCTTATTTTTGAAAATTATGCTGAGAAGAAAATTTGTTTCGTAAAAATAAATTTTCCATTAAGGAAAGTTTCGCTGTAGGGAAAACAACATACAAGGCATGTTTCAATATAAAACAGGTTGTAAACTGCTCCATGTTTTTACTCTATGTTCCACAATATATATATATATATATATATATATATATATATATATATATATATATATATATATATATATATATATATATATTACAGTTGTTTCTTCAAAATTATAATGGAAGTGACAAAGTGGGTGAATTCGACGGATTTTGCTGTATATATAAGTTTAATAATAATAATAAAAAAAAGAATGGCGTAACGAGAGAGACGTGCGAGAAATTTTAATATGTTATATGAGGAAAGAAAATCATCATAAGAGTGCCAATGGGCGCTTTAGGCCAAGAACTGAAAACTGGGTGAGGGAAATCGTTCTGGGGAATCGAGGAAAACCTGCAAATCATGGCGAAATAAAATCTCATCAACTGTTAAGGAACCAGCCGAGAAACTATGAGATTAGATCGTTTAGTCATTCGTCAACACCTACAAACTATCAGAAAAGTCAAGGAATGTAACATATAAACAATCATGCACGCTATTTTTGGGATATAACTTAATACTATGTTAAATAAAAAATATTACTTACAATTTTTTGTTCTACAGCTTTATTAAACAAAGATATGTGGCAGCCACACGTACATGCTTTGAGTTGATGCATCTATGAACATATGTGCGTAGTTTAATAAAGTTCACGTCAATGGCCGAAGTTCATGTGTCGTCATAGTCACATGACAATGATGACGTGTTTCTAGCCAGCGAGTGCAAAAAAATCATGGCGACATCATTGTCACATTAAAAATAATCCTGTGTTTCCAGCTAATCAATTCATGCGCTTCGCTGTTACCAACTTTTGCTCTTTGCAGAACTTTCTCTTAAAAAGTATGCATTTGTCACCAATAATAACGCACATAGTTATACAAAATTCATTTAATTCGAAAACACATGATTAAAATAAAGGAGATTTCCCTTTTAAAATATTTTTGAAAAAAATTTTGTTATTTCATAACTTTGGAACATTTTTTCCCAGATGTAAAATTTGAAATTTTACAAATTGAACAGTAAGTACAATTAGTTTAATGTCTCTTTTTAACTCAATAGAGCACGTGTTTGTCTTTATCACGTGACCGCAGAACGGCGGCCGGCGTAAGGTGTGGGGTCTCGCGCCTCAAAACTGAAATAAATTAAACAAAAAGTAAAGAAATTCCAAAAGTGCATGCGACAGGGGTTTTATAACTAATCAATTCGAAAATTCACTGTTCTATTTGTGTTTCGCTATAAGATATCAAAATTTTATATCAACTTTTTTAAAAAAGAAGCGATATTCTATTTATCGGTGAATGAAAGCATATGGATAAATAATTCGTGAAAATACTGTTTTTCATTTTTTTTTATTAATAACTTCTCAGCTTTGTCGTTTCCGCTCCTATTTAATCAGGTAACATTAGCTAAAATTACACTGCTATCGTGGGGAATCCTCGGTCAGAGACGGGGCATAGTTCGGAATTTATTATCATTTAGAAAGCCAATTAAAGTATCGCATGCAGACGCATTCTCAGTTCATGTTTCTATATCTTATTATGAATTTTAAAGTATTTGGTTTGAGCATAAATAATAGTGGTACTGGGCATTTTCATAATTATCAATCATTTCGGGTGTTGTCACTAAGAGAGATAAAGATAAAGGGAGAAAATGGGAATCTGGTGCAGCAAAAAGAAAAAAAGAGAAGTGGAAAGAAAGTTGTATTCACTCACAACGAGGTTTCAAGTTCAGGTATGATGAAATTTCTCAGCCAGATAGAATATGACAGTATAGAATCCTTCCACTTCTCAACAACATTTATCCGTATCCGAGTCTCAGTTGAATTTAGAAGTTAATCCAGATGCACCGACTATTGATATCGAACGGCGAAAATCGGAAACAGAAATAGGATCAACAGCTTGCCAATCATAATCTGACTCTGAGATTTTTGTGTTCACGTTGAGTAACATAATTCACAATCAATAAGAAGATATTGAAATTAGTTCTTCATCTGTGTACAGAGATGCCAGTGACGTAGTGAAACAAGTATTTTCCAGATTTGACCCGGGATTGTGTACGTTTCCTATGACAGATGCTCATAGGTCATTATATAGTTCAAAGCGGCTCTACACAACAGTTAAATAACAGTGATTAATATTATCCTAAAGATGATAATCATAGACACTTTTCTAATTTTCATTTCTCAAGAAAACTAAATAATAAACCTCAATGTCGTCGCAGGTTGGTTATTCAAGTTCTAAAAATAAAGTTTTCTGTTTTCCATGAGGACTATTTGGCAATTCATCTACTCGACTGGTACAGGAAGGGTGCTGTGTTTGGAAACATTTAAGTAGTATTTTGCTCAGACATGAGAATACTAAATAACATATGGTCCATATGCTCCAATGGATAGCATTAAAGAAGGGAATAAAGCACGGAAAAGCATTAGACAGAGGAAACGAAAGGTGAATCTCAAAAACATTGGTACAATTGGTTTGAGAGATTAAATGGTATCATATATTTCTTAGCTTATCATAATCTGGTGTTTAGAGGTCATAGAGAATCTCTCAAAGCAGACGAAGACACTAAGAATCCCTGCAACTTCATAGACCTATTTAAATTGATATCTAAGTATTATTTTACGTTACCGGAACACATAAATCGCATTTATCACACCATTATCTAACCCAGGGGTGCCAACTCAAATGACCTCGCGGGCCACTTCGGAAGAACTTTACGATCCAGTGGGCCGCATATAAAAATATATATCTTTATTTTAGATTTGGATCCATTACAAACATTTGTTACATTGAAAATCTAAAACAGACTGATATATTATTATTGCTTTCATTGCTTTTCTTGTATACAAACATAGATAGTATGATAATAATAATGCAATGATCAAATAATGTTTAATTTATTTAATTAGTCAGATATCTGTTTCTCAACTCTTTCACTTCGCTTTTGCAAGTCGATCTCAATGCATGTGTGTTTACGTATCGTAATTGATGTTGCAGAGTTTATGCGTGAAGTTTGAGCATGATTTATGTTTGATAAATTTATATTTAGAAAAAGATTCGCAGTAACAGAAGCAACGTGAAAAAATAATAACAGTTATGTGATTTATTTTTTCAAATAAATAAATAAAAACTCCTTAAACAAAAAATATTGTACAAAATAGTCAAATTTTGTAAAGTTGTAAAGAATCTCGCGGGCGCAAAATTATCCAAAGTGGGCCATATGCGGCCCCCGGGCAGCGGGTTGCACACTCCTGATCTAACCCACGATATTTAAAATGAATTGATCACAATCATGTCAAACACAGTTACCAGTGAAGTGATTGGTAGGATAAAAGAGGCACAATATTATTCTTTTTTACTCGACTTCACTAGAGACTGTAGTAGAATTTTTAACAAATAAGATATTGTAGTACATAAAATGGAAGTATAGAAGAAAAATTGGCCAAATTTTTCCTGCTGTCACTGACATGACTGGAGATTATTTGACCAATGCAATATTGGGAAAGCTAAAAAATGGCTTATTCAGAACTGTCGTGGACAATTATACGACAATGATGCAAATATAGTAGGCATAAATAATGGAGTTAAAACTCGAATATTAAATATAAATCCCAGGGCATTTTTCACACCTTGCTGTTGTCATTGCTGGAATCTGTTATTGGTTGACGCAGATAATTCATCAGTGGAAACAAAAACATTTATGGTTTTTATTCAGAAGATTTTTTTTTGCTATTTTTTAGTTTCAGAAAGCGCTGGAAAATTATCACAGATAAATTAAAGTTTACTATTAAGCCTTTATCAGACAAAAGGTGAGGACGCAGAATCGAGGCGGTAAAGGCCGCATTATTACAATTTGATGATGTGACGATTTACGACACATTCATTGATCGCGATTCCGTTTTAAATGAAATATTCAGTTTGGAATTTATTGTATAATTACATAGATGGTATGAGTTATTAATGCATGTCAATACCATATGCAAATTAGGGCAATCTGTACAACCTCATTTATGCTTCACTTTTGAACATTTGCGTACATTTTGTAGCTGGATCAAAGAGCATCGACAAACTGGAATTGGGAAAATGTTTGTCTGACACTCGTAAGTTTAATGAGAAAAGCAGTTATGATTTGCCAAAAGATTTTAAAAATAAAAGGATAGCCAAAAAGGAAAAAAAATGTTTCATTAAGAATGCGGCGATCGATCTATAGAGTCTGTCAAAAGCCGGTATGAAATAGACTTTTTTAATACCATGATTGATTCTGTGATAAGCAATTATGGATTCAAGATTTATGTCTTTAAATCAACATTTTGAAAATTCTGATTTTCTCTCTCTCTATGACTTAAACAAATTAAAAAACATTCCAAAAAAGCAAATACTGAAAAACTGTAAAGATTTACACAGAAGTAGGGGGAGAGCAGTATCTTCCATCCATACGAATTATATGAAGAATTACAAAATATAATCCCAAATTTACATAGCACCATTACAGACGTGAAACATCTGCTCCAATATGTCTCAGAGTACGAGTTGGAAGAAATCTTTCTAAATATTTACATTGTCTTTCGAATTTTGTTAACAATACCTGTAAGTGCCGCTTCTGCTGACAGGAACCTTTTAAAATCAAAATTGATAACAAAAATTATGTAAGAAGTACAATTGATCAGAAAAGACTTTCGGCCTTGACAGTATTTTCTATTGAAGCAGATGCAGCACCTAAGGTAAATTACGAACCAATCGTTAATGATTTCAGCAAAACTAAAAGTAGAAAATTTCTGTTTCTTTCTCTATTTTTCATTATTGTTTAATGTGCTAAATAAATATGAGTGAAAAAAATTTTTTCCTTATGAATAAAAAATGTTTTTTTTTTATTTTATAAACCCTCTTTTTACGCCACCAGAGGGTCTCGCAAAATGTATCTTGCCCACATTAAGTTCAGGTCCTACGCCGCCACTGAGTGACGACCATTAATTGAACCCATTGTTGTCTAGTTACGACAAGATAAACATCTCAAATCAACTATCTGGTCGCACGAAAGAGTAGCAACGAGTAATCTGTGGTGAGTGATTGGTCAGAGGGTGTGAAAGGTGCTAAAATTATGCAGAGTTTTTTTTGTCACGATACGGGAAAAGAACTTTATCATTTAAAAAGTTTGTGAGGATGATTCAAAATGTTTAAAAGTGGCCAAAAGAGCATACTAGAAACAGAGTGAGCTGGGCAACCCCTGATAACAACAATTAGCAAACCCGAGAGTTAGTTACAGCAGATAGGTGAGTTACCAAGATGAGGAAGCATCTTCTTTAAATATTAGTCGTGATTCTGCATATCAGATTATCCACTATGGACTCTAAAGTTCCGTTAAGTGTATGAGGGGTAAGTAACACGAATGCTTTACCGCAGCAATCAATAGGTTGGGATTTCAAACTCTGGAACAACCTTCCTGAGCCCAGATCTCACTCCCTCAGACTTTCATCTCTATGGACCCCTCGAGGAAGCTTTGATACGTCGTCGATTTGCCTCAGTATTGGTGCACCAAGAAAACATACGGAGGAAGCAAATACATTACTCAAGTCTATATTGAAAAATAGTATATCCGTTTTATTCTTATCTTTGTTTAATAAAATTTTAGAGTGAAAAATGTAAGTAATTTTGACACTATCGTTTTTGAATGCTTTTATAAATCTCTCTCTCTCTTATTCAATAATTTAATTACTACTTATTATGATTTGAAACAGTAAATTATATCATATAATTCGAAATAAGAATGCATATTATATGGTATTTTACAGATCCCTCCAATACAAATTTCGAATATTTGAAGGCAGTGACCATTGGAGCTAGTCCTGTAAAAATTGCAAACTTCAAATACGTTCAGAGTATTGTCAAAGATAATGTAGTAATAGCAAACTTATATGGTAAGGGTCTTTCATTTATAGCTATAGTGTCATTCGTGAAATAAATCATTTACCCTTAAAAAAGCATTTACATTTGTAAATTCTAGTTTGCTTTTATTCACACACACACATTCATCTATTTAGAATTTTTTAAATTCTATTAGAACCAATTTCAAAAATCAGAATAATGCCGACAATTTTCCTCTTCCAAAATAAAACTTGACCTACAACTCAGCCCGTAACTTAATATGTAAATCATTATTATTACATTTTACAGTCGTATTCTCATAATTACAATCTCATTATCATCTACTTTCTTATTCCAGCTCTCTTTAAGTAGCAATCTTTATCTGTATTTGATAGTTCCTTCACAGGTTAAAGTTCGCAAACTAAGCAATCAATTAAATAGAGTTTCTTAAAATTGAAAACGCATAAGAATCACTGTCATGCTTTCATTTAAAAACGTTTGTCTTTAAGTTGTAAGCAAAAATAATGTTATGTATAATAACATGAAAAGAGATAAAAACGCAATTTAGACTAATCAACCTGGTTTATAGCTTTTCGGAAAGGATTATATGTTTAACAATACATTGTGAAAAAAAATATTGAAACGTTCTTATGTAGTTATTTTCCGGAAATAGAAATAAATTTATGCTGACATTTGGTGTAAAACAAGAGTAGACCAATAGCTCATTTATTTTATTTTTTAAATCAATAAAATATATACTCGCATCAGACTGACCGCCTGACCCGGAAAATCTGTTCACGCATCTCAGTACTCAAGGTCACGAAAACTGAGAGGGTACATTAGGCCTTGGCGTTCATGGGCTGTTGCGCCTCTGCGTTATCTATATAGTTTACTCTATACATTAAAAAAAATCTAGCTCTGATACTATTCCAGGTTATTTCTTATGAAAAATGACTTCATAAATCTGAATATTATCCCCATTTTCCCTATTGTATATCATTTTCTCAAAACCAACCCGCCGTCCTAATTTTATCATTGCTGGGTAATTTTCTGAGCATAAATTTGAATTGAAAATGGAAGAATATGAGGATTGTTTTCTTTACGGATATACAAAAAAAATTTCTGATGCTGTAATTAATTTATTTATATATAAGATATATAGTTAGGAAAAAGGGGTCGTGTAAAAAGTTTAATTTAAGTTAAGAGGAGTGCCAAGAACAATTTTCCTAGGGAGCCATCCCTACCTCCCGCGCTTTCTCGAAAACTCCACTTACGTCATATATCGTGATGTTAAAGATTTCTCCAGCAATTTCCAAAAGCATCCATATAGTTCCCAAATCATCAAAAATGATTGTCAATTTTGAAAAAAAAAACAGAGCTACATAATACAAGTAAATCAGTAGCTCACACAGGAATTTTTCGAGGGGAGGGGGGGTCCGGTGTCGAAAGTTCACCATTCTTGTGTATCATCTCCTTTTGATTTTATCGATTTCCGGGAACAAAACACAGTAAAAAACTAATTATTGAATAAATAATTAGCATTAATTAATAAAATTAATCAATAATAACGGTTGGATCCTAGTCAAGCACACTGCTTGGCAACAAAATCTTTGGTGCCAAAAATTTTGGCGATAAAGTTTACAATATGGCAACCCTTCCGGATTGTCCAGTTCGGTGGCTAACATATGGCAACCCTAAAACCGTAAGAAAGCTTGGAGAGTAAGGGAATAAGGCTGTTTTAGGTTGGGTTATGAAAGAAGGATTAATTCCCTCCATATATATGAGTGTCAGAAGTGTAAAAAGGATATGCTTTTGGTTGAACGAAAGGGTACGATTGATGGTTTTGAATGGCGTACAGTCGAAAGAGAATCCCCACTTTGTTTGCCGGAGTGTAAGAAAAGGTATGTGGTTTAGTCATAGTAGATTGAGTATTTGTGTGATCTTGCGATTAACCAGGTATTGGTTAGGCAAGAGCATGAATGAGTTTGTAGTGAATGATTTAAAAATTAAAAACACAGTGGTAAGTGATTTTTTACAATTTTTAAAATGCTGTTTCCCCTTATTTTACTGCCTTTATCTCGTAAAAATTTTTTTGCCCTTTTCTTTATTTTTATGCTTTGTGTAAATACATGTGTTTTCAGCGTCCCTGACGCCATTACGGAAACCCGGTTTTTTAGGATTTTTGAACAGGAGCTGAGACCGTCACCCTCCCCCTTTTCCTTCGTTTCCGGCACTGACATTATTACGAAAACCCCATTTGCTTAGGCTGAGACCGTCAACCACCGATTTTTTTCGTTTTCTTCCATGACGTCATTTTTGAAACAGGGGTTATTGGCGCCATTTGGCGAAAAAGTGGCG
>BMAU01005919.1:0-137445 GCA_019973935.1 Trichonephila clavipes | reverse complement strand
GCAGTGTGCCAGACTAGGATTTTACCGGACAATTGTATAACTTGTACAATAAGAGTTGGTCCACCGTTAGGTGGACAGGGGTACTCAGCAAGTAAGATTTAAATTTAAAAATAAAAATATAACATATAATAATTAATATAATTATAATATATTAATATATTATAAAAAAATATATATAACGGATATACGATTTAATAAATTACTATAATCTTTGGGAGAGCTTACGTTCCTCCTGTACTCTGCAGTAAAAGACTTTCGTACCAATGTCTAGCAGTATTCTGCTAACATGTTTAGATTCTACTTCAGAAAATCCCTTCGCAAAATGAGCGATGTCCTGATAGAATCTCTCCCCAACGACTTTTCCTAAGCTTTCAGGGGAGAAGATTAAGACGGGCATGAAAGAAAGGCCCCTTAAAGCGACTTGTTGCACCATATCGCCATGTACACTGACATCATTTTCTCGATTATGAACAATATAATCATCACATTTTTTCACAATCTTCGGGCTTCCCAATTTTGCCGATTATTGATGACAATCGATATTAGCTTAGACATAAATAAACGCTCCTTGAAACTCAACGTTTATTAACACAACAAACCAACACGACCCGCGTGCTGACGTTATAAAAAGTGAATGAGTAAGTTAATATACTATTTACAAAAATCGAAGTACTTATTCGTGGAGATCTGCATGCCTTCATTTCACTTCACAAGTGGCGAGGGATATCACAGCGCCACCACAGGACTCCCCAACGCAGTCTGGAAGACGGTCAAATGGAAAATCTCCCGTGGCTTAGCTTTACTTCAAAAAGTTGGAACGCTGGTTTCAATCTATCAACGCTTACAGTCTGCTTACGAAGTCCGACTTGAATTGTGAAGTGTTTAGAAATCCTAGATAGAGAACCAGATATGATACGCTATATGGAGGAACGAGAGATCTCTTTATTCTGTCTTGTTGAAGAAAAACATGAGTACAGTTAGTTAATTCCTTATGCACAAAAATATTCTTCCTGCCATGTTGAGAAGTAAAAACAGATTGTAGAAACCTAACTCTACATTGCAAAATTTCTAGAAAATCACTCTAATTTCTATATTTTTAGTGTTAGAAAAAATTCTCCAGGCAAAAAGTTATTGGTGTACCATATAACATCTCAGCAACAAAACACTGTAAAGGTTCTTTTACTGAAGTTCGAATGCCTACCAATATTGCAGGTAAAACAAGCATCCACGGCATATCAGAAGGGTTTTGCATTTTTCTTTTCAGCCAGGGTCACCAATGTCGGGGTTAAAACCCGCGATCTATCTGTCTGGAATCGAGTAACATAACCCCTAGACAAAAGTGATCACCTCTCTCCGGAGGCTGTTACTAGTTTATGTGGGAACCGCTGCACTATCCAAAAGGTTCACTCACTCCTATCAAAATGCAAGTCATGCACGCTTTTTCTTTGCTATTTAGATGTGCCATAAACGTAACTGCGATTTTTCTCTAAAATTTCTCTCAAAATTGTCAATATTTTCATACATAACTATAACTTTGTAGAAATTGTATTTATAATCATAGTTTTACGTTCCATTTCAGATAAAAAAACTCATTGGGTAAAAAAATATATTACATATTTAAAAAAAAGTGCTCCGCACAGGTACATAATATTACATAAGGATGCATAAGTTTCAAAATGTACCATTTTAATACTCCTGGTTAAAATGTTTTTTTATATTGAGAAGAAACACTATTTTTGTAGAATGGAAAATAAAATTAAAAAAATTAATGTTTTTCATCTATTAGGAGCGACAGAATTATTGGGACATTTCTCTGGAATTGATTATAACTTGCCTGTCTACGCACTAGAAACTCAAGTACCGTCGCTTGGAATTAAATATCAATGCGTGGATTCAAAAGGTAAAATATTTTATAATCCATCTATAATAAAATGAAAGGCGTTTAAATACTTATGTGAAATCTAAGATTGAAATTATCATGAAGCTTCTATAGCTTGAAGCAATTAGGAATTGCGATACCATTATTCCGGTATACCGAATACCAGTATCTTTAGACATTTGTGTACAATTTTGCAATACCGCTATTCAAAATTTCACACAAAATACCGGTTTTTCGGTATTTACTAGGAATTTTTAAAATTGCCTCCACTATATGTTTAGAAATCGCCAACACAACATAGTAAAATTCTATACGTTTTTTATTTTTGTGTCTCTCTAACAGGCGAAATTAATTAAACTGGGAACATAAAGTTGCATCGTACAATCAAGAGAAGTAATAAAATATGTGAATCACACACACACACAAGTAGGCGGGCCAAAACTATCCTATTACAGCTCAGAGCGATACTGCACACGCGCCATCTTCATAGTCTAATATTCGTATCTGTGAAAACCAGGTTGTAGTTGTGAAGAAAGTGCGTATTGTTTCGATATTTTTTTAATTGGTGAGTTGTTATTTAAATTGCATTTGCATATTATATACTTTAGGGTTCAAAATATTTTTTTCACCTTTCTTATGTATATATTCATAAATAATACACCATAATAATGAATAAGAATAACTAATCGCACAAAGAAATGAAAAAGAAGTAAAGAGACTAATCAATTCAAATTTGATAAAGTTTATATCAAATTTTCTTAAAATTTTATACCCACAAACCTATCCACATTCAGAAGAATTCGGTACAGTTATCCAAGATGATGATGACATTAATGTCGATAATGAAAAGGAATTGTCTCTTGAACAAAAATTAGAATTAGCGACAGCTAAAAAAAATTCAACAAACCAAAATACAATTCAGAAATCAGCTATATCCAAAACCTTCCGAAGAGAAATCGATTTAATTGAGTGAAGATTAACGTCGCACTGTTCAGCTACACGAGGGCTTTTGGCGACGGACCACATAATTTTGAACCATAGTCAAGTGACGTGGACGACACCTGAGCTGGCAACCCCCCTCTCCTAACTACCACACCACACCAACGGTAGGACGTTTCAGCTCTCGACAGATTTAGCATGCATCGCTGCCCTACACGGCGGGTCTTTAGTGGTACTGGGCTCGAACTAGTGACAAAGCCAGCCACGATCCGATGACTATACCACTCGGCTACCGAGGCCACTCGGTTTAATTGTAGATGAGGGATTTATAGGTAAATACTTGGATATTTACATTTCTTTTGTGATTTAAATAAATAAGATGTTACTAAGACAAATTATTTTTGTGATACGTACACTCTCTAATATAAGTGACACATAAAACAAAGAAACGCCTGTTTTTTCTTCCTTTTTCTAAATTTTCTACGACCGGTATTAAAACCGGTATCCCGGTATTAAGAACTAAAAAATACCGAATACCGGTATTGAACTTTGGGTCCGATATTGCAATCCCTAAAAGCAATACAATGAAATTGAAAAATCTAAAACGCATTTCATGTAATAATATTAGAACAGATTATTTTAAAATAAGGGATCATCGTAGCACGTTTACTTACGTTTTACTCTACTTCTGAAGCAAGAGGATAAAAAAAAACAATTGAACTATATAGCAAAATATATCATTCTTAAAAAAATAATTGTAAAACAAAAAATAGGTATAAAAAATTAAATTATAAAAATTCTCTGAAGTAAATGTACTTGTTTTGGTAGTATTTAATATTAAACATTAACATTATACTTTTTGATTTTCGTATAAATTAAGAGGACTTGGTACCCCAAAAATCACAAACCTATCGTTTTTTTATTTTGATTTAATATTATTCTTTGCATTATTATCTTTCGATTGGTATATCACTTGTGCATGTCGGAAAGTTAGAAATTGAATAAAACTTCATTTGAAAACAAATTAGGCAATTCAGCCACGCCCCCTTTTTAGAAAAAAAAGCTCAAAAAAGCGTTTTGATAAAAAAAAAATCTAATTTATAAAGAGAAATAATAACATTTAAAAAAGAATGATCAATATATAAAGCAGAATATTTCCAAGGCAATACAAACAATCATTTTTTTTTTCTTTGTGAAATGTGTGCATGTAAAATTTTTAAATTACGGCATTTTATATTAATAATTTTATAAATTCAGTTCTTATTCCTGATACATTTTTCATACAAATGTAATGCTTTAATATTATAAGAAGAAAAACAGCTAAAATTTCTGTCGTGACAGAAAAATATTTTTTTAATGTTTTTCTTCAATTTTCTTGTGCAATTAGTACTCTCTAAAAGTTGATCATTTATAAAAATGTGTGGGATGAAAAAATATGAAAAGGCAATTATTTTAAAGAAAAACGTATAACTAATATCTTAAATTAGTATTTTAAGTTTAATTAAGCTTATAATAATTATTTTTTCAGAATTATAAACTTTAAACGGGTTTTTCTCAGTTTGTGTTTTTCGAAACCTTAGTGCATTCAAAATGCTACTCCTTCGACAATTACTTACCAACCACTTCCATTTTTTTCTGCGTGTTAAAAATAAAGCATGTAATAAAATTAGGGATCCGTTTTTCTATAAACTGAATACTTTTTTTAAAAAAAAATAAAATGTAAGACATGTTGGCTTTTTCGTTGATTTTTAGCCTGTGTATCAACATTTTATTTTTTTCAAGAAAACGAATGAAGTTATTCTAAAATCGATCCATAAAGTTGTTTAGAACATCCATAAGAATACTATAAAAAAATTTCAGGTCATAAAATTAATTTTTACAAAAGTATTAGAATTTTAAATTTTTTCCACTTTTCTTCAAAAAATTTAAATTTTTAAAATTGTGTGAATAATATATGAAAATTTTCATCTGGTATCTTTTCCTTGAATAGAAACATTGTGTAAAATGCTAAAACCTAATTTTTAAATACGTAAATAAATAAATTTGCTCAAAGGGTACCAAGTCCCCTTAAAAAAGAATTTTTTTTTACATTTAATGTTGAATACCTTTGAAATTATTAAAATATCAATCCATTTTTATGCAATCGTTCGCAATAAGAAAAATTCTTAGTGATATCTGTAAGAGTACTTCATTTTTACATCTATGTTTGCCTATTTCTTTCTTTGCATAAAAAAACTGAAATATCTTGATCAAGAGAAGGTGCACGAGAAATATAAAAGACGAACCACATTCACCGAGGTTCGGATGTAAAATATGGGATAACAGATCAGATATGGACTTATCAATGTTGTACGAAATTGCAATTCTTATCATCTATGTTAAAGAAATTTTAGAATGGAATAGAAATAAGCACCCACAAAAACAAAAGGGCACACACGTACAAAAATTTCCATAGGATAGAACTGAAAAGTTAATCTTGGTTCATTAATTCTTTGATAAAAGATGCTCAATTCAAAGTAATGATTTATTTATAAAGCTCTGATGTTTTACTTAAATCTCTATACGATAACAAGATTTTACTTAGCCGATAGATATTTTTAAAAATAAGTTACAGCTCGAAAAAAACTAAAAAACAAGATTTTATAGTGAATCGAACTAAAAATTAAAAAAATAATTTTTAATATAACAATAAAATGATTAACGAGAAAATGAATGTCATTGTGGTAAAAGCGTGGGGGGCTCTATATCAATTGTTATAATTTCTTACTAGTTCTATTCCAAAATGCTGAGTAAGCTTAAAAATGTAGTACAAAGCACCCCACGATTTTACCACAATGACATTAATTTTCTCGTTAATCATTTTATTCTTATATTAATTATTTTTTTAACTTTTTAGTTCGATTCACTATAAAAGCGTGGTTTTTATTTTTTTTTTCAAATTATAATTTATTTTTCATTTTTTTAGTTCGAACCACAATAAAAGCCTATTTTTTTAGTTTTAAAAACCATCATTTATTCTTTGTTGAATTTATCCTAGAGTTTGATATCTGGGGCTAGAATTATGTGGCTGCTGGAATTAGTCTTGCTCTTCAATGGATATTAATTAATGGATCTGAAGGGTGCTTTTTCTCTCCGTTAACGGGGTCTCGGATAAGTCCCATATCATTATATTTCAAAGATTCCGTCTCTATAGATACAGGTCTAACTAATAAAAGTGTGTGAAGAATAAGTATTAAATGTCAATCGTATTATCACCTTTTAAACACATTACTATAATGTTAATTCATATCATCATTTCAAATCATATTGCTTTATAAAAATATAAAAAATATTTAGCAGTTAGAACATAAATTTATCATCTTTTAAACGTATTTCTATAATGTTAATTCGTATCATCACTTCTAAACGTATTGCTTTATAAAAATAAAAAATATTTAGCAGTTAGAACATAAATTATTTTTATTCACATGCACGAGTCTTTTCTTTTATTTCCATTTTCAGAAAAACTACGCATCCATCCACCCTACCTTTTTTCACATAAAGAACACTTTTTGTTTTATTTTTTATTAACCAGAAGCCTATTTTGCGGTTTTAGGGTTGCTCTTTAGTTTTTTAGTTGCTAAATATGGAATTAGTCGCCAAATCTGAAATTGGTTTATGCCATTAGTCGCCAAATCTGAAATTGGTTTATGCAATTAGTCCCCAAATCTAGAAACGATATAATAAATTAGTCACCCAATCTCGTAAATCCTTAAAATCCTTAATTATTAAAATCCTGATCAGTTCAATGAAACAAAACTATGAAATTATTGTATTGCCATGGGTCCTTCACAAGTGTGCAAAATTTCGAATTAATCTAACCTTCTAAAGTGGGTAAAATTCGTGTTCAAAGATTCCATTATATGCAAGTGAAACTTATAAAAACGTGTTATAAATAGATGATGTTTTAAAAATACAACAGTGTTTGGCAACAAAGCTGAAAGAATATTCGTACATTCACAGGACACCCAATTGTCGGTAAAGAAGGAGAATTGGTGCTAACTGTTCCAACTCCACTTCTGCTTATATATTTGTGGAAAGATGAAAACAAAGAACTACTTAAGAAGACGTATCTTGCAAAATACCCAGGTGAATTTGTTTTTATATATATAATTCCCCTTAATTTCATCCTGAACAACATTCCAATTTGTAATGGTCCTGGTCTTCAGGACTCTCGCGTAAATAATTGCTAGCTACCCCCTATCGTCGGTGATTATTATAACCATGTCTCTTAGATAATTAACAGCTTACATTTTTTAAAGTAAGATTACATCAGAATCTATCGAACAATATATTTCCATGAGTAATAGCATCCGTACGCGGAAGTCACATGGATCCAAGACTTCCTGTTGCCGCTTTCTAATCTCTGAAAACCCTTTCTCTTTGTCCTGTGAAACGTTGCTGTTGCTTATTGTAACTGCCATGTGACTGTGTTCCGCTCCAAAGTTGTAAGTGCATGCTTATTGTTAATCGTATAAATGTCTAAATGAAGAATAAAAATGGATTACCTGCAATAAAGTATATATCATCCATTCAACAGCTTGAAATAGTACACCTCGACATGGAATACATACATACATACATACATACATACATACATACATACATACATACATACATACATACATACATACATACATACATACATACATACATACATACATACATACATACATACATACATATGAATGATTCAGTATCTATTACAAGGAGGAGAATGCACGTGACTTGCTTGTATTCGACAATTTCATACGTGATATGAATTTGATGTGAGGATATGAAAAGCTAATGGGTACACGACATGAACATATCTTCGCGTCGTCGGTAATCTGAGAAGTTTGTGATGATCTCCTTGGACCTCACTTTGAGAACGAGAATAAATAGGAGTCAGATAAGAACCAGTAGCCATTTTTATAAACAACTTTCTTTATTTGGTTATCTTATCCAAATAGAATCAAAGACTTATTAACAAATATATCTAACTAGTATTATGAGGTTTTAAAGGTAATATCCTTTAAATTAACTTAAATAATTAATTATCTAATTAATTAACGATTAGAATATCGATCACGCAGAGATTACCAAAATAAGAGATCCCAGAATTATATTCAATGTTCTTATTGAACATTTAGTTTTAATCTCACTCGTAATAATAAATTTTAATGAGACTTTAATTAATATTTACCACACTGCAATTCAGCTCAGCTTTTCTCTGAGATTAAATTATCCAACAAGAAATCTTCAATTTAACTTCACTATAACTTTCTGCTTCAATCTCTCTCTCCTACTGCTCAAACTTTACTATTCCGTTTGACTTAAATACTTTATCTAATCTGCATATAACAAGGAATCCTGTCCTCTTTTTGGAGTTGATTGGAAATAGGTAGGGAATTAAATTTCCCTAAAAAGGACGACTCAGAAGGTTAGTGATAAAGTTCCGTATAGATTTGTCACAAGTTAATGTTACATTTCTCAGATTTTAAGGCCGTTGCTTTTGTTGTGCTCTAATTTGAGGCCTCGGAAATAACATTTTTCAACAAGATAAAGCAAAGCTACATGTAGCCGCCGCATACTGATCGACATTGACATAGATGGTGTTCGGTGGCTTCTCTGACCAGAATATTTTCCAGATCTTTCACCCATTGGAAAAGTCTGATCATGGATAGGCGGGAGATCGGGCTACAACCACTCTAAAGTTACTATAATTGGTATGGCATAGATCCAGGATGGTGAACCAATGGCACGCGTGCCATTGATGACATGCAACACAATATTTTGGGCACGCCACCAACTAAAACGGTTTGCATTTTAGTTCAAAAGAACAAAGTTCACTATTACGAACAAACAAAAGTGATCGGTCATGGAGTGGTGGTTGATTCTTCAATTAAGGAATTTTCAGTGAGATTTTCTCAGTTCAAGGAATTAACGAAAACACTCGAGTTTATAATGTACCCTGATGTAACTTCATTCGATAAACTGAACTTGTTGGTTGCAAATTGAAGAATTTGAAATTCAACTCTGATTTCCAGTCTAGTTCAACATGGATTCAAAAATTTATTCAAACAAAGGAAAAGTTGGAATTGTTTGAAACAGACAGATTAACAAATAATATAAGTACAAATGTTTGTAACGAAATTTTGGAAACAGAATTCGATTCCAGACACATTTAACTATTTGAAGAAGCTGGGGGGTGTTCATACTATTTTAAACATACTTTTCTCTACTACCTATGCCTGCGAGACATTATTTTCAGAGATGAATAACATTAAAAACTCGCTTAGTAGCCGTTTAGCAAATGACTCCAATTCAGCATGCATTCTGCTTAAAGGAACATCTTACAATCCTAATATAAGTTGTCATCTAATCTGCAACAACAAAATTCACACTAATGTTACTTCAATTTGAATTACCCATGTAACTAAAACATTTACTACTATTCAGTGCAAAAGGTATTGTTTCGTAGTAAACAAAGTTTTGAGTTGTTCGCGTTAGTTTTATTAATTTCTCAATAATCACAAGTCAAAATTATTTGGCGGCACGTGTATACCTCATTAAACATTTCTCTTTAGAAAAAATGGCAAGTTGATTTAAAAAGTTTCACCCCCCCCCTGGCATAGATATTTAGCAAAATGAATGACCAACCCATTTCTGGCATTCAAGACTGCTTTGACTGGACGCCTAACCGGTGCCGTTTTAGTTATCCTATGCCAGGGGTGGCGAACCTTTATGAATCAACGTGCCATTTTTTCTAAAGAAGTGCTTCATGAGATATGGACATGCCGTCAAATAATTTTGACTTGAGATAAGTGGTCAAAACTCGCTATTTACAACGAAAAAATACCTTGTGTGCACTGAATAGTTGTAAATGTTTTAGTTATACGTGTAATTCAAATTAAAGTAACATTGGTGTGACCTGTTGTTGCAAAAATTGGGTGATAAATAACTTATATTAAGATTGTAAGATATTGCTTTTAGTAGAATGTATGTTGAATTGGAGTCATCTGCCGAATGGTTTCTAAACAATTAATTATATTTGCGGTGGTTCACTTTTTTGACAAAAGAACTTGCAATTTGCTTCAAAATGCCGTTCTACAGACGATGTTCTGCATACCACTGTTCCAGAACATAAAACACATTTACTAATAATGCCATGTTTATAGATTCACCAAGTTTAAAATTCTTTATTACGCTTACTGTCTTGCACGTTTTGCTCTTTTGTTGAACTAGCCATGTTAAATGACATTTTAAAATCGTAAATATAACACAAATAAACTTTAAACTACGGTAGTTTCAAAGAAATTGAATATGATATGCGTAGACAAATTTTACATCATTAGCAAACGTAACCCACGACGTAACTAAGGCAGGACAATAACAAACGAGTGTGTTTTTGGCCGCGTTTGTTCGTAATACTTCATAGAGAACCTTATTATTTTTAAAAAAAGACAAACCATTTTAAAAGCTGGCTGGCCCAAAATATTGTATCGCGTGCCACTGATTCACCCTCTCTGCCCTATGAGGAAGCTTTGTATATTAATTTCAGATCCTGTATAGCCTCAAGCTGCACACAAATTTTATTATGTTTTCTCCTTTCTATTCATCATGTGTATAATGCATATTTTTTTCTCTCTCTCAATCACTTTCCTTCCATGTAAAGAGTGTTTTTTTCCAGGTATAGAAGTTTAAGTTGGCATTACTTTCCCAGATGGCGACCGATTTAACAGCTTTCAAGTGATTTATTCTCAGTTTGGTTTGGCAATTCATCAAAACGATCATCAAGCAAGGCGTAGATTCGTCGAATGGGCCCAAAACGAGATTGCCGTTGTTCCCGATTTTCATAAGCGAATTTTGTTTACCGATGAAGCGCACTTCTGGTTGAATGGCTACGTCAACAAACAAAACTGCCGCATTTAGAGGGAAGCTAATCCACAAATGTAAGTCGAAACACCATTACATCCAGAAAAACTAACTGTTTGGTGCGCTTTACGGGCTGGTGGAATCCTTCTTCAAAAACGATGAAGGCCACAACAGTATAGTCAATGGTGATCGGTATAGAGTCATGATTACTAACTTTTTCATTCCTGAATTGAAAAATCATGATGTCCAGGAGCTGTGATTCCAACAAGACGGCGCAACATGTCACACAGCTCGTGCCACAATCGATTTATTGAAAGACACGTTTGGTGACCGCCTCATTTCACGTTTTGGACCTGTGAATTAGCCTCCAAGATCTTGTAATTTAACACCGCTAGTCTATTTTCTGTGGGGCTATGTAAAGTCATTGGTCTATGCGGATAAGCCACAAAACGCTTGACCATTTGGAAGATAACATTCGCCGTGTTATTGCCGATATACGGCCACAAATGTTGGAAAAAGTCAACGAAAATTGAACGTGCAGATTGGACTACATCCGAGCCAGCCGTGGCAGTCCTATGCCAGAAATCATATTTAAAATGTAATACCACAAGATTATCTTTCGAATAAAAAAAATTAATGTCAATCGAATAATACATCGTTGTTTTATTGCAATTTAAATTTCTATACCTCTAAAAAAACACCCTTTATTAAATTTTAATGTTTGGAACTGAGTACCTACTTATCTGTATTTTTTATATATTAACATATTGTACATGGGAGACGAAAAATATCTGTGTACTAAAGAAAGATTTAAATTGATAACTCTTAAATTTTGAAAAATAAAAAGATAAAAGTTGTGGTATTTGTGAACTTTACAAACTGAGGGAGGGCATTTACATAACACAATCTGGATGGCTTCTCAAGTAAGATCTTGGTAAATGATCTGGAATGCAGACAAAAGGTCTTAAATATGTAAAAAAAATTGCATAAATATAATGACCTTTTTTTTAGTAAAATATAAATAAAGTTCCTTTAAAAAATTACAAAACTTTGTATTTTTGAAAATTTATTTATTTATTTATTAAAATTTATTTAAGAGCTATGTACAACTTAGACTGAAAATAGTTAGGTTATAAGGCACAGGCATCTTGTATAGAAATATACAGTGCACACAATTGCATGTTATTTTTTAAAAAATATATACCTTAAGACAAAAAATCATGCTTTGGAGAAAAAGTGAAAAAACTAAAAATAGGGGAGACCAGGACAAGATGAAGCGCGGGGCAAGATAAAGAATGTCTTAATTTTTTTCGTTTTCCACTAAGTGGAAGAATCAACCGAACTCTATTGGTTCTCCTATTGGCCGTTGATTAAACAATAGTGTAGAGAAACAGAAATCGCCATTTTTGAGTTAGCTGTGAAGCTTTGATTGTTTACCACTGCCACGATATAACTTTTATGCGTGAGTAAATAAGCTCTGCTACATATACAGGCAAGATACGTAATATTTCTTTTTAATATTTATTACTAATTTTGTTTAAATACTACTTATAGCCACGAATAAATGTCAATTAATCGACTTCCTTCATGGCAATGGAAACGATAATTTTAAACAAGCAGTCCGGAGCAAGATGACGAGCTCGTCATCTTGCCCCGTGTTTCGGAATTTATTAAACTATGTTGTTTATTCTATTAAGGTATACGAATACGTTGAAATGGCCAATTTTTGCAAAAAATCACATTTTGAGTTTTTGATGTTATAGAATAAAGCAATTATTTAGCTCTATAAATCTGTTCTTATTTTGTTCCTAGGTCACTTTTTTTTTTAGAATTCAAGATATTTAACAATTAGTAAAGCGCGGGAAACCGGAAGTAGGTATTTAAATAGCCGGAAGTCAGCATTTAAATGTCCTTAAACTGGTCAAACAAGATTTAAAAACATTATTCTTTTTAAAGTATAATTTAAAAAAAAACTTTTGATAATATTAAAAATAATTATACAATTTGAAAGTATTTGACAAAGTGAATCTGGCAATATTTGTTTTGTTTACTTTCAGCTTCATTTGATAAAATTCTGCGTATTTAGTTACAAAACAAAAGTTATCAAGTATTATTTGTGTTTGTGTTAAAACACAAGTGAATTAATAGCTCGCATTACTATTTTATAATTATGGGAAATAACAGAAATAAAAGATATTCCCGTAAACGTCAGTTCAAAGGAAATAAGTTCTGCAAAAGAGTTTCAGTTTTCAATAACGAAAAGATAAGTATCAATTCAAGTATTCCAACTGCAAGTGAATCAAAGCTAATTAATTCTTTGAAACCTGCAGATGTTCCAGAAGACAATGAAAAAAATGTTATTTTTAACTTAGGAGTTTTGTACAATATAATTTCATTATTATGCTGTCCTGTGTGTTTTGAAAAAAGTTAGTGTTGTGCAAGACTCTGTGTTTGGGTTAGCTTTAAATATGACTTTGAAATGTGAAAACTGTGACTATTCCTTCATTCTGCTCTTCTGAGAAAGTAAACAAACTGCATAGTATCAATCTTGCATTTGTTTTTGGTATGAGAATCATTGGTAAAGGACATTCTGTGGCTAAAAACTTTGTTCTGCTATAAATATAGATGTACCATCTAAAAGAGCATTTGGTTTCCTGGAAAGAAAGCTTGAATTTGCTGCTAGCAACGTAGCATGCAATACAATGAAGGAAGCTGCATTGGAAATTAGAAGTAACGAAACTGATACTGAATTTTCTCAATGTGGTGTGTCGGTGGATGGCACATGGCAACGAAGAGGATATTCCTCCTTGAATGGATGTGTGTCTGTTATCTCGATAGATTCTGGAAAGGTGTTAGACGTTGAATTCATGTCAAAAGTGTGTAGAGACTTTGCAATTCCAAAAACAAAAAGTTAAACAACATTCATAATTGTGCAAAACATATAGGGTCATCTGGTGCTATGGAACCCCTGGGTGTTTATCGTATTTTCGAACGATCTGTCGAAATGAGAAAATTACAGTATGTAAATTTTTTTGGCGATGGAGACTCTAAGGGGTATGCCTCTGTAACAGATATTTATGGTAAGAATACTGTAGCAAAATACGAGTGTATTGGGCACATACAAAAGCGTGTCGGAACAAAACTGAGGAAATTGAAATCGAAACGAAAAGATCTAGGAGGTCGAGGAAAACTGACGGATGCCTTTATCGATAAGTTACAGAATTACACTATGGCATTGCTATCCGTGACAATGTAAATAATTTACAAGGCATGCAACGGGCAGTCATTGCAGCATTTTTCCATTGTTGCTCTAATGCAAAACAACAAATGCACGGCCAATGCCCTGTTGGACCGGATAGTTAGTGTAAATATCAACAAGCCGTATCAAAGGATAAGATCTACTTCGATAAATCTAAAGGACTTCCCCCAAATCTGATCAACATAATCAAACCAACATATATGAAGTTATGTGATCAAAACTTATTAGCAAAATGTTTACCAGGAAAACACAAAACTCTAATGAATGTTTCAATGGAATCCTTTGGAAATTTATTCCAAAAGATGTTTTTTGTTTCATTAACAATACTGCGATTAGGAGGATACATGGCTGTAATTCAGTTCAATAAGGGATTTCAGGGATTTATAGATATCTTGAAACATTTCGGAGTGACTGTTGGTGTATTAACATTGAAAGGTTTTTCAGAACTTGATGAAATTCGAAAACAGATTCTAAAACGACATTCTCTGAGTGTGGCAAAAGTTGCCAGAAAAAAAAATAGATTAGCTAAAAAGAAAAAATTATTAAAAATGAGCTGATAGAAGGTGTAAGCTATAAAACTGGTGAATTTTAAGTAGTTATGTAAATAAGAAAAATATGTGATAAATTGTACTAAAAATGCATTTTTTTTTTTCTCAAAATAACTTTTTCGTATGTTTTGAAAATTTCAAAATGATAAATCAAAATATTACCATTAAATAACTTTGAAACTTGGTACCATTTTTTCTCACAATGTTTTCTAGGGCCTGAAGTAAAAGAATGATCATAATAAGAATAATTTTTAAATTATGGATTGGTATTTGTGTAACGGTGTTGTAAAACATGGCAAATTTCTTGTTTGGGCTTCTTGATTAGTTGTGGAATTTTTATTTATTTATATAATCATAAGATTTTACTCCAGGCCCTAGATACACACATAATGATTATTTTGATACTAAATTTATACAATTTGAGTCCATGGATTTTCATGTAGAATTTTTAAATGTCTTTAAATTTCTTCAAAATTTCCAACAAATTTACCAATTTTCTGAAACTTTAAGGATTTATTACAAATATGAGATAAGTATAGTTTATTTATATATAAACTGAAGTTAAAAAGAGTATAATTTTTTTCTAAATGATGTTTTTTAAAAAAGGGCTCCGAACGTATTCGTATACCTTAAATCCTGTAAGCGTTTGTTTGTCTGTGTGTTTGTCCGCGTGACCTTTCGCTTCCATCTCCTCTGGGGCTAAGAGATGCATCGGATCGAGGAGTTGTCTCTCGAAAAGGGGACACCAGTGGGAGACATTTTTGTCATCCGCTAAGCCTCTCAAAAGAAAAACCCTATCAGGGTCAAAAATCAAATACCTCAATATCTTAGATTCTAACAGTGCGATTTTTAACGACCAGTACCGCTTGATTGGGTTTCGCCTTGACAGCACTTTTCGAAGTCACAGGCTACACCCGCAATGGTGGTCGTTTTTAAAATATAGAATAATAGTGGTAATAACCCCTCAGACCGTGGTAGTAGAAAACCAACATATAAATTCTCCAGAAGAACTATAACGTATGACAAATGCTGAGTTAGGTGCATCAAAAAAGCCTGGTAGTGTTTTTTTTATTTCAAACGATTGCCTAAAGTAACACAGTATGAGAAAAAACTGAAAAAGCAAAAAAGTGAGCTCAAGCATTCTTACAAGCACACCCACAAATAAATATTAAAACAAAGGGAAAAGCAGAAGGAAGAACAGAAACCTTTAAGAAAACAGATAAGACAAGCTCCTGAAGCTAACAAGGGAGTAAAAAAACTCAAACTAAGCTCCTGTAGGCCTTAGTCAATAGAATCCGGACCAAACAGTTCAGTTGCATTAACATCAAATAATCGTGTTATAACATGTCCTGCTTGTGAAGAGGAATATTGTGACGCTCCAACAGAAGAATGGACCCAGTGCTGTAAATGCCAAGAATGGTGGCATGAGGAATGTTACAATTATGAAAATGGCACTTTTATTTGTGATTATTGTCAACTGCTCAACCTGACAGCTCAACATTACATTGCAATGCATTACGCTTAGTCTGATACTTTGTAAGATGTAAAAATACAGTTACCATTTGTTAAATCATGTAACATATTCAAAAAATAGAATATATTCAACCTTATTTGGTGTTGTCATCTTGCCCCAGTAATATATATATATATATATATATGATATGGGGCAAGATGACAATTTGTTAAGGTAAAGAAAAAAAAAAATTATACTTTGTTTTTTTTATTTGAAAAATTAAATGGTAATATATTTAATACTAAAAAGGACTACTCTAACACTTCATGTAAAATTGATTTTTTTATCCTTAAAAATAAATTAATAAATAACAAAAAATTTTAACATAATCATTTTGCACTGGTCTCACCTATAACAATTTTTCCCCATTTTACACAATTGTTAAATATTTCCCTGCCTATTTTTATATACCTCATCATGATACTTTAAACATTCCTTAGAATTACAAAATTAATTTTAAATTTAAAAGTTTCTTACTTTGTTATAGCTGAACATGAACATTATTGTATCAAATACGTATATCATTTAGGTATCATTTTTTGTAAAAATATCTCTAGAATGTCCAAAATATTTCACCTATATATATAAAACAGTAAACAAAATATAGTCAAATAGATTTTTGATAAAATAAATGTGTCATTTCCTTAAAAAAATCATAAAATTTTAATATTTTGAATTTTTTTTTTACGTAAAACTTTTTTCAAAAAAAAAGAAAGAAAGAAAGAAAACATTTAAAAAAAAAGGAAAAGTGTTATTGTTCTTTTTTAGTAAAAACAAATTAATAGTATATAATATTCTTGTATTTAATGTATTGCATACATTAAACACAAGAGGAACTATCTTTTAAATTGGATCAAATGAGGCATGGTCATTTGTTTAATTTTATGTGTGATTTTCGTTTTCATATTTTAAGGTATTTTATCAACAAACATATAAGAGTAAAACAATTTTAAATTTAGAAAAATGAGCACTATTTTTAGTACTAAAATTGAAAAATTGATTTTTCGAATGTGTATGATATCGTATTACCCTCAAGTAGAAGTGGGTGCACAAGACTAAAAAGAATTTCCAGACTTTATTTAACTGAAAAGTTAAAATGGAAGTACCTGATTAACGAGAAGATGGGTAAAGATATGTATTTGTTTTGGCGTTAACAAAACTGACCTATAAGATAGAGAATTCATCCCATCACACACACATACACAGTGATAGATGATATAGATACAGATATCTGCTGTGTTTCCGTATCCATATACACTGCATGTGTGAATGAGCAGGTTTTGGACAAATTTATACATACCTTTTATCTACGTTACTCCCGTATGTACATTTCATATCCATCGTCTGCATTAAGCATCAGTAATAGCAAGTTGAAGTGTAATGCTCCCGCATTACTATGCACTTCGAGAGTATAGCTTGTTTATGCACAGATCCAATTGGTAATGAGATTTGTTTGTAAACATCATGGTGTAATCTCGAACAAAAACTTAGGTTTTTATGTATCTGGTTGAAGAGTTAGCAATTTTTATACGCAATCTTTTTTAAGAGCTCTTTTATTTGGGTTTGTTCTCTAGGGCATTGGTGTCAGCATGATGTGTGTTATGTAAATCCCGAAACCAAAGGAATGGTGCTTAAAGGAAGAAGGTAATTTCAATGAAATAATTCCACTGTTTTCTGTTTTGAAAATTTTTTAATGGTTTTAAAGTCAATAGCTTACTTATGTTTTCATAATAATTCTTGGAAATTGTATTTCATTTTTTATTTTATATTGTAATTCTTAAATTCTACTAAATAATTGCCAAGGTACGAAGTTAAGAGGATCAGTAAATTAAACTAAAAACATGTTCAATGTATGCGTTTAGATTTTATTTTAACATTTTATATGTGCACTTATATTTTTAGTGAACTAAACATAGAGAGGCTAAAAGACTTGTCATCTATTACATTTCTATTTTTACTCTTCCTTAATTGCAACTATAGAAAATATTCATAAGTATCTAAGAAGAAATACTTGCTATAGTAATCGAGTGTATTATTTAAAATTAAGACTGTTTTTAATTTTATAAAACTAATTGTTGTGTTTTTTATGCCATCAGAAAGCTATTAGTTTAAAAGAGAGCAGATACTTTATATGCGACAAAATAGCGTAAAAGTATCCATAGTTTCAGAACATCAAATAGAAGCGTTGTAAGGATATATAAAACATATTTAACTGAAGGTAAGGCAAAGGTTTTATCAACTAGGGAACATAGATCTAAAAATATGACAAAACGTGATGAGAGGAAATTGAAGTGGATTGTAAAGAAAAATAGGGAAATCAAACGACTAACAGCTTTACAAATTGCAAAGGAGTTCAATTTAAACTGGAGGCACAGACCAATACAAAGAGAACTTAAATTTATTGGGCTTGAAAGACAACAGCCAACACGAAAACCAGCTTTAATTAGAAAAAGTCGTTATACTTGGGCTAAAAAATACCAAATCTGAGACGTAAAAATGCGGAAAAAAGTTGTACGGACCTATGAGATCAGCTTTACGCATTTTGAAAATAATGACAGACAAAGAATTCTTTGGGGACGACATAAAGCCACTGATCCAGATTGCGTACAACCATTTGTGTAGAAAGAAGGTAAAGAATTAATGAACTGAGAGAAAGAGAGAGAGAGAGGAGTTTTGATTGTGGAATGGGATTGGTTTCCTTATCACAATAAAGGGTAACAGAACTGTATCTCATCTAGAAAGTGTTGTTAACCATTAACGGTACATTGGTACAATATATCAGGATGACAATGCTACACCCTATCGCGCCAAATTGTGTAGACCTGGTTTAATCATAGCCATGCTGCAATTTCAAGGCCGTGGGTAACCTAGTGGTTAAAGCATCGAACTCTCCAGACCAGAGGATCTGGGTTCTGGGAAGAAGATTAACAAGGGCACAGATTTTTATATGTATTTCTTTTTTTTTTAATTTCAACGTTTTCATACCATTTTGTGGAATTTAAACTGGTATAAATCACTTTTTTTACTGAGTTGTATGCACTCGTAGCAAAATATTATCTCAATATAACTTAAGTTCCAAATAGTAGACTGAAATTTTATTAGTCATGTATATGAGTTTCTTAAAAGTAATTTTAAGATTCCCTTTAAATTGCTGGCTTAGTGTTACGCGACATTTCTTCGTTAGTTTTTTAATGAATGAAATTTACTCATTTAATTTGCTGAAAATTTCAGTTCTTGCTAAATTTTTATATCTTCTTCAGAAATTATACAGTTTTCATGTATACAGTATTGTGTACATTTCTGAATAATCTTAACCTCTCCACACATAATTATTCTTTATTTTTAAGAATATAAACTATTATTGTTGAGATTTTTACGAACTCCCCATTTATATCATTTGAAAATAAAACACAAATATTGTTTTATAAATATTTTTTGTCATTTTAATTTTAGTGACGACGTACTTATCCAAAAAGGTGAACGTTTTGGAGCTGCGGACGTCTACGTTGCAAGTAAGTATTCGTACTATACATCAGGGGTAGCCAACCCAAATGACCTTGCGTGCCATTTCGGAAGAACATATTAATCCCGGCGGTCACATATAAAAATATATATCATATATATATTAATACTAGATTTGGACACATTACAAATACTTATTGGAGGGAAAATTTAAATCAGAATAAACTATTACTATTGTTTCTCTTATTTTGCATGTGTACAGACATAGTTAATATAATAATTATATTGCAATGATCAAACAAGGTTTATAATATATTTAAATAATGAGATAGTTGTTTCTCAATTATTTCACTTAGTTTTTGTACGTCTATCTCTACGCATGTAATTGCGCATCTGAATTGATGTCATAAGTTTGAGCGCGATTTATGTTTGATAGATTTCTCTTTCGAAAAGAACGATTCGCAGTTGTGTGAGGCACCGGCCCTGTTCTCCATTATCTACACGACCTGTTTCTATAGGGAAGGACGAAGAATCCCGCAAATCGTTCATCTTAATATCTGTTTATTAAAATCTTAACTTAATCAAAATACACAACAATAAAAATAATCAAAGTAAGCAGATCTGGAATGAGAAGACACAACTCGTATTCCCAAATAATCGCGTAATTAACCACTATATCTAACAGATTAATTCTAATCTCACTAATACACGCACTTTCCTTATAACAGTGAAATTCGCTTACCGCTATATCTTAGGTAAGCAGCTACTTTCTTCGTCCTAACTGACGTGGCTTGTATCCGGCTCTAATCCTTGTAGTTTCGTATCCACCTTTATCTTGGATATACAGGTACGGTTAGGTTAATTCTCCGACTTGGTATTCTTCTAAATGCTATACTAATCACGTCCACACTTAGATATATACCTCACATAGCCATACCGCGCACGCTTGACCTCTATTATATATATGATTCCTAATTTGCATAATCACGTTCTTCTTCTCAAATTGGTTGGAAAGAATTGCCATTCTGGCCTCAAAGAGCCCAAGAGGACTGTTATATGAAAACGCGATGAGATCCCCCTCACAGTTGTTAGTTGAAAAGAAGTTACAGGAATCAAGCTTGATGCTGCGGGGTATCGCTGAAATGCAATACTGACCGATTCCAACAATCTATAACAACAGAAGCGACATAATAAAACAGAATCAATTCTGGAAATGTATTTATTACAAAACATTATACTAAAAACAAAAAAGTATTGCACAAAATAATCGTAGTTTGTAAAGTTGTAAAGAATCTCGCAGGCCGCGGATTGACCGCCCCTGAACTAGATACTTATACCGACTTAATTAATTTTTAAAAAAGGACACATTTTCTAACCTTTTAAAGTTATTTTTTATTATTTTTCTTTCAGTTCATGGTATGGAAGAAATACAAGATTATATTTGTGTTGGACAGAAAAAATGGAATGGGGACTCCAGGGCTGTTCTCTTCGTCAAAATGAGGAATGGATACGCTTTCAACCCCGAATTTAAGAATAAGATTGCCAACAAAATTAAGAAAGAACTGTGGGAAGATTGTGTACCAGAATTAATCCTGGAAGTTCAAGATATACCGGTAAGTAGTTGAGGTTATACGATACTGCTTCGTTCATTCTTTATTTAACAGTTAATAAAGTTTTTAATACTATACCAAACGCTTTTCTTGCTGTAATTTCTCACGTTTCCGAAATGTTCATGCAAGACATTTTTCCTTATAGAAATCACTCTTTAATTATTGGGTTTGTCCGTCTACAATGAACCACAATTTGACTCAGAGCTCTCATTCTGAATCCGATTATGTAAAACATTTTGTTTTATGTACTTTGAACACACTTGAGTTTGTAAACAATAAATATTGACCCAGAAATCCTATAGTAAAACATGTCGAAAACTTTTTTTTAGCAGTTATGCTATATAACGATTCATGTTGAAAGTTTTCAGTATGTATTCTTATATTAATGTTTGCACCCATAATTCAATTTTTGATCTGTAAGGTGGGGCACAGAGTCACCCCATGATAACGAAATTTTTAATTCTGGGAAAACTGTTTATTTGTTGCCAATGACCTCTTGTCAGCATCTTTCTAAATGATATTCTTAATGGTAACTAAAATATATTTGTCACATATCTCCCTCTTTTTGGGGAATGGCAAATGTTTTTCTTACAAACTTGAGGTACTTTTGGTGAATGAGTTCCCCGCGCGACCACTTTTGTTCTAAAATATTTTCTATGTACAGGCTACATTTTTTCCCTGTGAACTACTTAGTGGTTTTGATCGCTGTGTTGTATGACTCATTAAGGTTTATAAATGCAAATGAACAGAATATTAAAAAAAAAAAAGAGAGAGAAAGAAAGAAATGGAGGGGAGCACCTGGGATCTCTCTTGGATGAAGTTAAAACTAATCAAGCAAGGGAAGAACCTGATGAAATAATTTATATTAATCATGAGAGCGAAAGTGAATTCCATGAAAGCAGAGAACATGAAACGCTCCAGTGGAAAGGAAAAATTTCAAATACTACCTAAAAAACCCATCAAGAAAGATATGAAACTACAAGTGTACCACAGCACGCACTGCGCCCTGCTAAAAAGATACAAGCAAGGAAAATACAACGTGCTATTTGTGGATCATCTAAGGACAATAAAAGTACAATAATTTGAACAAAATATTGCAGTTTTAACCCTTAACTTTACAATTTTTTAAATACCCATGAAAACATTATATCAGCTATTTCTCAAGTATTAAAAGGGAAAGTATGAGAAAAAAAAATTAAGAATTTTAAATTGATTTTCAGTCGTTTTTTTTGTTTCTTGCAGAAGTGCAACATTGCGCAGTGGTGCTGTAAATTACAAAACTTTTTTTATATGAGGATTTAAATATTCATCATAAAATGTTTAAATTTCTTACCTGGTAATTTATTTCGTCAACAAACAAGAGGAAGCATCAAATATAATGAATTCCTTTTTATAGCAAAACACAGTTCTTGAGGCATCAGAGATTTTTATAATTGTTGTGATTTCTGGGAAAAAATGTACTTCCATCTAGTGACAAATTTAGCATGTATTTTGTTGCAGTAATCTTTTTTTTTCTCAGATAAGTGATTTGTAGGTAATTATAAAAAATATTGGGTCTGTTAAATTGAAATAAATCATGTTGCAGAAATGCAACAGTGCGAAGTTAAGGGTCAAAACACCATTCCTGTAATTTATGCAAATGTCGTTCCTGCAATGTTAACTAAAATTGTATATGATTTATGCTCTTTATTAAAGTCACATACATTTGAAACTTCAGATTTCAGTTTCATTGCATTTTATCTCAAATTATCAAAGAAAAATTGAAAAGTATTTCGAAGTAGCTAACTATACTCTCTCTTAGTTGAATTATTCACTGTAATTACAGTTTATATCGTGTTCAATGAAAATATTTATAAAAAAATGAATGGGTCACTCCGTCAGCCCGGGTGACTGTTATCATTAGTGTAGACTGCGTGCTATCTCCGGGGTTCAGCAAGTTAGCGCTGAGCTCATAGAAGTACTTTATAACAATGTATTAAACCCAGAGTCATTTGGTCAAAAAAACTATCTTATATTTAACACATAAATTTGGTTAATTTTTTTTTTAAAAAAATGTGTGCGTTGACTCTAACGTACGTCTGGTGTTTATACCTTAAGTACGGCTGACTTTGATTGTATAGCAAGCAAACAGGGTACACAATCGCATCTCATATAATATTGAGAGAATGCATGCATTTTCTTTATTCTATTCCCATTTTTCATATTGATTCTGTAAAGTAATATGTATATATAATATTGTACATCAGTGGCGCACACAGGAATTTTTCAAGGGGGGGTTCGGGGTCGAAAGTTCACCATTCTTGTATCATGCTCCTTTTGATTTTGTCGATTTTCAGGAACAAAACACAGTAAAAAACTAATTATTGAATAAATAATTAGTATTAATTAATAAAATTAATGATTAATAACAAATACCTAATTAAGTTTTACGCACTATATACTTAGAATTCTAATCAATCGGGAAAGAAAGCAAGGGCTTTAGGGGGGAGTCCGAACCCCCAGGTACCCCCCCTTGTGGGCGCCACTGTTGTACATCAATTATGTTACACAAATAGATGTTACTCGTAGTATATAAGTACATTGTTAAGAAGGTTGATTTAATTTTCTACTAATATCACTTTGAGTATGAATTACATTAATACTCTCGCCATTATTAATCACTTTGTCAAGAGGCTTGTGATAACTAAAGTATGATACGTGAACGTTGGTAGATTTACGAATCGTAAAAACCATCCCAACAATGTTTGTACCATACCTTGTCCCTCCAGTGATCTACAAGAAACAAAATCCAAATTAAGCTCTGATTTAAATTATACCAACCTCAATCCTTGACCTTTATCAAAACCAGTATTGAAATCACCGCCAAGTATGAGTGGAAGTACGTGATACCGTTTCTTCAGTAGTTTAGAACCACATTCTGTATATATATATATATATATATATATACTACAGTTCACATTCATTATTTTATATATACATAACAATTAATGGTTTTAAAATTTAAAATAATAAAATGGATTTCAAATCTTGTGTGTGTGTGTGTGTGATTACTTACGTTCACCTTATAAGAAAAACATTCAAAATTATAGAAACGCTTCAACATTTGGTTCTTTCAATTGTTTTCAAAAATTAATTTTTATTTCTGTAATGAAACAAAAATAAATTTTTCAAGCGCATTTTTTTTACTCGGCAAATCTGGTGATTTTCATTTGTTATAGTCAACCTCATCTTATGTGTAACCCAGCAGCAGATGTGATTTGGACTGCGAAGTTAAGGTGGAATGGATTATAAGTCCCTACTCGAGAGAAAGTTGTTTAACTCAAAACCGGTTTTCGACGCCGATGACGCCAGCAGATGAAACGACAGTAGACGTAGTTTGTGATTTTTTTTTAAGTTTTAATTTTTTCAAGGCTTAATTTTTAAGTTATCCTTACCAAATATCACACATCGATAACAAATAATGGTAATTTTTTGAACGAAGGCAAAAAAAAACAACAAAAAAATACTGTGTAAATGAATTTTTGTAAAAAGAGCATTAGACGAAGAATACAAAAACTTTTTTTAAATCCTCAATTTTTAAGCAATTATTTCAATTTTTGGAACGCACACGGATAATAATGTTTGACAAACAGAAAAAAAAAAGATTTCATATGATTATTTTTATAGATATGAGATTATAAATGTTTATTTCAAATTTTGAGAATTTTTAAGAAAACTACTAAAAAAAGAAAAGTTTTGGGTATTTTATATTTTAAATCACTGATTCTAAAAGACCAAAGCATGAACTTTTTTAATACAGAATATCGATTCATTACAATGATCAGAAGTCCGTACAGAATGGTTGAAAAATACTTTTCATAAAAACGCATCGATATTGTCTCATTTTAGAAATAAATCGTAAAAATGGAAAGTATCGTTATTTTGTAAAACAGCGTTTCTCAAATTGTGGGGAGTGCCCCCCCCCCTTAGTGGGCGTGATAATTCTACAAGGGTGGCGCGAGGTTGTTGAAAAATTGAAAACTAAAGATTATTTATGAAAATTACTAATTTACCGAAATAAACAAACAAAATATATTTTGACATAATAAAAAATAAAAGACATTTATACTAATATAAGGCACTTATAAATGCATCAGTACTGCACAATGTATTTTATAATTAATTTAGCGATACTAAGTTAAGAAATAGTTTAATAATTACCAGTGACCCGATGGACTTGTCACGTACAAAATTGTATGCAAAAACTAACACTTATCTTAATAATTTGTACGGTTTATGATTAAGGTTACTTGGTACCTAAAAATCACAAACCTATCGTTTTTTTTTTATTTTCATTTAATTTTATTCTTTGCATTATTATCTTTCGATTGATATATCACTTGTGCATGTCGGAAAATTAGAAGTTGACAAAAACTTCATTTGAAAACAAATTAGGCAATTCAGCCACACCCCCTTTTTAGAAAAAAAAGCTAAAAAATGCTTTATGATAAAAAAAAATCTATTTTAAAAATAGAAATAATAACTATAAAAAAGAATGTGTAGTATTAAAAGCAAAATATTTCCGAGGCAATACAATAATGTAATTTTTCTTCCTTGTGAAATGTGTGCATGTAAAATTTTTAAATTAAGGCATTTTATATTAATAATTTTATAATTTCAGTTCTTCTTCCTGATATATTTTTCATACAAATGTAATACTTCAATATTATAAGAAGAAACACACGTAAAATTTCTGTCGTGACAGAAAAAAAATTTTTTTAACATTTTTCTTGAATTTTCATGGGCAATTAGTACTCTTTAAAAGTTGATCATTTATAAAAATGTGTGGGTTGAAAACATATGAAAATGCAATTATTTTAAAGAAAAACGTATAACTAGCATCTTAAAGTGGTATTTTAAGTTTAATTAAGCTTATAATAATTATTTTTTCAGAATTATAAACTTTAAACCTGTTTTTCTCAGTTTGTGTTTTTCGAAACCTTAGTGCATTCAAAATGCTACTCCTTCGACAATTATTTACCAATCACTTCCATTTTTTACTTGCGTGTTGAAAATAAAGCATGGAATAAAATTAGGGATCCATTTTGCTATCAATTGAATACTTTTTTTAAAAAAAAATAAAATGTAAGACATGTTAGCTTTTTCGTTGATTTTTAGCCTGTATATCAACATTTTATTTTTTTTCTCGAAAACGAATGAAGTTATTCTAAAATTGATCCCTAAAGCTGTTTAGATCATCCATAAGAGTATTATAAAAAAATTTCAGGTCAAAAAATTAATTTTTACACAAGGAGTAGGAATTTAAAATTTTCCCAATTTTCTTCAAAAAATTAAAATTTTTAAAATTGTGTGAATAATATATGAAAATTTTCATCTGGTAACATTTTCTTGAATAGAAACATTATATAAAATGCTAAAATATAATTTTTAAATACGTAAATACAGAAGTTTGCTCAAAGGGTGCCAAGTCCCCTTATCCCTTAACTGTGGACTAAAAGTTACGCAATTCTCTCCCCAATGCCACCATTTTCCAGGTCGGCGTGCGTTTGTCCTGTATTTGGGGGAGGGAAAAAAGAATAAATAAGCAAATCCTCTGAAATATGTAAGTCCTTCGTAAACACTGTCAAGTCCCTTTTATTACATTCCATTGCCTTCGGAATAATTTTATGAATAGCAGTGTACAGAAAAGATCGTACTTCGGAAAGATGTATATATACGTGCAGGGGAAATAACCCTTTGGCTGAGCGAGACGTTTATATACGCCCTTAAGAGGTTTAAGTCTAATTGTAGCTTTAGCATCAAAGTATAATATCATTGAATTCAATACATTGTTATTGTATGGAGGGGGCGCGATGAAAATTATGATTGAATATTGGGTCACAAGTATTGGAAATTTGAGAAGCACTGTTGTAAAAGAATTATACCGTATAGTGGAGGTAAAAATGATCTTTCCGATTCTGTAACTATTTTCTGTCTGATTTCGGTAAGAAAAGAACAATCGCAATTATAAAAACGAAGAAAAAGTAGGAACTCTTCCTTCTTTCTTCGGACAGCGATTTAACGCATGCGCAGAAGCGCACGTAGAGCATTTTTGTTTTAACGTTGTTTTTTTTTAAATTTCACTCCTCATAATATTTTCATAACAGGGCTTTATATGAAAACAAATTCTTAAGGAGTATGAACTCCAAAAATAGCTTAATATCCACATTAAATTTTTTTCGTTGTTACATTACTTGAAACAATTCAAAGGAAAATCATTTTAATACTAAGTTCTAGAAGAATACCATAGTTAAAGAACCAAACATATAAGTAATTAAATAACGTGGTATACCAAGAAATTTAAGATATCCGACTACGTTCGGAACCATGATTTTGCAAAAGGGTATAAATGGATAATTTTCATGATATTTAGTGATTAGAATATATGCATAAAATTGTTTAAAGACATTTTGACATAAAAATTCATTTAAATACAATATTTTGGCAAAAAATTAATTTTGAATAATCTTTTTTCCAAATGTTCTCCTTTTGTGAAAAATGTTTCTATTATAATAATATTTTGCCCGTATATAGCTCAGACCTCTCTACAGAGGCTCAACTAGAATTTTTGAAATATATAACTTAGAAGTGGGATTATTCATATTTTACGGCAACAGAGGGAAACAATTTTAAGTAAAAAGCCCCAATAATTATTTCAATTGGTGGTAACTCTGAAAACAATGTGAATTTTTCAAAAATCATAGTTGAGCCTCTGTACAGAGGTCTGAGCTATATACGGGCAAAATATTATTATAATAGAAGTATTTTTCGCAAAAGGAGAACATTTGGAAAAAAGATTATTCTAAGTTAATTTTTTGCCAAAATATTATATTTAAATAATTCTTTTTGGTCAAAGTGTCCTTAAAACTGTTTAATGCATGTATTCTAATCTGAGTGACACTAAATAGCATGAAAATTATCCATTTATACGCTTTTTTAAAATCACGGTTCCGAACGTAGTCGCATACCTTAATAACACTGTGTATTATCGTATAAAATAAAAACTTTCTTAACAATAATTATTATTAATAATAATAATTAAATGCAGTTAAGGATAAGAATAAAAATTATTAATAAATCCAATAATAATTAAGTGCAATTAATGCTAGGAATAAAAATTACAATTAAAACGAATAATAATTAAAGATAACTAAAAGTAATAATTACAATTAATAAAAAAACTAAAATATTAATAATCATTACTAATAAGAAACCCTTGAAAAACAGAAGAAAAAGAGACGCGTAAGCTTGTCATTCTCAAGCGAAGAAATTCCTCTAGACACCAGGTGTTACAGTTTTGATGAGGATAATAATGATGATTTTTGTGCTGTGTGTAAAAGGTACCTTTATGCTAAGAAATATCTCAAGTGTGACTGGATTCAGTGCATTGAATTCAAAAAATGGTTGCAAGAAGATTGCAATGATAATCATTTGCACTGAGTGAAATGTTGTGTAGGCTATTATTCGAACCTGTAATGTTATTATTTTTAGCAAACTAATTATGAAAGAATATTTTTTTTGTTTTTGTTTTCTATAGTTATTGTACGTGCTCGTTAAATCAGTGGGTCCGTAGTCTTGTGGGCTGAATCACGAGCGCAGAGACTGGAGAATATTTCCCTCCCATTCAGTTTCCATGCAGAAATTGTGGAGGTGGAGATAGAGGTGGTGTCGCCATCTATCGTCCCTTCGGGGAATTTCGCAGAGCTAAATCGTACTGTCACCTGTATGGTGTTCAAGGCCAACGACAGGCGTACCTCTAGCCCTATGCCACGATGAATTTCGAGGGCCTCGATCTGACTACGTCAGACAGGTGGCATTAGAAACAACGACATTTAATTTGATATAATATTTGTCTTATTTTTATTATCTACTCTGGTGTTGTTGCACCTTACTCCATGACTGGAAGCATCTTCCCCACATATTTGGGGAAACATGCCAGAATTTTTTTTAACATTAAATTTCTTATATATTTTTATACTAAGAAGGTAATTGACTTGTATACATAACCAATTAACTATTGAAAAAAAATGTATTTTTTTCATGGTCTTGTTATTTCAATCTTCAATGTACTAATCAAAAAATTCCTTAAATGTGGCAACTTCCCCCGATTTACCTTATGTATTTACATCATGTAATTTAACAAAAGGCTTAAACCAAATTTCGTCTTCCGTCATTTTTTTCAACAGAAGTATGTTCTGAAACTTTTATGGTATTGAAATAAAAACTGATTTCTTGAGTATAATAGACATTTTCTAAATAGCTTCCTACTTTTTTTTAAAATTTAGTATAACGTGAATAATAAACGAATGGAGAGCATTGTAAAAACCATCGTCGAAACCAATCGGATTCCAGTCACGGGAAACATCAAAAATCCAGAGTGCCTAAAATATTACTGCGAGGTGCCTGAAATTGTAAACTATAATCGAGAATAAGACTGCGAAAAGGTTTGTGTTGGATATGCAATTTTCTTTGTAAAAATAATGTTAAGATTTTATGATTATAAATTCAAAACTATTATAAAATTATTACGTAAAGTGTTATTAAATTTATGTTTTGTATGTTGTAAAATTATAGAATTTTTTTTTAAATAATACAAGAAAATTTTGAAGAGATATATTCATTCCCTATAGTAGTTTAAATACAGTCAAACATTCATATTACGAACCTCTCTATTCCGAATTTTCTACACAGCGAACTTTTTCCTGGAACCAAAAGCATTTCACAATTTTCATCGTAAAATAACCACCCATCAGCGAAGTGAGTTTTCCATGTAACGAACTTTTTCTCTTGTGATTCAATTTTTTTTCTCACTATTCTTAAAATATTTCTGGACATTTCAAGTTATTCTCTTTTTTAATGCATTCTATGGTAGTCATAAATCTTGAACTGGTTTTATTAGGTGCCTAACTCACAGAGAGAAATAGAATTCTGACGCATTTCCTTCCAAAAGTGCAATCTTTAACACCCATTAACCTGTTCACTGGAAACAACTTCAAAATCCCGTTCCACCCTCAGTGGAGTATCGGGTTCTTGAACTGGTATTCGTTCATTTGTAGTGTTGATCAGTCGTACTGGTAATTTCATTTCTTGAAGCTCAAAAATGTCAAAACGAAGGACACCAAAGAAAAAAAATAACTCTTCAGGAAAAGTTTAAGGCGTCAAGAAACTTTTCTTGAGTATTTCTTTTTTTTTTGAAATAGGTAAGATATATAAAATAAATACATATTAATTTACAAAAAGGTGGGAATAATTACTTTTTTTTAAATATACAGTGTTTATTAATTTAAAATTTGTTTTATGTGGTTTATACATAAAAGTGAAATATGAACCTCTACATAAAAAATTTTCCATATAACGAACTTCTTTTCCGGATTTAGCGACTTCATTATATAGAGGTCCGACCACATATATGTGATGTTTAAAGTCAATATCAAGCTTTTGCAAGAAACAGTTTTATTTTACAAGCAATCGATATATGCTTGATAAATCGATAATGCTTTGCTGGGGATTACATAGAAGACATGTAACGCAGTTCTACCTCGAAGTTAATTAAAAATTGATTTAAACCTATGTGTGGGTTACTATTACTTAATTTACAGCTTTCGTAACTATACGTATAACGCCACCTCATAAAGTAAAAATATTCTTAGATTTAAAAGAAATGAGAGAGATAGATATAATCTCTTCAAAAAACTAATTCGTCATGCCCCAATCAGAGATTAACCTCTTCTTTTTTTTTAAACTTCTGAACTCCTAATGATAATATTTCTTTAAAATATTTATTTTTAAATCAATTATTAATTTTTATGAATAGCAACTGTTTTTTTTACTGTTAAAAAATTATGTTTCCAGCATTGATGACAAATATTTAATTTCATTACTTTAAAGATTTTTTTTACTGAAAATGTTGAGGAATCTTTTTTTCTCTCTTTTTTGTATCAATGTTAATAAGATATAAGCAAACTAAATGTATGCGTGTTTGTGAGGCAGATAATAATTTCATTTTTACATTCCATTTCTTACTATATGTATGTTACAGTTAATGTGTGAAATCCGTTATTTCATAGAGTAACTAGGTATTTCATGAAATAACTAGGCCAGTCAGTTAAAGTGTATAAAATTATTGAATTCTATGATTTAACTAGGTATTCTATAGAACAACGATTAATGGATCGTTAAAGTATGAAATGCGGCACTCAAAAGTTCTTTGAGCCGGTTCTAGCTGCTTTGAGAAGGAGTTTTCTGATTAGGAACAAGAGATAGCCGAATAAAACACTTGCACTCTAGATTTCAGTTCAGTATATAACAACGGAAATGAATTTCCTTTGAAGAAGTTCCAAATATTGACGCAACGCTTCAATCTGCTGCAACAGCTCAAAGTTGAGGTACTGGAAAAAGATCTAATGTGCTCGTGAAAAAAAATGTGTAAAGCAAAAGTCTTGCTTTTTTCTAAAAATAATAAGTAGTAAAATCCAAAGTATATCGTCACAGCAATCATTGCTTTAATAAATAATGAAAAGTAAAATAAAGGTATCTCATCAAATTTAAATTAATATTCTCTTGCATTTTTGTTTTAAAAAGTTTCCCCAGTGTTCTTATGAAGCAACAGTTTTTCTTCTCAGCCTTTATTTTGTTTATAATATTTAAATATAATCCACTTTTGCAACCAGTTCTTTGTTCCCCTTTCTGTTTAATGTTATCAATATGAGCAATAATAAATTACATAATCAACTTTCCCTTGTTATTTATCAATTATTCATCCCCAAAAGGGGAAATTGTATTTTTCGAGAGATTTTAGCTATTTATGATCAATTAATATATAAAATATTTTTGGAATTGTTTATTTGTTGCTTTAATGGTCTATCGTTAGTTATTTCATAGAATAACTAGGTAAAGTATGAAATGTTTCATCTATTATGTACTTTAACTGACTTATTTAGTTATTTCATGAAACACCTAGTTATTCTACGAAATATCTGAATTATAGACTTTAACGGTAACATATACATACAGTCGGACCTCTATATAACAAAGTCGCTAAATCCCGGAAAAAAAGTTCTTTATATGGAAAATTCGTTATACAGACTTTCATCTTTTAATATACTTTATAAACCACATAAAACAAATATTTTAAATTCATAAACACTATATATTTAAAAAAAAGTAATTATTGCATCCTTTTTGTAAATTAATATATATTTATTTTATGTATCTTACCCATCAAAAAAAAAAGAAAAGAAAGAAAAACTGCAAGGAAAACAAGAAAAAAGAATGTCGAAGAATACTCTGTATTTTCAATATTAAGAAAATAATCTTACATTAAAATTAATGAATTTTAAGCACGTTTTCTAATTAAAAGCATTCAAGTTTTTTAAACGCACGTTATCTTATAACTAGAACACAAGACAACTACACTGAGTGTGAAAGGGGATATCAAAGTTGTTTCTAGAGAACTGGACAGTAGATTTTAAAGGTTGCACTTTTTGAATGAAACGTCCAGAACTCTTTTGCTCTAGGCGTGTCAGGATCCAATAAGACCAGTTAAAGATTTATGACCTCCTCGAAAAGAACCAAAGAAAGAATAACTTGAAAAGTTCAGAAATACTTTAAAAATAGGGAGAAAAAAATTGAATCACAAAAGAAAAGTTTGTTAGATAGGAAATACACTTCGCTATATTCGCACTATAGAGGTCTGTTATATAGAAGTTCGACTATGAAATCTCTCTCTCTTGCAAGCAATAATTTATTATAGTATAAACTTATATGTTCCAAAGAAGTTACACTGAAATGGCTTATACAGTAAAATAGTAATATAAGAAAAAAATTTAAAGTCAATTCTCTCTCTCCCTCTACTTGGAAACAAATTCACAATTTTTCATACTTGATAGTTGAATAATCAATGTATCCTGTCGCCATCTATTGTCTTCATTCGGGATAAATTTAATTTTTTCTCCCATATAAACCTAACGTTAATTAATTAGATTTATTAATGAATTAACATTTGAAAAAACTGTATTAACATCAAGAGTCATTCATTTCAAGTTTTAAAAAAATGGATTTAAACTTGAGTGGATGAATAAAAAGCATTTTATTAATGAATGAAATTTGAACAAGATATACATATAAATAAATATATATATGGAGAGAGTGAGCTAATAGTAGAAATTGAAAAAAAAAACGTTCTAAGATTTATTTTGATATTTATCCTATGATTCAAAGTATTTTCTTTGAGACTGCTTGTTTTTTTAAGTTTGTTATTTTTTCTTTCTAAATATATAGGGTGTTTTTTGAGAGGTATAGAACTTTAAATTGCAATAAAACAACGATGTATTATTCGATTGACATGAATTTTTTTTTATTCGAAAGATAATCTCGTGGCATTACATTTTAAATATGATTTCTGGCATAGGACTGCCACGGCTGGCACGGATGTAGTCCAATCTGGACATTCAATTTTCGATGACTTTTTCCAACATTTGTGGCCGTATATCGGCAATAACACGGCGAATGTTGTCTTCCAAATGGTCAAGCGTTTGTGGCTTATCCGCATAGACCAATGACTTTACTTAGCCCCACAAAAAATAGTCTAGCGGTGTTAAATCACAAGATCTTGGAGGCCAATTCACAGGTCCAAAACGTGAAATTAGGCGGTCACCCAACGTGTCTTTCAATAAATCGATTGTGGCACGAGCTGTGTGACATGTTGCGCCGTCTTGTTGGAACCACAGCTCCTGGACATCATGATTGTTCAATTCAGGAATGAAAAAGTTAGTAATCATGGCTCTATACCGATCACCATTGACTGTAACGTTGTGGCCTTCATCGTTTTTGAAGAAGGATTCCACCAGCGCATAAAGCGCACCAAACAGTCAGTTTTTCTGGATGTAACGGTGTTTCGACATACACTTGTGGATTAGCTTCACTCCAAATGCGGCCGTTTTGTTTGTTGACGTAACCATTCAACTAGAAGTGCACTTCATCGCTAAACAAAATTCGCTTATGAAAATCGGGAACAACGGCCATCTCGTTTTGTGCCCATTCGACGAATCTACTCCTTGCTTGATCATATTTAAAATGTAATGCCACAAGATTATCTTTCGAATAAAAAAAAATTCATGTCAATCGGATTATACATCGTTGTTTTATTGCAATTTAAAGTTCTATACCTCTCAAAAAAACACCCTATATGTATTAATTTTAAAAAAATGTATGCGATATAATTTCACACAAAAAGTAAATTTTTTTTGTACATTAGTCAGTGAATCTTTTGTCACGATTTAATCCAGTCTGACGTCCATATTATAAAATAAATCGAAAGTCTGAAGCAGATTAAAGGGGGGTTAACATGTATTATGAAAACTGCGCACACACTTCTTTCCGAAGCATTGCCTAAGAATTGCATATATATATATATATATATATATATATATATAATTGTGTCAATTCTGCTTTTTGTGTGTCATATTCGTGATCAACCAAAGAAATCCATCATTAAATAACGATATGAAGGAGCAGAAACGTTTTTGAAAACTAGTTGCAAAATGATATTATTCATGAAATTTTTGATATTAATGTATGTCCATGGTGAAAAATTTCATTAATTCACTCAATAAAATTACTTCGCAATAAAACAAAAGTTAGAAAAAAATGTTTCGAAACTCATATTAAACTAAATAAATATATACCTTAAAATCCGACATATAACTCGCACTACTAACACAAAAAATAAGATCGGAATTTAAAGGGTGTGCATTATACGCGGGTTTTAAAAACGATAACTTTAGAAACACTAAAAGAGATAAATATAAGGAAAACTAGACAACCATATGGATCTAAATGCTGTTTATGTAAAAGAAATGGCATACCTGGCGAACTTAAAATGCTCTGGCTCTAGAAGTATACTATTTATTCAATAGCCTGGGCTTACACATTCAATAAATGTCTTTAAACATAAGAGATTATAATTACGTATATTACGGTTTTTTCCCGTAAATAAGAGGGTACGGTGAGTATAAAACGGTGAATATAAAAAAAATTATAAAATGCAGTTTGAAATAATAATTGCAAGTTATATATATATATATATATATATACATGTATATATATGTACATGTATATATATATATATATATATATATATATATGTATATATATGTATATATATATATATATATATATATATATATATATATATATATATATATATATATATATATATATATATATAAAGAGTGTTTTTTTTCCAGGTATAGAAATTAAAGTTGGCATTACTTTCCAAGATGGCAACCGATTAAACAACTGTCAAGTGATTTATTCTCAGTTTGGTTTGGCAATTCATCATGAATAGACTCACGTCTAATATACTTCGTCGAATGGGCCCAAAACGATATGGCCGTTGTTCCCGATTTTCATAACCGAATTTTGTTTAGTGATGAAGCGCACTTCTGGTTGAATGGCTACGTCAACAAACAAAACTGCCGCATTTGGAGTGAAGATAATCCACAAGTGTATGTAGAAACACCCGTTACATCCAGAAAAACTGACTGTTTGGTGCGCTTTATGGGCTGGTGGAATCTTTCTTCAAAAACGATGAAGGCCACAACGTTACAGTCAATGGTGATCGGTATAGAGCCATGATTACTAACTTTTTCATTCCTGAATTCAACAATCATGATGTCCAGGAGCTGTGGTTCTAACAATACGGCGCAACATGTCACACAGCTCGTGCCACAATCGATTTATTGAAAGACACGTTGGGTGACCGCCTAATTTCACGTTTTGGACCTATGAATTGGCCTCCAAGATCTTGTGATTTAACACCGCTAGACTATTTTCTGTGGGGTTATGTAAAGTCATTGGTCTATGCGGATAAGCCACAAAACACTTGACCATTTGGAAAACAATATTCGCCGTGTTATTGCCGATATACGGCCACAAATGTTGGAAAAAGTCATCGAAAATTGAACGTCCAGATTGGACTACATCCGAGCCAACCTTGGCAGTCCTATGCCAGAAATCATATTTAAAATGTAATGCCACGAGATTATCTTTCGAATAAAAAAAAATTCATGTCAATCGAATAATACATCGTTGTTTTATTGCAATTTAAAGTTCTATACCTCTCAAAAAAACACCCTTTATTATATATATATATATATATATATATATATATATATATATATATATATATATATATATATATATATATATATACCGGGTGGCCATCCTACTTCAAAATTGTTTACAGACGAAACTATTGTTCAGACAATTGTAAAATTCTGTGTCCGACGTAAAGAAGGGATGGGGATTTGTTTGAGCGAATAAAAAAATTTTGTTCAAAATTACGCCACTAGAGGACGCTTTTAAATGAAGGCCACATTTATTACCGGTTTTCTATTTGTATTTTATCGCTTTTTTTATCCACAGGACACGGTAACACAATAACTGATAATCATTAAAAAACACAATCTCTAAAATGAACTTCAAACTTTAATTAAACTTCTTCGATGAGTAATTTTCAAAGGATTAACACGAAGGAAGACGAAAATATGCAAATCTTTTCAACGTCACTCAGCAACTGTTATAAAAGCAATAAACTTTCACGGGAGATTAGTTTATTTTCAGTGTGCTCGGTATTGCTAGTCAGAATGTCATTACGTTTACCAGATCGAGCGTTGTTAGTAAAGTTATTCTATCAAAACGATAATTCCGCAATAGTTGCTCTACGGAAATTTCGGACTTTAAAGGGATGCGAAAAGGTCCACTGACAGTTATAAATCTTCGATTCATGGTAACCAAATTTGTAAAAACAGTATCGTTGAATGTTCGTTCTCAAAGAGGAAGAAAACTGTTTCTGCAGAAGCAATAGAGAAAGTTGCACTTCAGGTGGAAGAGGACAAAGCATCCAACGTGCAGGCTAGTACAAGTGTTCGCCGTGTAGGAGAAGCATTGGATCTGCTTCGTTCAACTGTCCAGAAGATCATGCGAAACATTCTCCATTAATATCTATACATCTTCAACTTTGCAGGTATTGCTTCCACATGATTTCGAGACTCGACATCTGTTATCACTGCACTTTCTTGCTCGTTTGGAAGTTGATCCAGAATGGCCTTGGAATATCCTCTGGACAGATGAAGCACACTTTCATTTGGACGGTTCAGTGAATATACTCACAACTGTCGAATTTGGGAATCAGGCAATCCGCATTCCACCTTACAAGTTCCGCTACACTCACCAAAAGTAACGGTGCGATGTGGGTTTCCCACGTCTTTTATTCTTGGCCCGTATTTTTTCGAGGAATTAGGTAAGGTCCAGTAACATGCTCTATCACTGGACAGAGATATGCATCGTTATTACGGAATAAAATTATTCTGGATCTGCAAGCACGTCAGTGTTTTTCACGCATAAATTTATGCAAGATGGAGCTCCTCCACACACTACACGTTGTGTTAAGGACGTTCTGAAATATCACTTCACAGAAGAACATGTGATCAGCCGACAATTTCTTCATCTGTGGCCTCCCCGATCGCCTGGCCTCAATCCATGCGATTTTTGGCTTTGGGGCCATTTAAGACAGCTGGTAAGTTGTGATAAACCAAAAATTTTACCTGATCTCAAAGACAGTATTTCACGACATGATCTTAACATTTCCCAGAACACACTGCTGTCAACGGTGGAACATGCTATCTTACGATTTCAAATAGTAGCTGAAAATGATGGTCATCATGTTGAGCCTCTATTGTTGTAACAAAATTTGCAATCTGTTATAAATGTATGCTAAGTATTTATGTATGCTAAATATGATCTCCATTAAAAACACCCTCTAGTGGCGAAATTTGGAACTAATTTTTTTATTCGCTCAAACAAATTCCCATCTCTTCTTTATGTCGTACACAGAGTTTTACAACTTTCTGAACAATAGTTTCGTCTGTACACAATTTTGAAGTAGGATCGTTTAATTATGGACACCGGTATATATATATATATATATATATATATATATATATATATATATATATATATATATATATATATATATATATATATATGTATATGTATATGTATATATATATATGTATATATGTATATGTATATGTATATATATATATATATATATATATATATATATATATATATATATGTATATATATATATATATACGCCGTATTTTACAGTAAAATAGAAAATAAACAAATAAATCAATGATCCGAAAATAAAGTAGACAATTTATTAGAAAGATTAACATTTACCAGAAAAAAGTCTGTGAACGATGTCACCACTCTATAAGTTCCAAGAAAAAGGCAAAATGCCTCAAAGGATTTAGAAGACTCTGGAACAAAAATACATGTATTTCAGAAATATATACAAATGTATTTAATTTGTGCTTTATATTCCGTAAAATCAAGCAAAAATTTTAATAAAATTTATTAATAATTTTATTAAATTTCCAAGAATTTTCTTAATTCATGTTCCTTTCTTTGCAGGTACTGCAGTTCTTGAAACATAAGTCAAGAGCAGTGAGAAAAATGTTTCACAGTTACTTAACTTTAGTTAAAAAAAAAGTGTCATGTTTATAAATTAAATTAAGTGGCAAAATTTTTTTTAAAAAACTCTACTATAAATTCAGATTTTTACAAGAAAATTTTGGTTGTTTTGAATTTTGACATTTTCCTGTTTTTGATTTTCTTTGATTTGGATTTATAATGATAGTTGGGAAAAATGTTACTTCAGTGTTTAAAAATTTTGTCAGCTTTGTCAGTATGTTGAATTTGTCAAGGCATTTTTAGTCTGTTTTCTATGTCATAAACCAAATGTAATTTAATATTTCTTAATGCCATGCCTGCTCTACCAGTTTTTTTAAAAGAATTGGATAAATAATATGCCATACGTAAAATTTAGTCAGGTTCTTTTTCCTTCTAAAAATCTTTACTAACGATCTTAATGCTCCAAAATTTTTAGAGAGATTCGCTGAAATTTCCAGGGAGCCGTAAGCATATTTCCCTAAAAAAAACCCCATTGTAATTTTTTTTTTAATTTCTGGTTTGCTAAAATACTATTTTCTATCGCCGGCAGATGGCAGCATCATCGATGTAAATTACCTGAGTATGTGCATTTTTGTCGAAAAAGAGAAAGATAGAAATCACTGAGGAAATTAAGACACTTGAATTCTGTGATGATTAATGTCTCAGAGAATTTTTTCGAAATTCGTTTTTTTTTTAAAATTTAAATTCAGTTTGAGAGGTTCTTCTTGCATGGCTTCGGAGATATGATGTCACATTTATTTGTGATTATGTCTTTCATTTTGTTTCTTAGAAATTCTCATTACCCCATTTTTATTATCTTCATATTTATTTATCCCTTATATCTATTCATCTGCTTGTTTTTCGAGCTGGGATTGAAATTGTTTTTCAATATATAAGTCATTTTTAATTTTTTTTTTTTTTTTTACAGTTTCATTTAACTTGGTTTACGTTTGCAGTTCAGTTTCTGCACTTTTCAAATTGCATTACTTTCAAAATTAATGATTTTTTCAAAAATCGTTTCAGAAATCAATAAAGGGTAAGAACAGTCGTTATTAAAGGAGTTGGCAATCGACTTGAACCCCTTTTTTCTCTTTTTTTATGCTGAGAGATTTATATTGAGTGTTTATGGATTGATAATCTGTTCCGCTTGGAATATCGAATCATAAGAACTCGTGATTACCCAGTTTAGTCTATTGTTTGAATATCTCAAAACATCAATCAAAAGAATAAATGGCGTTAAATCTCGGATAAATAGAAATTCTCTCTAGTTACTTAGAAGTAATTAATTCTCAAAATCTCAAGAGAAACAACTCAAAACCATTTTTATTCCTACACTAATGAGAAAAACAAAAACTAAACTGTTACCATTACTAATTTAATTTTCTAAACTACATCAAAAACAAAGGTAATAATCAGGAAGAGGGGCGACATCGGATATTAATCCAAAAATATATATACAGTTATACTCTAAATGCATTAAAAATGTTATGTATCCATAAGCGATTGCTTAAAATGTTTCTTGAAATTAATATTACCAGTTCCATGCTGGATTATATTTTGCTGGCCAAGTATTAATAAAAACATGTCCACTTTTGAATTCTGTCTGTTTGTTCTTCTGTGTGTTTATTTACTAAATCATTATCTTTCTTCGAGTCTAATATACAGTTCATGTAAAGTAAATCAAAATATTATTGGAAATTGGACTTCTTTTTTTCTTTTTTCATTTTTATTCTAGCATTTCGACGGTTTTATTTTTCCATTCACTCGAGCTAAGAACGGGTATACCAGATAAGAGTTAACATATATATTAGGCGATCTTGAATTCGATATCATCTATTGTGATTGTTGAAGAATTTCTATCATTTATTAAAACTACAAAAAATTAAATGGTAAAAAAAAAAAAAAAAAAGCATATGGGTTTAGAAAATTATCAAATTTTTATGCGGTAAACCTTAGTTTTGTTAACAATACGTTTTAAAATTTGTATCTTTAGCAACTAAAAAAAAGCAAAAATTTTCAAATGTTCAAGCAATATTGAATTTTTTGATAGACATTATTTTTATTGGGGTTAAGTTTAAGTTCAAAATTAGTTTGAAAAGCAAATTTAAAGAAATTAAATGTATAAAAATTGCTTTATTAATCGACAAAATTATTTTAAGAGGATAAGTATTCCCCCCCTTTCACAAAAATATTCTATTAACCTACTAAATATCTCGAAGGTTTGATCAAATATGCTACGGAAAACAATACGCGTTTACTTACTAAAACCAGAAAAAGTGTTTATTTAGCACAATATATTATTATGTCGCAAACCTTAATTTGCTATCCCAGCGTATGAAGTCAAAACATTTTCTCCTTTAAAGGAAACATAATCATTAAGATTCAAAATGAAAATAAAAAGAAAAAAATATAGAAAAAAGCTAGATTTTTATCGGCGTAGTAATAGTTTACTTGTATAACTGCTTAATAATGATAGTTCAAAGAATTAGTAGCTTATAATACATCAGTGTCAATAAAATATTTTCGATTTTTTCCAAGTATTAAAATAGCCAGCATAAACTTTAGATACAATCTCTACCATTTGATATTATCTTTATTTTTCTTTCTTTGCGCATTTTAGAGCTCAATCGCAAATGTTGTTGTTTTTTACAGATTTTTTTTCCTCAGATCATTTTACAGAATTCTGCTGTATATTGAAGCGTGAAAGTTGGATTTACAAACAGACGGCTTTTTTCCTCCTTTGGTTCACAATAGTGTTGCGTAACAATTACTGATTGAAACGATTAAACTATTAAATACTAGGGATGGCTAAAATTATATTTTTCGAGTTATTTCTTTTTTTTTTAATAGTAGGATACTTATTTATTTTACTTTCATGTATTTTACCAGTAATGCTTGCAAAACTTCTGTGTCATGTGTGAGTTAAATGTAACTTTTTTTAGAAAAATTAATGCATTCTTTTATTATTAAAGACAGAAAAAATAATTCCCTTGCACTACAAGTATCACACGGGGCTTACAGAAGTAAGCACAATTAGCAAAATAAGGTATGTAAAGCAAACAGTAAATAACAAAATGAAAGTTATGAAATAATGAAATAACAAAAACAAACAAGCACGTTACAAAATAACACAATTACGTAACAAAACCAATATACAATGGAGTATCCAAAACAGAGGAATGAAAAATTTACAAAATCCAATCAATGAAAATATAAAATAAGGTGAACGATGATTTACTTGAATTAAGATGAAAAACATTAGGAGGCCGGTTGATTTTAAGAGCATGCCGTTTAACTTTCAGGCATTTTCTTTCCTCTTAAATTTTGGACAAAATAAAATATGATGTTCAACGCTTTGCTCACCACCAACATTGCAGTCTCAAAGTTTGGAAGGGCGCATGTTAAATCTGTTGAGGTAAACTTTAAAGTACCAAGGTCAGTAAGGAATTGAGGGATTTTATAATTTGTAAAAAAGAAAACACAAGATAGTCTTTGGGAAATGGACGGAAAAATTCTTTTGTCACAAAAGAGAGAGCTGATCGCGTGTATTGAATGACAACATTTTTCTTTTTAATTTTTTTTCTGGTAAAGCAATTTTGGAATATTAACTGATATTTCAATCCCGCTTGGTTGCAGACTTTGCTAAGAAATCAGCGCTTCCGTTTCCAAAAGTTTCAGTTGAGCAACGAACAAAAGTAAAAACACGAGGATAATTGAGTCCTTAAGAATTTTGGGATTATTTTGAATTTCTGCAAGAGTATTATTGCAAGATTAAATATTTTACAGAGATTAAAAATATTAATCTATTAAAAATTAATTCATTACTTTTGCAACACTAAATCTTAAAAAAAAAATTCTTTCAGTTTAAAAATAGTCCAATTACGAGTAATTTTTCTTTGTATATGAAATATATAGATTGGTTTAATTTTAGATAGCTGTGTAATGTAACCTTAAGAGATACTTCGAAATACGAAAATTTATTTAAGAAATAAATGAAAAATATGAATAATTTAGTGCTTATATAATGAAAATAATGCAATTATCCTGCATCTTGAATTCTAAAAAAAGAGAAAAATCATTAGGTACTTAATTCGCAGTTGTGTACAATGAAACTTGAAAGGGTTTCCCTAAAAAGTTTCTTCAAGTATTCTATTAATACGAGTGGCATTGTTCTATATACCGTATTCTTTCTTTTTTATAAGTTCCAGTTGCACGAATAAAACTTTTCACATTTTTAATATTCGAAAATTTCAATCTCAGAAATTATGAAAAATATTTTTACGTCCTATTTTTCTTTTATTGAATTTATTGGATGATCGTGTTAACGTTCTGTAGTGTTATCTCCAGCGGCGTAACGAAGAACATTTGAGCTCCTGTGCAAAGTCAGGTTTTTGGTCCCTAAGTGGGATTTTCTAAAGGATATGTACTTGGCGGCAGTAAGGCTGTGGGGCTCCCTGGTATCCTGCTCCCCCCGCCGCAATGCGGGGCTGTACGTTACGCCACTGGTTGTCCATTCTTCTAGTGGTTCATGAAATGTGATAAAATCAGTATTAAATATAAAGATTTCGTGTGAAGGCTTATCATGTAAATCTACCAGGACGTAGTTGGCTTGTCGCTGGCCTTCTGTAACCAAGGTTGCGGGTTCGATCCCGATGCAAGTTGGTGGATTTTCCTGATGCAGAAATCAACAGTGGCCGTGTCGTATGATTATACCGCACGTAAAAGATCCTTTGAGTGTCCGTTTGGCTTAGAGGCTCTAGGCAAAATCAAATTCTTAAGTTCAAATTTTGCATCGTCAGAGTTCAGGTGCCTCCCTCTGAGGAAGAAACTTCACGTCAAAATTACTTGCGGTAATTGGTATCGCCTAAATGGGGGCGCACTAAAAAGGTGAAACCTACTCCTGAGGATGTACTAGGTCTGCAAAGGTAAAAATACCAATACGCAGTCCTATTACAGAAAAAAACAAATTGTTTAAAAATTAAATAAAACCATGAACGTGTTTAGTTAGCGAATTCCATATATTATTAGATTATCTAGATAAATTTACTTTCATTCAAAAATATAGAACAAAAACATTCTTAAAAGGAAAATAATCGTGTGTATCAAATGCGAGAAAGCCTTAATGAAGCGTGCAGTCAATGGTAAAAAGAAACACTTGTGTTAAAATGTAAAGAAAGATTCTGATTAAAATAGGAGAGGGTATAAATAATATATTTTTATAATTACTTCGTGACTATAAAGTGAAAAATGAAATCTATATTGAATGAGATCAAACAACAGCTGCGAAGATAATATTGGAAGTAGAACGCTTTTCTTCAATAGAGGAAAAGATAATCAATTAAGAAAAAGCGGAAAATTTCTGTATAACACATTAATAGTTTCTTAAACAATTTTACAAGAAATTTAACAATGAGAGAAATAAAAAATAATATTTGTATTCTTTATGCTGTCATTATATTATTTTAACCATAAAAATTATTCTAATACTAGTGCAAAAATTACTAAAAAATGCCAAGAGAAAAATGTCGAAAAATGATGCATATGTTTTAATTTTCCTTAATTATTTATACACCAAAATTAATATTGTTAAATATTTAATTCACGTGTGTATCGTTACTCAAAAATAATATTTTTAAAACTGTGAGTCAGCTTAATATTTAGGTGAATAACCTACCAATTAATGACACCTGTCACGAATTTTCAATAAACAGTGATTTGTTTCTTTCAAATTTGGATTTACACACATGTACACTGGTGTCCAAAAGTTAAGCATAATTGATAATTATGTGAATAAAGAAGGAACTGTAAATCAGAGTGGCGGGAAACGTGATATGCGAGTGTAAAATGATTGTAAAATAAGGAAGCAAATCAAATGTGAATGATAATAATTAATTTTATTATCCAAAGTAGCAGTTTGAAAGAAATCTGAGCATAGAAAGGATTTACACTTTAAAGAAAAAATTAAAGAAAACATTAAATAAAATACTGATGCTGCAGTTTAATAAGGCGTGTAGTCACCTCTGACAACCAGGCCCTCTGCATAGCGATTTACCATACTTGCCATGAGATGATGAATGAGTTGTGGGCTCAAACGGTTCCAAGCTTCTTGGAGAGCTCTCTTCAGTTCTGTAACGGAGCTTGGTGGATGCGAAAGGGCTGCATTTTGTCTCTCGAGCATATCCCATACATGCTCGATAGGATTTAAATCAGGGCAGTTCACAGGCCACGACATGCGCTGGATGTTTTCCGTTTCAAGGAAGTCATCAATCAGCACCGCTCGGTGACATGGCGCCTTATCATCCATGAATATGAAGTCAGAACCGACAACACCTCGAAACAAGTGAACATAAAGCTCAAGAACTTCGTCTCTGTATCTTTGAGCAGTCACAGACCCTGTGCCAAAGAAATGGAGGTCTGTGCGGCCGTCCATCATGATGCCTGCCCATACCATTACTCCCCTTGATGGAAAATGATGTCTTTCCGTTATGTTTCTTGGTTCAAAACGTGTTCCACTTTCTCTCCATATCGTTACCCGCCGAGAATCACTACTCAGACTAAACCGGGACTCGTCACTGAACATCGCATTAGCCCACTCTCCCACACTCCAATGTTGATGTTTTAAACTCCAGTTCAAACGAGCGCGTTTATGCGCAAACGTGAGGAGAACGCAAACTGCTGGTCTTCTGGCATACATGCCAGTATGATTGAGTTTCCTGTAAATAGTTTGTCTCGAAATTCGTATTCCTGTGGCGTCTGTGAGTGCCGAACCCAGTGCTCTGGCAGTACTGCCCCTCTGGCATTCACCTTGTTTGATGATTAACAACGTTCCTTCGCACAGCAGTTGCACGAAACTTGTCTGAATTGCCTATGCTGCGTGAATCGGTTTCTCCGCGTTAGTCGACTGAAAAGTTTTGCATAAACCCAATGTTTCTTCTTCACCCAATTAATATTCGCAAGAAATTTGGAATAATTTTACGAATATTTACTCCATGTTTTTCGCATTTTACGACTTATGCGTAACTTTTGGACACCAGTGTACGTTGATTTCTCCACCACTTCCCAAAAGAAGTTTTAAAGACACTTCTGTTACATTATGATTACTCGAGGAATATTAATTATTACTTGTTAGGAATGTAGTATATGTCCGTGGACAATACTTCATCCTTTGATGGGTCAATGATGGTTTTTTCTGAAGTTGGCGCGTATGTAGGCGTTCAATTGGCATTATGGAACAAATATTTGCAATATATTTCTGAATATTAGCCGGTCCGTGTATAAATTGAAATATAGTCTTTTCTCTCTTCAAAAATTTACTAATAATTTGAGACCCACATGCAAAATGAATTCAAAATTTGTAAATAAAACTTTAAGTCAATTCCCAAGAAGATCAATAAAGAAACATTTTATTTTGGTTACTTTTTATTGAATAATTACAATTATTATAAATATGTTAGAGTTCATGAATGTCACTAGATGGCGCTATTTACATAATAAGGTGTGTGTTTCTAGCTGGGTTTGTGTTACAGAGCACTTAGCCCGTCAGGGCTTTGATCTCTTGTCTGGTGAATTTTAAAAAACTTGAGAATAACTTAATTACATTGCCCATTTAATAGAGGTTTTAAGAGAATTAATAATTTAATTAGAATGAAAAATTTACTTTAAGATTGTATTTAAATACTATATAAAATAATCAAAAATTAAAGAACAGCTTTTTTCAAAGCTATTAAAAGCATTTAAGGTTTAAGAAATTAGCTTATGATTCCCTCAGCCAATGAGAGCCTCGGGTTGGATGACATAGGGAGAATGAAAAGACAACGATTTGAAGGAGGCTGTACCAGCTATTTGCTCTATGTTATCGATACTTTTTTATATTTTATGTTTTATGAGAATGTAAAAACAAGGAATTGAAAGAGGCTGTACGGGCCATTCGCTCTATGTTAGCGATACCTTTTTATATATAATATTGAATAAAGAGGTTGAGAAAAGACAACAAATATATATATACATATGACAGAATCACAATATTAAAGGACACGATAAAAAGCGATTTTCCTTGCAATTTTTCATTTTCCTCTATATATAGTGTGTTGAACTATTTTTTTTTACTATTTATTCATTCCATAAATATAATTATTGTAATAAAATATAATAGTAAAAAAGGAATCACTTTCTGAAAAATTAGACTATCCTACGCGGGATAAGAACCTACGATCTTTGGATTAGAAGTACAACGCACTACCCATTGCGCTACAGAGACACAACGACCTCACAATTTTTCTTTTTCTGTTTTTTTTTGTGCTATCATACTATTATTTTTGTTTGTTACTATTTATTCATCTTTTAAAACTATGAATTAATACATGAAAAACTGTATTAACATCAAGTGTCATTCACTAAAAGTTTAAAAAAATGTATTTGAATTTAACTGGATGAATAGAAAGTATTTTATTAACGATTGAAAATTTGAACAAGATATATATATATATATATAGGGAGATAGTGAATAAAGTTATTTTAATTTTCAAACATGTCACAATGAAGGTTAAAATGTTGCCAAGAGGGTAAAAGTTTCCAATCAAATTACTATAAAGTAAAAGGGTAAAGATAATGGTTTTATTTCTGGTAACCCAATCAGACACTTCCATTTTTTAACTTAATTGGTTGCTTGTACAATGTATGTGTTATCCATACTTTTTACGGCATTTCTTTGTTTCGTTTGGAAAATGAGCGGGTAGAGAAATTTGTTTAAATACAAAATCGTCGACCAATGTTTGATGCCCTGGTGGCAAAACTCACGGCATGAGGGTTATATACAGGCATCCCAATAAGGAAATAAAAGTTTGAAGAACTATTCAAAAAAAAAAATCTCGGATTCTAAAAATTACTCTGAATAATTCTTTTTTTTTTTGTATCTTTTGGAATAAAAATTCCATTAAAAACACCCTAAAAATTTAAGGATTAATATCGCTTATGCATGGTAAAAGAAAAAAAAATGTAATAAAAGTAAAAAAAGTAAAATAAACCATTTTCCTTAAATAACGGGTCTTTTTTAAGTTAGCCGATCCATATACAGGCGACCCCCTTAATTTAAAAATGTTCCAAACATTCTCGGCTTATACTCATAAATATTTGATACACTTGCTCGGAAGAAGAATTACTTGCTGTTGAGAATTTTTTAAGTATTCGAAAAATATTCCTATCCCAAATCTGCTTACATTTTGCTTTTTTAAGTTTATTTTGTTGTAGATAAACTTTATTTAAAAAATATGCAATCCTACGTCCTTAGTTATCCAACAGGATTACAATATAGAAGCGTTTACTGATAATTATAAAATTTTTAGATATAAATTTGTTTCAAACCTTTTACGAAATAATTGAATAAAATTTTAAAAGTAAATTCTTCTTAATTACTGCTAAGGCTATTTTTTATGTTCGTAAAACTATAGGACAAAAATTAAAACAGAAGACTCATTGATTCATGAGCAATAAGATTTTATTTTTTATCCAAAGGAAAAAAAAGAAAAAAAAAAGAGAAAGTATAGAGACAAAAGGTAATATACATTGTATCACGTATTAAAAAAGAGGTTTATTTTTCGTACATTTTTTTTCACAATAAATAAATTTTTTAAAAAAAAATGTATAGGTTTTTGAGAAAAAAAATGCATTAAAAAGAATTATATCCCTACAATACAAGCTGTACCAGTAATTTTGAATAAGAGAAAAAAAAATTCAGAAGAAATATTACATTCTTTTTTCTTATGCTATCTATCAATAAACACTCTAATTGATTTCCTTGGAATATACACAATATATCATTATAATTAATAACCTTATGATAGCTCATGATTGTAGACTATAAGAGAGTTATGACGTTAACAACCACTTATAATTTGTACACATATTTTAAAAATTGCTAATAATTTTTATTTTTGAAAAAAGAAAATTCTTCAACAATTTTTGTATAAAAGTATTCTATTGCTGGAGATGAAATATTTATCTACAATGCAGGAAATCTGTTTTTAACAGTAAAAAATCTGGAAAGAAAAAAAATTATTATTCACAAAATCAATAGTTGACATTAAAATAAGTAAAATATTTTACAAATATACTGCATTTAAAGTTCAAAAATTTAAAAGTGTAGTTATGATGGTTTTTTGATATCGTACGGTATAAAAAGTTTTTTATTTCATTTTTTTTTTCCCATATGAGAAATGACATTATACGCATATATTATTTCGTATCTGTTAAAACGTTCTAGTGTTTTAGTATAAAATACTATAAATTACAGTGCCGTGTTCATAGAAAGTCAAAATGACACAATTTTATATAAAGTTGAAACAATTCTTTGTTTATGTATATATATATATATATATATATATATATATATATATATATATATATATATATATATGATTTATTTTCATCATCAAATCATTTGTGTTATAAGTTTACTTGTATGTATATTAATATATACGTCAAGAGGAACATATTAGACATCGTATTTCTACAAAGAATTCAATACATTGTAATTATTTTACATTATTACAATAAATTACATGAAATAAAATTATTTATGTATGTGTGTTTAAGCAACTTTTATAATAAAACCACACAGATAAAAGGAATATATATTTTAATTAAGTTTTACTTTAATATATAAGCTAATTGAGGAAACAGGTGGCATTAAATCCATCAAGATGGGTCGTTTGAGGTTCGCGGGCTATATCTGCCGTATGAAAACTTTAGCCTTGAAGTACAGAATTTTCAACTGCAAACCTATTGGATAGAACTTATGCCCAAATTCAGATGGAGTGATTGTGGCGAGGACAATTTCAAAGTTTTAAGATTGAGTAATTGGAGAACTTTTGCAAAGCTGAGATCGGAATGGAAGAGGTGTCTGAAGAAGGCCTTGGTCACCCAAGGATAAAAAAGTTTTACTTATAGTATTAAAATTTAATTAATTACTCGATAAATTTACAAAATATGCAAAGCATATATCTGGAGTATTGTACGCAGTCGTTTCATAATACTTTTGCATTATTAAAATGAATAAATTTGTATTTTTTAAAAATAAAAATACATTTTACATACAAACCTTTTCGTAGTATTGTTCTCGATTATAGTTTACAATTTCAGGCACATTGCAATAATATTTCAAGCACTCTGGATTTTTGATGTTTCCTGGGATTGGAATCTGATTGGTTTCGATGATGGTTCTTACAATGCTCTCCATTCGCTTATTATTCACATTATACTAAGAAAAATGAAATGTTATTTACATAATATTTTTCAACTTCACACAATAAATAAATTGACATTTTTTGTTTGTTTCAGGAGCATAAAATGGTTCATAATATATTACTTTTAAATAAATGTCCCCAGATTCTTCACTTTGCTTAAATATTTTACTATATCGTATGAGATAATATATGTTTACCACTGTACCTTTCTTAAAATTATATGAATTGAATTTAAACTTCTTGTTGTGTCACGTTATTTAATAAAAAATTTCTAAACAGGGAATTTTAAGTTATACACTCGGTAAAAGCCGGAGCAACGCTGCGCTAAGCTTGGGGAGGGGAGTGATTTTGTAAAAGAATATTAGAAGTGCTGATTTTGTGTAGGAAAGCCAAAATTTATAAAAGAAGGGCAACTCTAGGCCATCAAGCTAGTTTTATTGAAAGGTTGCACAATAAGAAGTGTTTGAAACTACGACCAGAGGTCGAAGGCTCTCTCACGTGTGACGTGTGCTTTATTCGTGCATAATAAGGACGCAGTAAATCCGCTGTCTGTAGCACTCTGTTGCAGAATTTATGTAGCAAATGTCCTCCGGAGTGGATGATCCTCAGTCTGTAGTAATTGGACGCGATGAAGATGGTATGCGCTCATTTGGTTAGTTGCGCTTATACTCCAGGCAATGGATTGAGATTAACCCACTTGATTTGCTATCACTCGAGTACTGGTACTTGATTGTCTTTACCAAACGTAAGACCACCTCCTCCTCTTTAGGTGTTCTCGTCACTCGCTGTCGAATAGTTATAACACTCATTAAAGAACCAATCTCACGTAACCTGTTCGCTCTTTCGAAGGTCGTGTGATGTGGAACACACATGTTCAGGTAATGTTCCTGATACAATCAGGAATCTCGTTTGAATATAAGTTCATCTTACTACCCCGGGAAACGAATCGCAAGTGACGACTTCCAGCAAGATCGGCGTTCAAGAAACGTTTCGTTCAGTGCCTTCTACAGCAAGACTTCCAGTAGGTATATTCTAGAACGTAAGAAATTCTATGCAGAGCTGTTGTCAAACCTTCCAGACGACATTCTAGTCGTAATTTCAAACACCTGTCGTTAAATAAATTTTCAGTAAAATGTTTTCTGTCTCATTAATGTGTTATTGTTTTTGTTCTTTTTCTCTGCTTCTTTGCACCATAACTCGCTATTACTTCATTTGCACCCCTGCATTTCTGTATGATTCTAAGTCGTCTCTGTGGCTCCCCTACATACCATACAAATTTGACAGTCACGCATGTCAGTTTGTCAGTTGAGCCTTCCACGGAAATCATGTGTGTTTGGAAGCTTCCTGTAGGATTTGTTTGTTGGAGCCTTTGTTTCATGGAAAATTGTCTTCTGGTGCTTGTATTCGTAATACAACACTATACATGTGTCAATCGTATCGTATTTTGGTTTTTATGTGTGTGTCTGCTTGTGTCGTTTCCAACTTCAGTGTCAAAATGCAATAAAAGTTGATTCCTTTTACAAGAATGATGCCTCACCACTCGAACAACATTTGCATCCACAACCTAGTAATGGTCCTCAGTGATCATAGTAAATTAAGCCACTCTAAGTCACCATATATATATATATTTCAAGTTCAATTAACTTTAAGTTTATTGAGGTTTTATGCTCACAATAATGAAACTTTACTTGAACTTTAGGTGAAGTTAGGTGATTTAGCCGCGTATTACTATTTAGACATTACTTTTTCAATCAAAAGGGTTCCCTCTCTCATTTTACCGTAAATGTTGGCTCCTTTTAATTAATTATTAAATTTCTTTTTTACTTTCGGAGATGATTATTTTTAACTTGAAGCTGAAATCGAATTAAAATTCCATGAAACATATTTTACCAATTACACCAGTACTTCTGAAACTTTCGATTTTTGTGACGCAATTTTCAATTATAATTTTCAACGTTTCCCTCAATACAAAAACAATGAATTGAATACAATAATAATGTACTTTGATGCTAAAGCTAAATACGACTTAAATTATTAAATTATCAAGATAAGTATTAAATTATGTATATGCAAGCCCATAGGATCAAATATTAATATAGGATTAAACTGATTCTTATTTTGGTACTGATGAATTAATGACCAAATATACATTGTGAAGTACTGATACATTTATAAGAATATTATATCAGTGTTATTGTGTCTTTTAGTTTTTATTACGCCCAATTGTACATTTGTTTTGCTTCCTTTTAGTAAACTAATATTACTTTTAAATAATCTTTTATTTTTGACTTTTTGATTTGCTCAAGCTTCTCTAGTAGGATTATCACCCCCCCCTCACGCACGTCCCACAGTTTGAGAAACGCCGAAATACACTCTATACACGGAATTCAAAATTTAAAATTAAATATCAGAATAGAGATTAAAAAATGTGGAGTATATATATATGGATTTAGATATTCCTATCCACACACATTACTTTCAATAGGTTTTTGCTCAGTATTATTTACATAAAGGGGGAAGGTTGACTGGCCAAAAAACATGTTCAATCCCACTCTTATATATAAAAAAATTTATATAAAATTTTATTTAAATATATTTATTGCTAATAATAAATATGTAAAATAATAAATATATTTAAATATATTTATTATTTTAAATATATTTTATTGCTGTCCCCTAAGTCAGCAATGTTCATAATACTGCAGCATGCATTTTATAATTTTAATCTATTGTCCTTCATTGTATGTTCTCTTTACTGTCTCTGTGTTTCTTTCGAATGTGATTGATGTGAAAGTTTATCTCTTGTTTGTAGAGAATTAGACTATATATATATATATATATAGTCTAAAATATATATATAAATATATATATAAATATATATATATATATATATATATATATATATTTTTGAAAAAAAATAAATTTGGTATATTATTTATGGTATTTATGACACATTTATTTTTAGAACAATGAACTGTGTTCATAGTACATATTTTTAAATGTCTAAAATAGGCTGATTTAAACTGAAAGCTTCGAGTCAACTTGGGATTCATTGTAGAAAGACAATGATTAAAATATAAGAGCCTTCAATAAGGAAGAAAAATTTAGTGTGATCATTTTGGAAATTTGTACAAGAAAATCGTTTGGTATAATAAAGCGGGTTTTTTTTCCAGGTATAGAAGTTTAAGTTGGCATTACTTTCCAAGATGGCGACCGATTTAACAGCTGTCAAGTGATTTATTCTCAGTTTGGTTTGGCAATTCATCATGAATAGACTCACGCCTGAACAACGCTTTCAAATTGTGCAATTTTATTTCGAAAATAATGGTCGATTTTTATAAGCGAATTTTGTTTAGCGATGAAGCGCACTTCTGGTTGAATGGCTACGTCAACAAACAAAACGGCCGCATTTGGAGTGAAGCTAATCCACAAGTGTATGTCGAAACACCGTTACATCCAGAAAAACTGACTGCTTGGTGCGCTTTATGGGCTGGTGGAATCCTTCTTCAAAAACGATGAAGGCCACAACGTTACAGTCAATGTTGATCGGTATAGAGCCATGATTACTAACTTTTTCATTCCTGAATTGAACAATCATGATGTCCAGGAGCTGTGGTTCCAACAAGACGGCGCAACATGTCACACAGCTCGTGCCACAATCGATTTATTGAAAGACACGTTGGGTGACCACCTAATTTCACGTTTTGGACCTGTGAATTGGCCTCCAAGATCTTGTGATTTAACACCGCTAGACTATTTTCTGTGGGGCTATGTAAAGTTATTGGTCTATGCGGATAATCCACAAACGCTTGACCATTTGGAAGATAATATTCGCCGTGTTTTTGCCGATATACGGCTACAAATGTTGGAAAAAGTCATCGAAAATTGGACGTCCAGATTGGACTACATCCGAGCCAGCCGTGGCAGTCCTATGCCAGAAATCATATTAAAAATATAATGCCACAAGATTATCTTTCGAATAAAAAAAAATTATGGAATAATACATCGTTGTTTTATTGCAATTTAAAGTTCTATACCTCTGAAAAAACACCCTTTATAATAGTTTTTACTCTAAAAAGGAGTGAATGAAATGGTATAGTATAATTTATTACTTACTGGTATGTCTTCAACTTTCAGAATTAGTTCTGGGACACTATCTTCCCCCAATTCATTCTTAATTTTATTGGAAACCTTGTTCTTAAATTCAGGATTAAAAACATATCCATTCCTCATTTTGACGAACAAAACCGCCCTGGAGTCACCATTCCATTTCTTCTGTCCAGCGCAAATATAGTCTTCTATCTCTTCTATATCATGGACTGAAAGAAAGAAGACATACAACTAAAAAGAAGAAAATTTTCTTGTATTTTAAGTATTCAAATTAGCATTCAATTAAGTATTCAAATTCACACAAAGTCGGTATGAGAAGCGAAAATACGTATTTACTTGCGAAGTAGATATCTGCCGCTCCAAAACGTTCACCTTTTTGAATAAATACATCGTCACTAAAATGATGAAAACAAAATCAGGATATTTATTATTTATTTTATCTTTAAGTGACATAGTCGTGGCATTTTCCAAAATTTCAATAACTGTAGTAAATTTTCATTAAAAAAAGAGAATATTTTTGGAGAAAAATACAAGATTGGTTTATGTTCAAACACCAAAACAAATGCTGCATTCTATAAATTTTTTTCTGAAGAATGCCAATTAGTATAGTATTTTAAATTTGAGGAGTATAAATTGAAGATTTCAACAAAATTCAAGCCATTACTGATGTCGCGCTAAAGAGTCTTGATTTCATTTTAAGATGACTGCCTTCCTTCGGACCCAATTTTTTTATAAAAACAAATTTTTGAAACAAATTGACTATTTTTAGGAAGAAAAATAAAAAAAAATATGTAAATACATAAGAAATTTTAAATAAATATTGTATTTTTAGAAAAATTGGTTGTTTCAAGGAAATTTTACCAAATTTTTACTAAAACGGGTAACAATGTATTGAAGTTTCTGATACAATTATCATAATTTTCTTTATACACAACATAAATATTACGGTGCTCTTAAAAATGAACCAAAATCTAAGAGAAATATTAAAATACAAAAAAATTACAGACAATTATGCATAATAATATGAAAATTTTGATATTGTTTAAGTTTTTTCTTTACAAAAACTACCCTAAATGAAAAAATGTTTAACCTACAACAAAACTTATGGTCCACTTTATGAAAAATAGTATTATAAACATTCCCACAAAATTTCAAAACGTTATCTGGTTTGGTTCTTAAGCTATCATGTATTTGGTAAAGAGTTTCTTTCGAAAACATGAGTTTGAGAAAAACTCAAAGTTTTAACCTACCACCCTTTTGCATAGAGTGATGTTTTTTAAAGTCTCTATAACTTTATTTCTATTTCGCTTAAAGAAAAAAGAACTCTTTTGGAATGAAAAATGTTCAAATTATAAGGTTTTAAAATAAAAAAATGCCTTATATGTAGACGAAAAACTACATTTTCAAGGTAGGCAATCACCTTAAATTACGTCACACTTTGAGCAACACGAAGGTCATAGACCTCGAGGTTAAGAACCATGGTAAAGTAACAAGAACGACATCTATGCTGGAACTTCTCACAAAACATTCACACCACACCAACAATAATTATTTACAACTAAGTGGAACTTAAAAATTGGTCAAAAAATAAGTATTCATATATAAACATGTATAAACTTCTCGAAACAATATTAAAAAAATCTTTGAAATAAAATAGCACCGTTCACACTTTTTGTAAAAATACGTTAACAACTCATTTTTAATTTGAGACCTAAAACTTTATATGCTTGTCATAAAAAATAATAGTCATCTTCAAAAGCGTTTCGGATAAATTTGTAAATGTTTAATGCACTTAAATGCTGCAATGTAAAAATAAAATACGTGAATATGCAGTAGCGCAAACAGGAATTTTTCAAAAGGGGGGTCCAGGGTCGAAATTCTACTACTCTTGTATCGTGCTCCTTTTGATTTTGTCGATTTTCGGGAACAAAAAACAGTAAAAAATTACTTATTGAATAAGTAATTAGCATTAATTAATAAAATTAAACATTAATAACAAATACTTAATTAAATTTTACGTACTATATACTTAGAGTTATAATCAATCGCAAAAAAAATCAAGGGCTTTCGGGGGGGGGTCCAGACCCCTAGACCCCCCTTGTGTGCACCACTGCGAATATGTCTTAAAGCTAAATTGCTGAAAATATGAATATGATTCTTTTTAGTTTAAGTGCAATGAAAGGTTAAATTTGAAAGCAAATTTCAGAACTGTTATTATATTGATCATTTTCCTTAGAAAGTACTCTGCAATATTTAAAAAAACTTAAAGAAAGAATAAATTAAAGTACTTGTTGAACAATAACAACAACAAAAATACTTACTATGTTGTTTGCTTAAGGGAGACAGGATAGTGGTTAATTAAAATAATATGAACACAATGTATAATTCTGGTATGTATTTGTTACAGTTAAAATGTATAATTCAGTTATTTCATAAAATAACTAGATATTTCATGAAATAACTAGACATTTCATGAAACAACAAGACAAGTATATAATGGATGAAAAATTTCATACTTTACCTAGGTATTATATGAAATAACTAAGGATAGACCGTTAAAGTTAAAAATAAACAATTTCAAAGATATTTTAGAAATTAATTGTTCATAAATAGCTAATTTTAGAAAAATAAATTATATCCGGTGTGTGTATGAATACTTGATAAATAATGTTGGAAAGGCAGAGATGGTATAATTTATTCTTGCTCATATTGCTAACATTAGTTAAAAAAAGGGGGGATATGTGTGTTGCAAAAGTAGATTATATTTAAATATTATCAACAGAAATACATGGTAAAAAATTATTGTTGCTTCATAAAAACATTGTGTAAACTTTTTAAAACAAAAATGTAGGAGAATATTAATTAAAATTTTATGAGATACCTTTATTATTATTTGTTTTTACTTTTCATTATTTATTAGAGCAAGGATTGCTGTAATGACACTTTGGATTGAAATGTTTATTATTTTTGAAACATGCACACTGTTTAGTATTATACATTTTTTTTACATCAGTACTTTTTAATTCTTTGTCCGGTATTGCAACTTTAAGCTGTTGTAAAAGATTGAAGCGTTGTGTAAATATTAGGAATTTCTTCAAAGAAAATTAATTCACGCTGACTATGCTGAACTGATATCTAGAGTAAAATTATTTTATTCAGCCTAGTCTGAAAAATTCTTCCCAAAGCAGCTAGATCCGGTTCAAAGAGCTTTTGCGAGTGTCGTATATCATACTCTAACGATCAAGTAATCGCTATTCTATAGAATGTCTAGTTAAATCGTGGATTTCAATAATTTTATTTACTTTAACTGTGTGTGACTGTGTGTGTGTGATCTAGTTATTTCATGAAATACCTAATTATTCTATGAAAAAACAGATTTTACGCTTTAACGGTAACATATATATATATATATATATATATATATATATATATAACCCATCTTCTTTTTATTACTTCTTACATTTTTTTATTTAGAAACATGGCATTCACAGAATGGTTTGATTAGTAACCAAATTGAGGCTTCTCATCCTGTCTAAAATGGCTTACACTTCTTAATTTGTATAATTATTTTTATATAAATAATACTTTTATATCTGTAAAATATTTTTTTTATTTAATAGTTCAACTAAAAATTACTCTTGTTTCGTTAACACTTTCATATTGGCAATGCTAGCATTTTATTCTATTTTATTACTATTGTTTTAGATTTTGCGTATAGAATTTCTAACACATTTGATAGAATTTTTGTAGCAAATAATTTTATTTGAATTATTTTTAGGAAATAATTATTTACGAAACAACATAATGTTGTAAATCTTCTAAATTAAAAAATGCACTTAAAATGAGTTGCTACTTTTTACCTAGCAATAACTTGAAAAGTATTTATTATTTATAGAATTACTGAACAAAAGCGATTTTTAGTACTTATAATTAGAACAGAAAATTATGAACAATTCTTGAACTCTAGTTAACATACTTAAAATAAAATATGAACACACGACTTGAGGGTTTTTTTAAGATTAAACTTCTGATTACCTCTACTTTTTTTTGTTGAATTTTAATATACGCTTATGAACAAAAAATTAGCGCACCAAGAAGGAGTCGTCAAAATTAAACAAAATTTTACATACGTAATCTGTACGTGCCCTGTTGAACCCCCCTCTAGCACGAATGCAAGATGCGATACGATCGGGCATTGAGGCATACAAGTTTTGTATGATGTCTTGAGACATTTCGTTCCATATTTGCTCAAACCTTGCCCCTAGTTCGTTCAAACTTGCGGGATTCCCAACTTGCCGACTCAAATGATCCCAGATATGTTCCACTGGTGACAAATCTGGGGAACTAGCAGACCAAGGAAGGGTAGTAACAGTCCAGATACAGTCTAGTGACACCCTTGCTGTGTGAGGCCGATCATTGTCTTGCTGAAAAATGGCTGCTGGGAGCCGTTGCATAATTGACAACAACTGGGGTTGCAGGATGTTATGGACATACCGCTGGGCTATCATGGTGCCACGGATCAATGCTAGGGGTGATAGTGTATTGTAGGCAATGGCACCCCATATCAACATACCAGCTGTGGGAGTGGTGTGTCGCTGTAAATCAAAGGCAGGACTGAGACGTTCACCACGGGGTCTCCACACACACAAACACGATTGTCATCACTGCTGAGATTGTATCTGGATTTGTGTGTGTGTGTAGCTGAAGATGACCTGGTTCCATTCCGCGTACGCGGCACCACTCCAAACGGAGGCGTCGATGGGTGGGCGTCAAGGGCAGCACACGTAATGCGCACCGCGATCCCCAAATGTCCTTCAGCCAAGAGCCTTCGTATGGTTCGAAAAGACACAGGGGCCCCTAGCAAAGGTGCTACCTGTGCCTGGATGGCAGCCGATGAAGAAGTTGGCTGTACGCGTGAATTTCTTACTATGTGGCGGTCTTCTCGACGACTGGTCTGTCGAGGGCATCTCCTGTGACAGGTCTTCGTGTAAATGACATCTCTCTGATCCACTAGTCCCAACACCTTCCCACAACACAATCACGCCGAGGATTCTCCCCCTCTCAAACAGCGACAGCTGCTCATATTGTCTTCGAAAACGGTGTAATGGCATGTCTACCTCAGCACTTTCCTTGCAAACGATTTAGCACACTCAAACAAGCTTTGGTTACCTGTTTTATACTCCACAAAGAACGACGTTAAACGCCCTCTACCGGAGATACGTAATGCGCAATCCCGCTGCATTTCCAACCATTTGCATATCTCCCCAACATGTACCTTCATGCCAAATGTCGTTACGATCCCGCAATTATTTCTTGGTGCGCTAATTTTTTTGTCTATGAGCGTACCAAAACAAGAAGAAACATAATTCAAGTAATTAACAGATAATTTACCAAAAATATCAAAAACATTGATTAAAAACTAAAAAGAGAAGAACTAGTTGAATTATTTTATTGAAAACATACCTTCTTCCTTTAAGCATCATTCCTTTGGTATGAGGATTTACATAACACACATCATGTTGACACCAAAACCCTAAGGGATAAAAACGAAAAAAGGACTTAATTATTTTTTATAAGAAGCATTAAAACTCCCTTGATCAGGAATGTAAAACAACATTATAGATTTCACACAACAGTTTAAATTTTTCTAGCAAGGAATCCCCTATTGGGCAGTAGTTGAACATAATACTGCTCTAGGTCAGCGATACTCAACTTACGGCCCTCCGAGCCTTTTTAAGTGGCCCCGTCAGTGCCCATTGCTCTGAAAAATACACTTGTTTATTAACAATAATTAAAAAATTTGGTGTCAAGAAATTAAATATATCAATTTTACTTTTTTCTGTCGATGTCGTACGAGGACGAATTGATATATTTTTTTTATTTGTAACGGATACGATTAGTAATAACAGATAACAGTGGAGTATTGACTGTTTTTTATGAGGCGAAATAATTTTCAACTATCGTTCATATCTTGCAAGCGAAAAATATTTGAAGACAATTTATCTTTTCAAGACGATTGGGAGGTTGACTACTTGTGGTGAAATACAAACCTGGATCAGTAATTGTTTAATTTGTCACGAAAGTGCTGTATTTAAAATAAACATATAAACAGGAATAAATCAATGAAACTTTCCGTCGGGGATTTCTTTCAAGAGGTAATAAATATGTTTCTTTGAATAATTTTTGCAACAGCAACAAAGTGTTTTGTCCGTGGTAATATCACAGCGATAACAAAGACATTTAATGAAGTTTTCTATATAATTGGTAATCATATAAAACCATTTACTGATGCAGAAATCGTGAATGAGTGTTTCTTAAATGCTTCTTATTCGGTGTTAGTGACAAAAAATATAAAAAAGAGTAATTAAAAAAGCAAAGCTGGAATTTAAATATTTTGGTAAATTTTCCACACTTTAAGGGCCCCTTGTTATCCTCATGATGCAGCCCGCGTGAAATTTCTAACAAATTTTTGCGGGACCCGCGTGGAATAACTGACATATTCATGCTGCCCTGCAGAAAAGAAAGGTTGAGTATACCTGCTCTAGAGAAATGAGCTCCTCGGATACAATACCATTGCACATTAGTGGGTATTGCTGCAGTTTGTAAGCGTCCAAGTATATTCTTTCCAAGCGTAGAGTCCTTAGCCACATATTGAGAAACGCAATTGAATTTCAGATTTCGATAAAGGTCAAATCGTTAGGACTTGACCTGTGGGAATATTGATTTCTAGAGTGAATATTTGGTGGGTTGCTCACGTGCAACCATTTTTAGTACTGTATATATGGTGAAAAGTTAAGTCACCTACCAGCTATTTGATGCCCACAGCTCTCTGATTGCAGAAGAGAGTGAAGCCAGTCTGTCTCAACACACATTGCAGCGTACATTTCTGCGTATGGGCCTATGACACCGGTGTCAAAGAAACGTACCTGTTCTGACGGAAGATTATTGCCAATAGCTTGAGCAATGGGACTTGGAACATTGGTAGCGGATGATAGAAAAATGGAAGAATTTTGCCTAATCCCACACAATTTTGATACATGATTTTGATACACAATAAACGATTTTTTGGTCGATCATATTAACATGTGAGGTCGAATACGCTGAATTCCAACGGAAACACTAGCGCCTGGGTTTACAATTGGTCTAATACAAGGTGATTGCATGGTTTTAGGGTGAAGGTAATTTTTCATGGGTACATTAGAACCATTATTTCTAGAAAATTCATCCTGATTTTAGTACACTAGGCAAGTTTCATTGCAGATCGGGTACATCCTTTCAGGAAAACAATTTTCCCGTCATGTAATGGTTTTTAATAGTAGAATAATGCACCGTGACATAAGGTCTGAATCATCAGGAAGTAGTTTGAGAAACAACATGCTGAATTTCACGTCATCTTCTGATCTCAGAATTCACCTAACATGAATTCAATCGACTATTTGCGTTTTCCCGGTTAATTGAATGTATTTTGTCACGTTATAGTATTTCACAATATGAGTAATCTGCAGGACCATTTGGTGAGAGCCTGATGTGACTATCTATCAACATTTTGTCCAATCAGTGCTTCAGCAGGTGGAGGTGGTTTTGAGGGCAAAAGTTGATCCTACTGCATATTAAATAGGTAGTCATAATGTAATGTTTATAAGTTTTATACATGTACAAGGAAATCTTTTAAACAATTACCTGGATATTTAGTGAGGTATATCTTCTTAAGTATTTTGTTGTTCTTATCCTTCCACAAATAAATAGGCAAAGTAGGAATAGGAACTGTTATTACCATTTCTCCTTCACGACCAACGACTGGGTATCCTAAAAGAATACATATATTTTTTTAGCATAGTTACGTTTTAAATCATCAAAAAATTTCACAAAACACAACACTACTGTATTTTTAAAATATCATCTTAAAGTTTTTTTTCTTTTTTTTTTCTGCAACATTTAGACAAAAATTTGTTAAAAATTAAAACAATACTTATCAAGAGTTTTAAAATATGTGATTACTTAGGATTTATCAGTTCTATTAAAGAAGTTATGCTTTGAGATTTGCGTGAGTGTGTGGGCAGAACGTTTTCGGATGCTTATTTCTACTTTATTCTGAAGTCCACTTAACATTGTTAGATACGAATCGTAATTTTGTACAACTATGAGATCACGAAGTCGACATCTAATGTGGTACTTTACTTTTACATCCAAGTCACAATAAACGTGTTCATTCTTTATATTTCTTGAGTACGTTTCCTTATTCAAGAGTCTCGGCCTGTTTGTAAAAATTGAATAATGCAAACAGGAAGCAGGTAGGAAAAGATGTAAAAATGAGGAGTACTTTAACAACTACAAACAAGGACTAGTTTATAAAAAGGTCAATGCTGTTCAATGTTAAATTGTGTTATGCTTTCAGAGGAAATTACATTTAATAAAAAAATTGTTTTTCCCAATGATATTAAAATTTTAAAAAATTGATATCATTGTTTATAAGTAAACACCCCCAAAACAAATATATTTACCATAAAATCCAGCGTATAACACGCATCTGTACTTTAAAGCTTCATTTTTTTGATTTTTAAGTATATTCGCCGTATAACGCGAACCCCCTTTTTTTTACGAAGAAACCTGAAATGTACGTATGCAATTCTATTATGTTTTGGTCCTTTATTGGAGGTATTATTCCAAGATTTTTTTAAAAAGTAGTATACTTCGAATATTACAACCCTTTAATTCGTTAGGCGTGTCATTTTTTTAAAATAAACTGTGCTTCGATCTATGCAGAAGTCTAGTTTTTTTATGCTCAACTTTTTTATTTTTGAAGCTATCATTTTTATACCCGGCGTATAACGCGCACCCGTAAACTTCGATATTCTTTTTTGTGTTAAAAGTGGCGATACCCCACGGGCTGGAGGAATCATCTATTCATCCACGTGACCTAAATTTGTAGGGATAAAAGATTGACCACTCAAACCTTCCATAATAAATTTAGTTTATTATTATCTCAATTTTTATAAGTAATGCAACACACTGGTCTTAGAGGTAAATGATCAGGAGTGATATGACATAAATTAGAATTCTTAACAAATACCGCAATAAATAGTACTCACTATGGCCCCAAAGATTCCCCAAGAGGATTTTAGGGAAAGGCGCTATAAAGCCCCGTCACAACGTGCGCGTTATACGCCGGATTTTACGGTACTTTAGATAATTTTATAATTAAATATTTTAATATACAAATTTATTTCAAGATGATTTTTTCTTAGAATGATATATTGTTTTTTCCCCCCAATGCAGCAGGCGAATGAGGAACACAGCTCTATTACCAAAAAAGACACACAGCAAAAAACAGGCAAACAAATTAACAATAAAACACGAAGAACAGGAACAGTGAATAGGGGACAGAAGAAAAAACAAACCAAGTTGTTAAATTAAAGAAAAGTTTTCTCTAGTCTCCCATTAGCTGGAGTAAATGGAAGCTTCCTTCAAAATTGGGCAGAGAGGGAGGTGATCCCCAGTCATCACCAGGTCACAGCAGCATAAGGGCGCAAGCTGGGTTGTTGACTACTTTGTGTCCATACAAATGTGCTTATACACAGTCGTGCATAGTTGTCATACGAAAAGCATCGACATCTCGGAGCCCGGAAGATTAAGAATCTTAGTATTCTAAAGTTTTCCTCGGGTTCTCTCTTTCAGTTTGGATGTATATAGATTTCTCAGGGTCCATTTGAGTATTCAGAAGTCGAATTTGTTACAACCCTCTGAATAAGTCTGTTGAAGGATGAACCTTTTTTTTTGGCCAACTTAGCAGCAGCTTCATTGCCAAGGATATTGCGGTAGCAAGGAATACATTACAAAACCACTGTTTTACTCTTTTCATTTAACCCTTAACTTCGCACTGTTGCATTTCGGCAACATATAATTTATTTTAATTTAACAGACTCAATATTTTTTAATTACCAACTAATCACTTATCTGAGAAAAAAAAGATTACTGCAATGAAATACATGCTAATTTTATCAGTAGATGGATGGACATTTTTTCCAGAAATCATAACAATATTCAAATCTCTAATGCCTCAAGAACTGTGTTTTTGCTATAAAAAGAATCCATTATATTTATGCTTCCTCTTGTTTATTGACGAAATAAATTACTAGGTAAGAAATTTAAACATTTTATGATGAATAATAAAATCCTCATGTAAAAAGAAAATTGTAATTTACAGCACTACTGCGCAATGCTGCACTTTTGCAACAAAATAAAAATGACTGAAAATCAATTTAAAACTGCTTAATTTTTTTCATATTTTTCCCTTTTATTATTACTTGAGAACTAGCTGATATAATTGTTTCTTAGAAATTTAAAAAATTGCGAAGTTAAGGTTTAAACTACAAAGAGATCTGAATTGGTGTGTAGAAGCTGAAAGTAGAGCTTGGCCTAAGCTGGCATTTGCAAAGACACCTGCCTGCGAGTCACGAAAAATAACAGCCCATTCAAAGAGATAGCTGGGCATCTAAATATTGCAGATTGACTCTAATTGCTTCAACTTCTCAGTCAAACGTGGATTTTGCAGTCCCCAGAAGTTCTGAATGAATGTCAGATTCTACATTACTATTGGTATCTAGTTTTGAGCTATTTGTATTTATAAGTATCCAGATATTGGGAGGGAAGCCAGATATTGGGAGGGAAGCAAACGGGGATTATATCCCTTCCTGTTCCAAATAAAAGTTTTGTAAAGTCTTGTGTATTTGAAATAGGTTGCCCAAAGGTCAAGGTGATTCATATTTTTTCTAACTCCAAATAGAATAACATTGAAAGTCAGAAAAGTTTTAAATTGTTCGAACTCTTATTTTTTAAATAAAACTATTACATTTCTATTTGAGCCGTATTTAATCCACTACTGTTTGAACTCCTCAAACTCAGACCATTTCTGTGTTTAAACAACCTGTTGGAGTTCATGTGAACAAGTTGCAATGATTTATTAAATGAAGATAATCTGTATTATTGTTTTTAACACAATAGATTTAAGTATTGTAATCTCTTTTTAATGTTTCAAAAACACAAACTCCAGGAGGCTCACAAATGGTAACTTCAGGCTGAAAATTTCCAAAAGTGCTTGAATGCCTTTCATTTTACCAAGAAATGTATTCTTAAATGTTTAACCTTTTGAATCAAAGCATTGAACTTTCATTCCCAGAGATGGCACTTGAACTTCTGGAGCGTAGACAGGCAAGTTATAATCACATCCAGTAAAATGTCCCAAACCTTCCGTTGCTCCTATATAAAAGATAGATGAAAAACATTAAAATAAGCTTTTTTTTCCTTTTCCATATAAAATCCGTTCACTAAAAATCACGTTTTTCCTTAATGTAAAAAAAAAACCATTTAAATATTTTTTAGTCGAAGCGCTGCCTTCCGGATAATCTTTATTAATGTAAATAATTAACAGATTTGTTTGTGCTTCTATTTTACACCTTATATTGCATACATATAGAAGTAATAATTCCCTTTAATCCTTTACCTACCGTATTATGATTTACTGTAGTTTTTTTTATGGAATATATATTTTTGAATCACTACATTGAAAATTAAGGAATATACATAAACAAAATACTCCACTTTGGGAAATATAAAATCCGTTAGAGCTAATTAATTACCAATATTCAACTGTAAAATTAATTATATACACTATTCACTTAAAATAAATAATCAAATCGTTTTCTAAAGTCTTCATTAAAATACAAAAAAATAAGACAATTGCCTTTTGACATTAATATTTTTTCGGAACAAAAATGACAATCTTCGCAATCCTCTGAAAACGCCATCAGATGAAAACGCGATTTCTGCTATAAAACTATTCGCCTTCCCCGCTAAAATATTCATCATAGAGCCCATGCTGCCATATATCTTGGAAGAATGGATTTAAAGGAATATTCCTGGTAAATATCTTCAGTGTATTCGAAAAAATGGTTATTCTGTGTAACTTTTTAAAGTGAGTGGTACTTATAAGTACCGTCGGTATAGATAAAGGGTTAATTTCATCTAAGCAACTTTTTTATTTGTAATCCTGAGCTTCCTGACGCGTGCGTAAATAATTAACTAGCTTCCCCGCCTAACGGGTTAATTGTAACCGTATCTCTTGAAAACTAACAGTTTTCGTTTTTAAAATATTAGATTCATTCAAATGAAACGGTCAGTGCGTCTAACTTTGCATTACACGTAAGGTGGCACCACGTAACAGCGTGTATGGTAGCACTGTTTATCGGTAGATATACTGACAAGTGCGCAACGCTTGACGTTTCATAGCGAATCTGTGGTTTCACGCCGAAGAGAAGGTGGCTATCGTACACAAGCTATCGTCCACTACTGATGCAAGCGAGTAAGAAGGAACGCTGAGAAGTGATTCAATTTTTAGCGGCGGAGGGAGTTGAAGGCCGTGAAATGCAGCGACGGATGAAGACTGTGTACGGTGAGTACAGTCTGTGTCGTTAGAGTGTTGTGAATGGCACAAAAGATTCCTTGAGGGGCGCGAGGTGATGCCCGACCTGGACAGACTCATCGTGTAATCACACCGGAAGTGAATGCTTTAGTCTTGTGTGTGTGTGTGTGGATAACCATAGAATCACCATGAATGACATCCATTGGTAACTGGGTATTAGCGTGGGCACCACTCACATCATAATGAATCAAAACTTGATCTTTCGAAAAATTTGTGAGCAGTGGGTTCCCAACCAACTGACCGCCGAACAGCCCAATACTCGAATGGCGCTGTATTTGAGTCATCTGCAACGTTATCATGAGGAAAAATACGGCTTTCTCTGTCACAAATTATCCCTGGTGACGAAACATGGGGTCCCCATTTTGAACCCGAAAGCTAAGTCAACGCAAGTATTGGAAATGTGCGACTTCACCACCTCCAAAGAAACCAAAAGCCATGCACACCAATTCTGGTAATGTTATAATATCCATTTTTACTACAAGGGCTCACTGCTGATCGAGTTTCTGGAACGGGAAACCACCATTAATGTCCAGCGTTATCAAGCTATTTTACAGAACGTTAGACGAACCATCAAGTCGAAACGTCCAGGCATATTGTCCAATTGGTGTTATTTTCATGCATGATAAATGTGCTAACAGTTTTGGCGACTATTTATGAGTAAGCGTATTGTGTATAATTACATTTTTGAGTAAATAAAATGAATTTGAGTTACTTTTCACTAGTGACTTGGTTTCATTTGAATACCTCTCTCTTATAATATTATATCAGCACTATTAAACTATATCTTTCCACCATTCACCGTCCACAGAAGTCATGCGGATTCCAAAACTTCCTGTTACCGTTTCATATAAAAGCTCCAAGATTCTGGAAAAACTCTCTTTTGTCTTTATCATATCCTAACCGTCTGCAGCTTGTGTTTGTCTCAGTTGTGCATCCATACCCTGTTTTGTGTCTAAATGTGAAATAAAGTGAAATAATTTGCTACAAGATGATTCCTCACCAATCCAACATCCTCCGCATGCACTTTTATTCTCAGCCAAATGGTCCATAATCCATTAATTACAATAAATATAATACCATTTTCCGTGATGTTATATATATCTATACATTTATTCCTACCCTATTTTTCCAAGTAGTGTGACAAAATTCCTTTTTTTTTTACTTTAGCATGACGCAATGTTTTTAATCACATGCTTGCATTCTAATGTGTCTTGTGCCCTATATTTACTTCTTTTTGCATTTTGTTTAAAAAAATAATTGTAATAATCAAATTTGATTATATTTGCAAAATTGTAAAACTGTTGAACCTCTTTAAGAACGAGTAATTCTGCCAGGAACGCAGAAGTGAGGCAAAAGAAGAACATACTTATATTAAAGAAATTTTTGAAGCTGGATATATTGTTAAGAAAATGTCATTAGAGGCCAAAAACAGAAGAAGGTCATTAGATCATTAATAAGGGAAGTAGATAATCACACAGAATTTAGAACAAAATGTATTTTAATAGTTAGATATAAATCAAATGTAAATTGTACAAATACTTTTTTTGAGGCAAAACATAGGTATTTTTTTTTTTTTTTTTTTTTTTTGCATTTAGGGTACACTTTTAAAGAAAATTAATTTTTCTAAATAATGCTTTATTTTTCAAAAAAGTTTTACGTATTAAAAATAAGAAATAACAAGACTATTCAAAGTTTTAAAGTTCTTTATTTTTTTTATAAGTAAATTATGCTTCAAAATTTCAATAAAAATTGGTTAACTGTTTTTTGAACTTTATTTTATATACGTGTTAAAAATATTTTGTACATTTAAGAAAGACCTATAAAAATGGTGCATGAACAAAAAGTATGCATTGCAAGATCTCAAAAGTTATGTCCATGATCAACTAAAATAATTCAACCACAAAAATATTATTGTAGTTATAGAGAATAAACAAAATATTTTTAATAAGGATAAAAAATTAACACCTACAAGAAATACTAAAATATATATATCATAAAAACAAGAAGTCAATTTTGGTATTTAACTCATTCGAACATGTTCTGGTATCCTTGATTTTAAATCAGTTATTGTCAATGAAGTAGAAATAATACAGAAGGTCGTTCACACACACTTCATGGAAACGATTTTGTAAATCATTTTCTCGTTTGCCTTTTGGGATAAAACTTTGTCAACTTCCGAATAATTGTCGGCAAAGGTTTACTTTTGATTGGGATGTAAAATAAAAGATTTATGTTAAAAAGGACCCCTAAAAATGATATATGGTTCGAAGGTTACATAATTACGCTTTCCAAGGAGAAATATTCATATTAATATATTAAAAAGTGATGTAAAAATCTTGGTTATGGCATTCCAAAAGAAGCTATTTATAATATGTTTAACTTGAAAGGGAAAAGGCGTCTAGCTGAAAGCAAAAATGAAAATATGACCACGAAACTTCATCAAAAGACTGTTCAAACACAGGCGAATATCAAGAAAATGAAATCTCTGGTTCTATAAGAAAATCCACCAACTCAAAGATTCATTGCATCGAAACAAGGAATGTCTTCCAGAACTAAAGCTAAAATACTTTAAAAGGCTTTAAAGTTAAAACATGCTTAAACCTAAAGTTCGTCTCCTTTTTTTAAAACATTATCTGAAAGAAGAGCAAATTGTAGAAAAATTACGTAGAAAAAACATCTAGCTTCTGAAAAATGGAAATTGGTGGGCATACTCAGTGAGGTATGGGTATATTTAAGTGACTGTAGTAAAAGAAGATCAATTTTCTATTGCACCTGACGGGAATGGCTGCACGAAATAGCTTCGTCAATCTACAGTAAAGTTTCCAAAGGGATTCATGATAATTACAAGATTTTCTAACAACGGCAAATAAAAATAAAAGAATAAAAAAATTCAGTAAAGCCAAAATGAATTTACTTTACTATCAGCAGAACATTTTAGAACCAATTTTTGAAGAAGAAATTCCAACTTTATATGGAAAGGACATAGCAAAAGTTGAGCTTCATATGAACGAAGCCTCTAATCACACGTCTCAGTCAACTGCCGCTTAATTAGCAAAGAAAAGAATCAGAAAGAGGAATAAAGTGTATTCCATTTGATGAAATACGTGCAAAATCACCCTACGCTTCTACAATGATCTTCTGTGCTTTCGGTTTATTAAAACGAACCTCAATAAAACGGCATTCAAGAACGCTGAACTGATTGTGGAAAACGATTCAAGAGAAATGGAGTAAAATTTGCGTGCCAATACTAAGAAAAAGCTTATTTTCATGAACAAATCGAGCTAGAGATATTTCAAGAATCATAATTACCAGATAGATGCACAATTTCCCAAAAAATTCGGTATATATATATATATATATATATATATATATATATATATATATATATATATATATATATATATATTGATAAAAATTAACTTTCAAAATCGTTTCCAAAAAGTGTCAATAATCTTCGATATTACTTAGCTACAAAGTATAACTTCAGTTTATCTGCATTAATCTTTTTTTTTCTTTAAGAGTACCGAATTTTTCTTTTTATATTTATAAAGTAAAGACGCAGATCAGTTCAATTTAAATCAATTTACAATAAATATGCAAGTGAACTTCAACTCTCTATAAGTAGACTGGATGTTTTAGAATAGTCTTTTTTTAAATGCAGAATTATCAATAAAAGTAAGAATAAATTCCCAAATGCACAGTTAATGCCTTAAATCAGTGTTTCTCAAACTTTCAATGTTTGTGACCCAATATTCAATCATAATTTTCATCGCGCCCCCCTCCCCCCCTCTATACAATAACAATGTATTGAATTCAATAATACTATACTTAGATTCTAAAGCTAAAATAATACGACTTAAACGCCACCGGCGTATATAAACGTCTCGCTCAGCTAAAGCGTTATTTTCCAAGTACATATACGTCTGCCCAAAGTATGATATTTTCTGGGCACTTCTATCCATAATAATATTCAGAAAGCTTCGGAATGCTCTAAAAGAACATTGACAGAGTGTTTGAGAATGATGCACTTATTTCAGAGGATTTCTTATTTATTCCTTTTCTTACCCTCCCCCCCATACATCACATAGGCAAGCCTTACGTGGAAAACGGTGGCATTAGGGAGCGAATCGCGTAACTTTTAATCGACAGTTAACAAATTACTTATAAAACATATAAACTATCAAGATTAGTAAAGGGTGTTTTTTTGAGGGTATAGAACTTTAAATGGCAATATAACAACGATGTATTATTCGATTGACATGATTTTTTTTATTTATTCGAAAGATAATCTTGTGGCATTAGATTTTAAATATGATTTCTAGCATAAGACTGCCACGGCTGGCTCGGATGTAGTACAATCTGGACGTCCAATTTTCGATGACTTTTCCCAACATTTGTGGCCGTATATCGGCAATAACACGGCGAATGTAGTCTTCCAAATGGTCAAGCGTTTGTGGCTTATCCGCATAGACCAATGACTTTACATAGCTCCACAGAAAATAGTCTAGCGGTGTTAAATCACATGATCTTGGAGGCCATTTCACAGGTCCAAAACGTGAAATTAGGCGGTCACCAAACGTGGCTTCCAATAAATCGGTTGTGGCACGAGCTGTGTGACATGTTGCGCCGTCTTGTTGGAACCACAGCTTCTGGACATCATGATTGTTCAATTCAGGAATGAAAAAGTTAGTAATCATGGCTCTATACCGATCACCATTGACTGTAACGTTGTGGCCTTCATCGTTTTTGAAGAAGTACGGACCAATGATTCCACCAACCCATAAAGCGCACCAAACAGTCTGTTTTCCTGGATGTAACGGTGTTTCGACATACACTTGTAGATTAGCTTCACTCCAAATGCGGCAGTTTTGTTTGTTGATGTAGTCATTCAACCAGAAGTGCGCTTCATCGCTAAACAAAATTCGCTTATGAAAATCGGGAACAACCGCAATCTCGTTTTGGGCCCATTCGACGAATCTATGCCTTGCTTGATCATATTTAAAATGTAATGCCACAAGATTATCTTTCGAATAAAAAAAATTCATGTCAATCGAATAATACATCGTTGTTTTATTGCAATTTAAAGTTCTATACCTCTAAAAAACACCCTTTACATTTATAAGTGTATTATATCAGTGTAAACGTGTCTTTTATTTTTTAATATGTCAAAAATTATTATTATTATTATATTTTTGCTTTCAGAAAAAAAGTAATTTTTTTAAAAAAATATTTTGTTTTAATATCCTTGTGCCCCCCCCTCGTAGATTTATCACGCCTACCAAAGGGGGCGCTCCCCATAGTTTGAGAAACGATGCCTTGAGAAATAATTATTTATTTCGTGTTATGGTGCTACAATTTCAAAAGGCAGAAAATCCCATTTACCGTATAAGTTTGTGATTAATACATTATCGTTGACCACACTCTGAATATACTTGTAATTGGCAATTTTCACAGGACTACCTCCGATAGTTAATATCTTCAAATGGTCAAAATTTCCATTGGATGGATCTGAAAAAGTCAATAAGTATACACTCATATGTTAAATTGGAATAGTTTTATGTAATACAGTAGAGTCACGAAAACTAGGTCTCTCTCTCATGTGAATCGAAGAATGACCGAGTTAGTGAAAATGCCGGGTTACTGAGAATGTGGGATTAAAAAAGAATGAATATTTCCTCAGAAAATATTGTACTGCACTTGTATATACTGTTTTCTTGAGAGTACAACAGAAAATAAATTGTCAAAGTACTCTTAAACAAAGGGAAAACACGTACTTTATGAAGGCATAGACCACATTCACTACATGGAAATGAAAATTATTGAATACATAGTATAGAATAATTTACCTGATCAGACACACCTCAGAAAAATAGTCTATAAAGACAGAAAGCTGCCTATAAAGAAAGTTAAGTAGCCGACTTCGCAAAAACAGGCTACTTTTTTTTTAAGAAATGCGTAATGTCCTGTTGTCTTCAGTACTACACTCTGCATTTTGCTGCTTCATCCCGAAGACGACGAAGGAACGTTAAGTCCATTACCGATGCATTTTGTTAATCAAAATACTGATGAATGGCTTAGTCAGCCTATACAGCTCCTCACTATGAGATTATTTTAGAAATTTGTATGGTGACCTCAATGTCAAAGTTATAATATAAAGTACAGGACCATAATAGTTATTTAAGATAGTTCATTATAACAGTAGCTGGGTTTGGTCATTGGAGCACATAGCCCATCAGGGCTTTTATCTCCTATCTGATGGTAATTGGTAGCATTACTTTATAATTACTTGCCCATGTTAATAAAAAGTTTAGAAGATTTATGAAAAAAGGAACTTAAAAAAATTAATTGAATATATTAGATATTTAATTTTTCTGATGATACATATTACTCAATGCATTAAAACTATTAAAAAAGAACGGCTTTTTTCAAAACTAAGAATTACTTTAGAGGTTACTGTGGTCAGAACTTAAAGATTTACTTGCATTTCCCTCGGCCAATGAAATTGATTGAATATTAACGTCGCACAGTTCAGCTACACGAGGGCTTTTGGCAACGGAACACGTAATTTTGAAACATGGTCAAGTGACGTGGACGACACTTGAGCTGGAACCCTTTCTCCTAACTACCAAATCACACCAATGGGAGGACGTTTCAGCTCTCAAAAGATTTAACGTCCATCGCTGATCTACACGGTGGGTCTTTAGTGATACCTCGGCCAATGAGAACCTCGGGAGGTTTCACTGTCCGACCAATGGGGTAGCAGCTATTCGTGGCATGGTGTGAATGGAAAAATGTTTGATGTGCGTGCTCCCTTCTCGCTTGGCGAGAGGAAATGAAAATTGAGAAAAAAAATGCTCCACAAAAAATCATGCATTATATCTATAAATTAATTTATTATAAAAAAAAGAAATTCTCTTCTGGGCTTTTTTGTTTACTTACTGGGATAGGCTTTCATCTTCTCTAGTTTGTCAACCATGCTTGTCAGGAGTAAACTATATGCTATTTTATATTTAGAGATAACGTCCCACAAATTGCTACCATCTTCCAAATAATACACATTTTCATTTTGAAGAAGGAGTTTCATTCCAAGAGATAAGCAAGTTACGTGATAGTTCCATAAAGTCCATCCTTGCTAAAAAAATGGAAATAGAGATACAATTTTTAAACTTACAAGAGAATAAGGCACCAAAAATTTTCCTCTGCCTGGAAATACAAATTTAAATTTTGTTAAGATTTGCATTTTATAGAGATGTTTTGAATATATATATATATATATATATATATATATATATATATATATATATATATATAATATAAAAAAGTTTTGCGGCGCCAACCTTCACCTGTAATTTGTCATACTATGTACCAAGAGGAAAGGAAAGAGTTATAAATGTATAATTAAATATTAAAAATCATAAAACTAAATAATATAGGAACATAAAGATAACTTACTAAATCTGAGTAAAGCGATGGCCAAGAGTGCAGTAACATGTTCCCGCCAAATAAGGAGAGCAGTACCGCATAAAGTTAATTGCGATACGATATAAGAAACGATTGATTGCGATACGATATACGATAATAAGAAATATATATATATATATTTATATACTTTTAAAAAATCATAAAAATAAAAATTATATAAAATTAACTTAAAATATTAAAAAAAAATTAGAGAATAAGCATGTGGCGCCATCTATTTAATAATTGTAGGATAAAATAGATATTGTCTAAATTAAAAAAAAATTAATATATATATATATATATATATATATATATATTCTCTATCTCTCTCTATATGTATTCAATTCATGTTTACTGTTTCTGAGTGTATATTTTTGCTATTATTTCCATTATATATATATATATATATATATATATATATTCATATTAGTTTAATTTAATTTATTTAATAGCTAATTGTTTGCCTTTACTAGCAAATTTTAGACCTAAGTGTTTTTCAACTACGGTATATATTCTCTAATTTTTTCTTTCATCACATTATATGAATTTTGAACTGAAGAGGCAGTTTAGTATCATGTAAAGCTTTTTTTAACCCTATTTCAATACCCTAAACCAGTGACATCTTTAGGAAACATAATAGTGTTTAGTTTTGGTCAATTGATTTTTTTAAATGTTGGAATTTTTTTCTTGGTTCGCGAATTCAGGATTTATGGTTTCTCTTAATATTTAATTTGTATATTATTTCTTTCGTGATATATAGGTATATATTGAATTCTTCCTAGATGGGGTATATAAATTGCAGTTTTAATTATTCGTAAATGACAATATTATGTAATGTAGAAGACAAAAATATTACACTGCGTAAATGAGATTCCTATAATAAAATATATTTGTGTGGTACAAATACAATTTTTCGGAATAATCATATGCAATTTGCTAAGTTGGTTGCACAATGAATTCTATTAATAAGTAAATATTATACACGCATTCATTTTTATAGCTGATTTAAGAAATATATAAGTTGGGTCTATATAAAAATGTTTTTCGTGATGCTGTAATAAATGTTTGTCATATTTATTCTTCTTAACCTTTATTGGGTTTAATTTTTTTAATTTGGCTTTTAGCTTTTTGAAGCCTTTTTTGAATATGCTACCCTTTTTTAAGCATATTCAAAAACAGATGGCGCCAGGATAATTTTTAGAATACATTTATTCCTGGCAATGAATACCCTAAAACTACATAATACATGTAAATTAAAGGTTTACAGTTTGAGCGATGAGTAAAAACACTTGTATAATTTGTACAATTAAGGTTGATCCGCGGTTAGGCAGACAGAGGGTACCAATCCTACATCCCCATAGCATTTTTAAATCTTCATTTATGTATAGGAATAGGAAAATCAAATTTTATGTGTGTGTGCGTGTAGCATACTGAATAGAACTGAAAATTTTTTTATTTATGAAAAGAGTTTTCTAATTTTATATTCTTTTTTTAACATAGGTGTGTTGAAATCCAGAAAAAAAAGCATTGCTTCCATGTAATAATTTGGAATATCTGAATGTTAGTATAATACTAAATACACATTCATTAATTAAATAAATTTTTCAAACAAACTTGCTGTAAATGTCTAGCTCAGAGGTGAAGAAAATAATCCTGTTTGTTTTGAATTTTTTAAACTTAAATTTAATTTGTAAAAATCAAATATTGAATAATTTGACAATAAAAAAAATATTTCAAATAAATATTTGGATAATTGGATAAAAGTACAATGCCTGTTCATGACATGAATTTTCATGAATTCCGTAAATTAATTAACGAACTATTAGAACGGGAGCCAAAAAGCATTTTGAAATTTATATTAAGACTTAAGTAAACACACACACACACACACACACACACACACACATATATATATATATATATATATATATATATATATATATATATATATATATTATATATATACAATACATTCATAACATAAAATAGTTATCATTAAAATGTGAAAATATTTCATTGAAAAATAGCTCAACATTTACCGGATAGATGTTGTGAACGACATCTCCACTCTTTAAATTCAAGTGCAATGTAAAATGCACTAAAGGTCCAAGAAGACTCTGCAAGAAAAATAAATTTAGTTAAGAAATATATGAATATATATATATATATATATATATGTAGGGTTGGATATGTGCAATGGACAACCCCTAACCCTGTACTTAGAGTGGAGCAGTCCACACTGACGTCACACCCCGTCAGGAATGTCCGACTTAAATGACACACGGGAAAATATGTAGACGGACGTTAGGGACGCTAAGCTTTAGACGTAGGAAAAAGACGTTCTCCTTTGCTGTTCAGTATATATATATATATATATATATATATATATATATATATATATATATATATATATAATCTAGATATTTCACCTTGTTAAATAAATCATTTATCATCCTTAGGTTGTAGTCATTTTCCCATATTTTGGGGGCTCGGCCTTTCTCTTGCATATTAAGGAAAATCTCCTCTAGACGAGAGAAAATTTTTAAAACGCGTTAATATTTTGCTTCAGTGGACGCTACATTGCAAAAAGCGTAAAAACGTGTTGCTGTTGGAATTTCTTTTTCTTGGATTCATTTAGTGCCTCAACTGGATTTGGATTTATTGTACGGATTGCTCCCCAACCCCAGGTAGGCAAAATTTAATTAAACGTATTTTTTGTTTGTTTATTTTGGCTTTAAAATAACTGTATTTAGTAGTTTTAACTCAGAGTGTGGTAGGGAAATTTTGATTACAACCTTGCACCGTCTAAATTTTCAAAGTGATTAATTTTGTATATTAAGATGTCCTGTAAAAATATTAAATTAGGCGATATTCCTATAATTGCTAATTCGTTGAAATGTGGTACAACTCGTGCTGTAAAAACATTAAATTCTATATTAGGATTCACCGAATTTGACCATTCTTCGCGAAATAAAATAAGAAATTTTTCTACATTCCCTAAAGAGTTTAGAGTTGAAGAACACAAAGAAAAATTTTAACCGAATTCTCATTGCCTGATTTTATCTCAGTCGCTAATTTATTGCATTTAGACGTAGAAACAAATGAGCAAAATTTATGCAATAGTATATTTAAAGCTTTGACGAACTTAGATGAATTCCAACTAACATTAAATAATTCGGAGGCATCCTTTTCTGAAGGCGAAAACGTAGTTTCAAAAACCACGTTTCAAAAACGAATCACGTTAGACAGGAATTTTTCATCGGAAGGGACAGACCAGCACTCCCCGTTTCAAAAACATCCGGTCAGTAATTCTCCCCTGCCCAGAGTTCAAGGTTATTCTTTCATGCCGGCACATCAAAACGTTTCATCTCTTTGTACACAAATTACTTTTCCTCCCTATTCAAACGAAGCTTCCCTTACAGAGATGAATACCCAGTTTTGGACTTTATTGCGGGATATTTCGGCGACTGGTAGAAAATTTACCGGGGAAGATTTTTATTCTGTAAATAGTTTCTTTCGCGATGTTGAAGAAAATTTTGAATTATTCCTAGCTATCAGTTCTTCTCAAAAATTAATTTTCGCGAAACGTCTAGTATGTGGAACTGCTAAATCCTTTCTTTTTTCACAAAGAAATTTAAATACATACGAGTCATTCAAAAAAGCTTTAATTGAAGAATTTTCGGATTCAGTCTCTTCAATAGAAATTCACCGTGAATTAGAAAAAAGGAAAATGTATAAAACCGAGACTTTAATGCAATATTTCAATTCCATGCGTGAATTAGCAAATAGATGTGATTCAAAAATTGACGAAGCATCAATTATCCAGTACGTAATTAATGGAATTGATGGGCCTCGTTCAGATAAAATAATCCTCTATGGTGCAACCTCATTTTCCGAATTTAAGCAGAAATTACGTACCTATGAAACTGTCATTAAAAACATGGGAATACATAACTCTAATTCACCGAATTTTCGTCATTTATAAGAAAGCCGAGGACGTGATTTTAAACAACAAAGCTTCCAAAGAAAACCCACAAAATTTAACGTTTCTGACGCTGCTAAAAATCCCCAACGTTGTTTTAATTGTAATGATATAGGTCATCTATCAAAATCTTGTCCAAATCATTCACGTGGCTCCAGATGCCTCTCATGTAATCTTTATGGTCACAAATCATTTGAATGCCGACGAGCTAATTTAAATAACACTTCTACACCACCTTCTGGTGTAAATGCTGTGCATGAATTGCCTTCTCCTATTAATATGTGTAAAGACGTAACAATTTTTGGGCGTAAACTTAACGGGTTAGCAGACACAGGCAGCAATTTAACACTATTAAGAAATTCTACTTACATAAATATAGATGCACCGCCACTGAAACAAACCAACACATTATTAACAGGTTTTGGGTTTTCGCGAATTAATGTGATAGGAACTTTTGATTCTGAAATTACTATCAATGATCAAATTTTTCCTGTTACTATTTCTGTTGTACCAAATTCTTGTACAAATTATGACCTTATAATCGGTTGTGACGTAATTAAACAAGCTCATCTAAATATATCGCCTACAGGCGTAAAATTTGCACAAATTTTAAGGCCCCCTGATAATGCAAATGAAAATTTTATTATGACGATTTCTGACGGTTCACCCACATTTGATATCGGTCCAAATGTTTCTCAACATAATCGAGCTGAAGTCGAACAACTGCTATCGACATACATGCCTAAAAAAACAAAAACTGTAAACATTGAGCTTGACATCGCTCTCATCGACGACGAACCGATATTTCATAAACCCCGACGTTTGCCATTTGCTGAACGAGATATAGTGGACGCTCAAGTTGATGAATGGGTTAAAAATGGAATTGTTGAGCCGTGTTCATCCCCTTACGCTAGTCAAGTTGTGGTAGTAAAGAAAAAAGACGGGAAATCAAGAGTTTGCATTGATTATAGACGCTTAAATCGCAAACTTATTAAAGACAACTATCCTCTTCCTTTAATTGACAATATTTTAGATTGTCTCCAAAATGCTAAAATATTTACTACTCTAGATCTAAAAAATGGATTTTTCCATGTCGCGGTAAAGAAAGGAGCCGTAAATTTACTAGTTTTGTTACTCACAATGGTCAGTATCAATTTAGACGAATGCCTTTTGGACTGAGTACTTGTCCTTCCACCATTATACGGTACATAAATGCCATTTTCCGACATCTGATTTCGAAAAGTATTGTTCTCTCATATATGGATGATGTCGTTATTCCCGCTGCTAATGAGTCCCAAGCCCTTGAATATCTAAAAATTGTTCTAGAGGTAGCTTGTGATTACGGACTTGAAATAAATTTTTAAAAAAATGTCAATTTTTACATAATAAAATTGAGTTTCTTGGCCATATTATAGAAAACGGTAGATTGTTTCCTTCCCCTTCAAAAACTAAAGCTGTTATTAATTATCTTGATCTTAAAAATATTAAAGACGTTCGCCGATTTCTAGGTCTTACTGGCTATTTTAGAAAGTTTTTACCCTCATATTCGATCATAGCAAAATCTTTGAGTGACCTCCTTCGTAAAGACTCCCTTTTCCAATTTTATGCTGAACAACAGACAGCATTTCAAAAATTAAAATACTTACTTTCCCAACAACCCGTTTTAAGTATTTTTAACCAAAATTCTCCCACTGAGATTCACACTGACGCGTCAATCGATGGTTTGGGTGCAGTCCTACTCCAAAAATCCATACATGACAACCAGTTTCACCCTGTATTCTACATGTCAAAAAAGACATCAGACCATGAACGAAAGTACACTAGTTTTGAACTAGAAGTCCTTGCAGTGGTCGAAGCACTTAAAAAGTTTCGCATCTATGTACTAGGAACATCATTCAAAATTATTACTGACTGTGACGCCCTCGTCAAAACACTAAGTAAAAAAGAGCTTAATCCCAGGATAGCCAGATGGGCACTTTATCTCCAAGAATTTAACTATACAATAGAACACCGTACAGGCTCAAAGATGGCTCATGTGGATGCTCTCAGTCGACCTCCACATTGTATGCTAATCCAAAATAGTGTTCATCTTCAATTTCTCAAAGCACAACAGGCTGATGACCAAATAACAACAATAAAGACGCTTCTAGAAACAACGCCGCATGACAACTATATCATAAAAAACGAACTTCTTTACAAAACAGTCAATGGCACCGATTTACTAGTGGTACCTGACGAAATGCAGGCTAACATCATTAAGACTGCACATGAACGTGGACATTTTGCTGTTCTACGCACGCAAGATTTAGTTAGCAAAGACTTTTACATCCCACGACTTAAAGACAAAGTTGAAAAATGCATTCAAAACTGTGTTACATGCATTCTCACAAACCGGAAACGTGGAAAACAAGATGGCACGCTTAACCCGATAGAAAAAAAACGATTTACCTCTCCATACATTTCATGTAGATCATTTGGGTCCTACAAAGTTCAAGATGAGAATCGCCGCACGTACAATCTCCGATGCAGACAAGCTCATAAATATCAACTACATGACCTAGTAGCAATTAAACGCACTCAGTTTGGTCCAGGCTTGAAACTTAAGCAAAAATACCTCGGACCATACAAAGTTACAAAAGTCAAGCACAATGACACTTATGACGTAGAAAAGTGTGATTTTGTCGACGGACCATCAAAAACGTTCTACTTGTGCAGAATTCATGAAACTCTGGCCAAACCAAACTAACTCTACTTGATTTTTCCATTAAAAACTGTTCACAATTTTTCTTCCTGTGAAAGACTTTCGTTATGGACATTAACAACAGACTTTTTATCTATTTATTTATTTTTGATTCCATTTTTATTGAATGACTTAACATTTTCTTATTTCATTTTAGTACAAATTTAAGTGTTTAGAAGTAGGAGCATCTTGCTTCAATATGTTCCTGTTCCTTATTCCAGATTCTTATTTTAGCCTTGATCTTATTTGTATCGTTAACATAATTTGTTTTACCCCAGTGGTAATGTATGAAATTTTTTCTATTTATGAAATATTACTTTAAATTTGTTCATTTTTCAGTATTTTTGTACTTTTTCTTTGATGATATTTTGTGTTGTGTATAGTTCTTTCATCTACTGTGTACATTTTTAATATTTCATTACTATGTATCTGTACATTTTCTCATTGTATGTAATCAGGCGAGGTCGCCTTCCCGGTCATGATGGCCGATGTAGGGTTGGATATGTGCAATGGACAACTCCTCCCCTGTACTTAGGGTGGAGCAGTCCACACTGACGTCACACCCCGTCAGGAATGTCCGACTAAAAGGACACACGGGAAAATATGTAGACGGACGTTAGGGACGCTAAGCTTTAGACGTAGGAGAAAGACGTTCTCCTTTGCTGTTCAGTATATATAATCTAGATATTTCATCTTGTTAAATAAATCATTTATCATCCTTAGGTTGGTTGTAGTCATTTTCCCATATATATATATATATATATATATATATATATATATATATATATATATATATATATATATATATATATATATATATATATATATATACATATATATATGTATATATATATATATATATATGTATATATATATGTATATATATATGTATATATATATGTATATATATATATATATATATATGTATATATATGTGTGTGTGTGTGTATGTATGTATGTATGCTCCAAAAAATGAATGAGGCCGAGATAGCTATTAAATGAAAATACAGGAATACTGAAGTAGCCATTCCAATGTGTCAATTGTGAAGAAATAGGAAACATACGTTATTTCGTTGTGTTTGAACATGGGATGTTTGCAGGTAATTGAAGCGTCAGAACCAGTATCTGCAAAATAGTTGCATTTATGAAGTGTTCAAGAACAGTATTTAATAATCTCTACAGGGAGTTGACTCTCAAGCAGAAAATTGGGTCTCAAAGTCAGGCTTGTGTTCATCACAGGCTATGAAAATTTGCTTAGAAAGAAAAATTACGCGTTAGTTGTCCAATTCAACAAAAGAGCAACTGTACTTTGTAAGGGCGCCCCCTCGGTGCAATATATATAATACCGAACAACATGCAATATATATAATACCGAAATAACATAACCCGGACCACTATCAATAACTATATAACTCGCCTAAACTCAATTACAATACTATCACAGATCCTAATATTAAATAGTCAATCCTACTTTAATGTCGATCGATCAATCCTACTGGAAGTTGCGGATTTACTGGAGTCCAATGGTATGAACCTTGACCTAATGGCTCTCTGTCACGAATAACTTCTGTTAGCTGTCACTTAATCTTTCCAAAACCTCTTCACGCTTGAATAATTTACTATCTTAACATTCCTCAAATTGCCACACAGCTTACTCTAACTTTTGATATTTAAAAGCTTTCTAAATTGCATCTTTCCTTCACGCTTCACTTTGGTTTGGTTGGAAAAGAGTTGTCATTAATTCTGGCCACAAAGAACCCAAAGGACATGTTAATGAAAAGACGCGTGAGCTCGTCACAACTTCAAATTGCAGTAAATCTTAATCAGGTTACAACTGCAAACGTCTCTGAACGAACTGTTTAGTGTTCATTACATCATACAGCCTATGATAGTTGATGACCTGTTAGAAAGCCTCTATTGCTGGCCTTGAACAAGAACATATGTCTCCAGTTCTCAAAGGAGCAGAAGAATTTGACTGTATATGACTGGTAAAAGGTCATCTGGCCTGAAAAATCATATTTTCAATAACACCATGTAGATAGCAGAGTGCGAATATGGAGAAAGAAGAATGAAAGTACGAGTCCCAGTTGAATTGCCACAACTCTTCCTGCTAGAGGCAATATTATAAAGAGGGAGATGCTTTCTTGATATTGCATAACTCCTTTGATTCCCGTTAAAGCAGATCTGAATGCCCAAGCGTATTTAAATGGTATCGCATAACAAGTATAACCTTTTATATTAATAAAGTTCCCTTCCAGAGAGGGATGCTTTCAGCAGGATAATAATCCCTGTTATACAGCTAGCATTGTCCTCAGATGGTTAAAAGAGCATGACAAAAAATTTACCTTACTTTGCTGGCCTACACAATCACAATATCTCAGTCCAGGCGACAATATATGGATTGAGATCAAACGGAGCATCTAGCAGTTGAATCTAGTACCATTCGATCTGTAGGTACTGGAAAGTGTAATTCATCCTTTAGGGCCTCGAGTTCCTCGCACCACCTACCAACAACTCATAAAGTTTGTGCCAAAAAGAATTCATGCAGTATTAAAAACAAAATATAGTCTAGTATTATATTGAAGGGGTGGTAATAATAATTTGGTCACTTAATATATATAAATATATTGATGTATTATTAATTTTCAGAAAAATATATTTCAGATAGTTTACTAATTTTTAGAATAATATATTTCAGATAGTTTACTAATTTTTAGAATAATATATTTCAGATGTGTTATTATAATTTTAAGAGAAATATCTTTCGATGTTTGTTACTTTGCACCAGAGTTCGTTAAAAATGAATCATGTGCACTGAAGTAATGGGCAAAATTCATGAAAGTCACATGATAAATACAATCACTTGCTCCCAGCTTATCATGTCGTGCACTTCGCTGTTGCCAATGTTTGCTTTTTGCAGAAACTTTTTTTAAAAGTGCAAATTTGTCAATAATAACATACAGAAGTAAACTAAATGCCCTCTGTTAAAAAATACATGTGTAGTATTGTATATATTTTAATTTTGAAATTTTTTTTGAAGAGTCTTAATGTTTGAACAACTTTGTCAAATTATCAAATTTGAAACTCCATCTAGATTTAAGGGAGTATGGTACGATTTAAGCAAATTTTATTTAATTTAATGATTTTCATAATTGTTTTTGGTTGCCTCCTATGTGCATCCTCCTATGCATAATATAAAACAAATTTTGTGCTCAAAGTTTCATAAAAAGCTAACCATTTAATTTTTAAGGGAAAAACTTGAAATTTAAGAAAAGAGAGATTTTAAAATGTTACTCCTCATATAATAATTTACGAACATACATGAAATTTTATTTACAATTACTCCAAACTATGTATTACAAAAGTTATTATGGGTTTGCGATAACATGATTGGTATTCGTACAATACTTATTTTTATGCATGTTTATTGAAATTCCTTAAAAAATGAGTAAATTCTAAATTCAATTATTTTTTAAAAAAGAAATATTGCTTTGATTGAAAAATACATGCCAACTTTTATTCCATGTGCACTGTTCCATGTACTATTAGCTACAAATGGAAAAAAATTCCATGTATTAGACACAATAGAAAATAATCCTTAGCATTTTAAATGAAGACATACTAGTTATTTAATCTTTTTGAGTTAAGCCAGTTTAAAGTTTTCATTTGCAATTGGGATGTGAATAAAAACAACCGTAACATTTAACACAACACTCCGTTTTTTAAACTTGGAGCTCTCAAATTTTGTGATATTATAGAAAAGTATATAAAAAATATTTTAGGCTAAAAAAATTAGATTTGATTTTTTGACCGATTTTTGTCCAGTGAACGTACTGTGTCTTCTTAACATGTAAAATATCTAGTATAATATTAGATTGTTTTTAATTCAATCAAGAACATATAATTGCATGATTGTTGTTGACTTTCATGAATTTAGCCCATTGCCAACCACACTTATTTTATTCGGCTTTTAAATCAATAAAATAACTGATATTTTTATATATAGAATTAAGTCGCATAAACAATTAAGTGATCAATCGTAGATTAGTGTAAACAGGACGTGCGGAAGTTTTTTTTTTGTTCTGCAATCAAATAAAAAAACACAAGCTTAAAAAAATTAGTTATTTGTGATTTCATGACTCCTTTGACTGCGTCGAATTTGAGTTTTAATAAAACTCTACTTTAAAAAGCATTTTTTTTCTTAAAAAAAAATTAGTAAAAATTATCCATTTGCGCAATAAAATCTTACTGTTACTTATTTTTATTGCAATTTAAGATTTTGATTCAAATTATATATATATATATATATGTTGTTGTTGTGGCTAATGCCACCTGTCTGACGTAGTCAGAACGAGGCCCACGAAATTCATCGTGGCAAGGGCAAGAGATACGTCTGTCTCGTTGGCCTTGAGCACCATACAGGTGACAGTGCGATTTAAGCTCAGTGAAACTTCCCCGAAGGGACGATAGATGGTGACACGACCTCTATCTCCACCTCCACAATTTCTGCAAGTGAACTGAAGGGGAGGGAAATATTCTCCAGTTCCTGCGCTAGTGAATAAGCCCACAAGACTACGGACCCACTGATTTAACGAGCACGTACTCCGTGTGCACTCGGAGGGTGTTTGGTGACGTCGAGCATCGAACCCAGGCCTTCCGGTCTGGAGTCCGATGCTCTAACCACTAGGCTACCCACGGCCCAATATATATATATATATATATATATATATATATATATATATATATAGTCTTATTCTCTACAAACAAGAGATAACAACAATAACTTCCGAAAAACATAAAAAATTGTTTTATGAATCCATGTCATTTCTAAGGCGATAAGTCACAAAAATAAAAATATTTCAGTTAACCACTAAATATCTTGAAAAAAAATGTTTAATCAGAAAATCTGCAAAAAAATTATTCAACGTTCCCGTAATAAAATACAAGGAAGCGTTAATTTAATAACATAGCTTATTCTGTTAAAAACAATTTCCTTTTTCAACAGTCAAGCAAATAAAACATGTTTTCCTGTAAAGGAAACTCGATGGTTTTCATTTTAAAATGAAAAAAAAATAAGATTTGGGTTTTTTAGCTGTAACAAACGTTTACATAATTGAATGTGAATGACAGGTCTAGAATAAGTACGTGTGAGTGTCTCAATGCTAATAAACTAACTTGTTTAAAAAATTTTTGAAAACAAGAAAAATTCTACATCGACTTTGCATTTTGGATATTTTATCGTAAATTAGAGTTGATAGAATACGGTTGTAAGCATTTAAGTATAGTCACTGTGTATGTAAACAGTGACAATATTTGTTTAATATGTGCATTAATTAAGGCATTATTGTTTGATGATACCGTCAAATTATTTTATACTATGTATGATTAACTTACAATTTTTTGAATTTATATTTTTTTTATAAATAGTAAGACATATATATATATATATATATATATATATATATATATATATATATATATATATATATATATATATATATATATATATATATATATATATTCACTATTCACTAATGTAATTTGTCAGTAATAACTACAAAACTGCTGTACCATCTAAAATGCAATTTTTTTTCCAAAATAAAAAAAAGCCATTGGTTCTATCATATGAAATTTTCGCATTTTTAAATTTTTTTTTTATTTAAAAAGGTTGAAATTGTGGTTGTATTTTATTTTTTCAGAAGGCGAATAAAGAATATAAAGATAGTTACTTCATGATATTTAACAAAAAAATTAAAGTTCTTATTACATTTAGATTCGTAAATTTTTGATTTGAATTACAAACCGAAAAACTGCATTTGATTACTGGGATTTATTACAGAAATTGATCTAAAAGTGAGAAATGTTATGTTATTGTAAAAAGAGCATATGAGGGAAATTTTCAGTAATTTTTACATGACAAAATCATGGTTTTGTAAATTTATAGATGTAGCCAAATTAACTTACAACAATGTCTAATTTTTATTTTTTTGCATGAGCACAAACAAAATTTATTTAAAAAAAATAGAAAAATATTAATATTGATTTATTCTTGTATGGAATTTATGGAACATATGATTTTTTATTTATTTATTTTATTGTTCATTTAAACATATTATATATTCTTAAGAATTATTTTGGAGATAATAACCAATTTCAGAAATCTCTTAAGAATTCTGTCCAATGAATGATTTTAGACTCAATTTTATAACATTTTCGAAGATACATCTGGTTTTTTCTAGCATTAGTGCAAGAGGTATTATTTAGTTTTATTATTTCTATTGCTGTAATCGAATTCAGTTCATGTACTGATTTTTAAGTAAGGAAATTAACAGTTAAACCGAGTAGTATCTTTTATTTTCTCGTGAACCGAAAATAACTTTTACAGATTTACCGAAACATTTACTAAATAATATTCAATAAGTTAGTGTAAAAAATCCAAAGATATATTATTCTTTTAATAATACATCATCAAAAATTCTTCCTAACGAATTGATAAAATATGCCTTACCCCAGCCGAATGAACTGCTCCTTTGGGCATACCAGTGGTTCCTGAAGTAAAGGCCACAGAAACTGGGTGATCAAAAGGAAGTTGTTCAAAAACTATGTCAGGAATTTCTCCATTTGGTGTTTTGCCACTTTCGAGGAATGGTCCGAGGAAGCAACTGTAATTGAAAGATACGAAAACAGAATTATTTTAATTTTTATGGACATAGCGTAATCTTCTGAAACTTTACAGAGTATCTGAGAACTTTTGAAAAGAGGAAAGGTAGAAATGAAAGCACTCAGCCAGAAACACAGTATTTACTACAAGGCCTAGATTCTTTATTCCTTCAGATCTATACGAATTTTAATAAGAGAAAGTTAACTAGAGAAATGATCGTGTTATCTTTGTTGAAGCTCTAGACAGGACTTCTGGTAATGCAAGAAGCAATTATTGAATCAGCCCTTTACAATACGAACACTATAGATATTTTTATTGCTCGGAATTATATTTTGAGTCTCATTAGAGATCCTTCAAATATACTTTGAATACCGAGTGTTATATATGCAGTTGGGTAAATAAACTTAGGGATATAAGTCTCTGAGAAGCTTTTTAAAGTATTCCAGGAATACGAATGACATTGTTCTGAGTAAATTTTTATTTCATTTTATACGATCGACGAAAACATTTGTAATATTTTTTATGTTTTAATTAAAGGAATTTCAATCTAAAACTCTACGGTAAATATTACTATATACTACAACTTTTTTTTAAGGGAAGACTGTGTTGAAACTAAATATATACATCAAACATATCTGACGCCGAAAACTCTCATCCATATATTTTAATTTTAGTTAATTATTTATATGCACAAATAGAAAGTATTGGATACTCAATTTATGCGTCACTGTTTAAAAATAACTTCATAAATTTTCAACCGTCAATAAGCGTAATACACTGAAGTGCCACTGTAAAGAATAGCAAGGACTATGCAAATTGTGTAGCGCTGCGCATTATTCATGTGCAAGTGTGTGCGCTGTGATAACTGCATATATAGCTCGTACTATGGTTGTTCTAAATTAATTGTTGGAATTGCCAGTATGGGTACACTATCTGATTTAGACACCTTCGATCACGGCTAAATCGTAGGTGCGTGACATTCAGTTTCCGAAATCGTCAGATAACAACGAATTTTCAAGATCGACAACGTCAAGAGAATACCAAAAACTCATGGATGGTGAACAAAAAAATTAGCGATTGGACAAACTGCAAAGGACAATTAGACTTGACAGTGCGTGGGGGGAGACGGCTCAGGCGTATGGTACGTAGTCAGCGAAGACAAACATTAGCTCAAATTACTACCACGTAGAATGAAGGTGCCAGTCGTACAGTCAGTAAACGGACTGTGCAAAACTAATTTCACCGTATGGGTTTCGGGAGCCGTCGACCTACGAGAGTACCATTGCTCAATGCTCGCAATCGGGCTGCACGTCTTGCCTTGGCAAAAGAGCTCAGAGACTAGGGTGTAGATGACTAGAAACAAGTAGCATGAAGTGATAAGTGTCGATTCTGGCTACTTAACGTCGACGGGAGGCTAAGAATATGGCGTCAGGCTCATAAAGCCATGGATCCTGCATGGCAGGTTGGAACTGTACAAGGGCATGGTGGCACAATCATGGTCTAGGGTGTTTTTTCGTGGCACTTTTGGGGATATTTGGAGCGTGTACCAACCTCATTAATGCAATTCGGTTCGTAGAATTACTGAGTGATCACCTACATCTGTTTATGCTGTTCTGTTATCCGCACGGTAATTGAGTTTTCCAGAAAGACAAATGTACCTCTCATAAGTCCCGGATAACTACTGGTTGGTTGGATGAGCCTTCCTCTGACTTTTCTGTCATAAATTGTCAACCTAGAAGCCTAGACTTAAATTCTATTGAGAATGCTTGGGATGTTTGAAACAAGGCATGGAAAGCCATCTCACAGCATCAAAGAATCTTACTGAATTATGGACAGCTTTACCCAATATTTGTCAAGTCATTTTCATGGAACGTTTCCAGAAACTTTTTGAATCTTTGCCTCGTCGTGTGGCAGTCATTCTCAAGGTCAGATGAGACCCGACTCATTACTAGGTAGGTAGCCCTAATTCAGTAACCTCTCAGTGTATTTAAATGAATTACTTAGCAATTAAAAATGTTCTCAAACAAGGGAGAAAACGAATTTAATCTTTCCGAACTAAAATTGCAGAGCTCATTTCATAAGGCTGGACTGCGGACTTTCAGTGGGTCCAGGGTCATGTTGGGATCCGCGGCAATGTGAAAGAGCCGACCAAAACGCCAAGCAGGGAGCGGTGCCGACTCAACTGGAAGTCCCCTTGACTCTCAGAAGAGCAAAGAACATCATATCCACACACACACACATACATTGACAAATATACTTCAATGACCCAAAAAGCGAAGAGTTTTGGAAAGCCATGGGAAATTCTGACCACAGTGGGCCCAGTCCCGAGACACCTGAAGAGAGCCGAGGCTGTTGCCCACTTTCACCTAACTACCGGGCATGACTTTTTAGGAGTATATCTCCACTGGCTTAGCTTGGCTGCTAACGAGGCCTGCTCCTTTTGCGACCATGCCAAAATGGATGGAGACCACCTGACCAATGCACTGGACTCGTTGAATACCCGGCTGATGGCATCGTCAGTCTGTACTGGGAGGCTTGGTGTCAAATGGTCAAGAAGCCAAGCACGGACATTGAATAAATAAATAAATAAAATACTAATTTAATCTTTTCATTTTAAATTTATGTACTTACGTGTCCTCCGATTTCTTCAACGCATTCCGGAAGAAATTTCGAAAATCCCTGAATGACATTCTAGATATCTTATATACATTTATGATTACCTGTTAGGAATATGTGATATGTCCTTTGATAAAGTAACTTCTTTGGTGGGGACAATGATGATTTTTTCTAACGTTGGTGCATCTGAAATGATTTTGTTCAATCTTATTAGTACTATCATTGGCTATGAACAAAACTTTTCATGCTACAAAAATTTGCCAAGAGATAATTTGATTGTGTAACACAAATAACTTCTTGCACATTACAAAATTTTAAAAATTTAAATCATTATTTATTAAGGTATGCAACTACCCTAAATTGTAAATTTTGCCAAAAATTGAAAAAAATGTTTTATGATTTAATTTTATACGCCATCTTACTAGCTTTATCAAAATACCAAGCTTATTATTTTCCATTTACTAGAAGAAAAACTACAAGTGTTTTAATCAAAGCAAATGCAACAACTTTAAGCAAGGTGTCATACTTTAAAATGCATTTCACTCGAAATGTGTTTTTACAGCGATTGCTCAAAAAGATTTGAAAATAATTGACTGAAATTTTTTGTATGTTATTTATAACAGTACAGTGTTTTAACCTTCAGATTTGTCAGTCACTGTTTTATTACAGAATTTATAGTCCCTTATGTAAATACAATCCCTGTTTTTTTCAAGCAATTTCATGTAATAACTAGTATAAAGTGCTTTAATTTTTGTAAAAATTTAAACATCTCTTATTCTGAAAATCATTTTAAAAATGAATATTAATGTAACACATTTAATTTGAAAATTTGTTCATTATTTTTTTGTGTAGAATGAACCCCATTTATGTAATTTTCTGTAAATTTTTACCAATTTTTTCTTATTTTAGCAATTATAATTCTTTTTCTCTTCTTAATTTTAACATATTGTTCTTAAACTTTACTAATTAAATCTAAATACCACAAAAAATTCCCATATCTCCATTTTTTTATAAAAAAAGTTGTTGCAAGTGGTCAGATACCTTAAAGAGTTATAAAAGACTTGTGGAACATGGGTGCAAAAATATGGAATGTGAAATAGCCACGGCCACTAAGTCGATTTTAATTACTCTTTGTTATTGCTCTAAAAAGCAAATGTTGAATATCGTCGAATTAATATTCGAGCTAATTCTGTTCTCTTTAAAGAAACATTATAATTCCAGTCGTTTTGTCTTAAGACTTGTTGATGCCCTGGGCTCTTACGCAAATGTAGGCCCCACCTATGACTCATAAAAGTAGAGAGTGTATATAGCACACGTTGTCAAATACTCGCACAAACTTGACACAAATAAATGTGCATGACTTGCAATTGCACAAATTGACTGTATCGACTGCCGTGTTTCGACCGATTGAGTAAGGTGATAGGCCTCGGCCTATACAGGGACGATGGGCATACCATGAAGCCAGTTGGCATATTGTCCGGAATTCCTAGTTTTTCGGAAAATACAAAAGGAAGTAACATTAGTCCGTGGAAATTATTCAAATCCTAATCTTATTAAGGCTAAGTTGAGGCCCCATTGTGACGGAAGCCCTGGGCCAGGGCACAATTGTCTTATGCCTTAAGACGTTCCTGGTTTTGATCAGTTAAGATAGTTACTGATTTTTATACATTATAAAGTAGACATTTTAGGTAGATTCTATTTATATGGGACATGCATGTGGGACATTCAATTTGTATGGGATACGCATTATCAAACTGCATTGAAAACTCTAAGTATTCAGCTCTGAAGCAACACGAGAGCTATTGGTAATGGATGCACTAAGTTTGAGCTTAGATAGAGCAGGGGGGAGATCAGAGTTAGTACCGTATTCTTTATTATTGGACACCACTTCAAAGTGAGCGCTTTGAAACACAACAGATTTAACGTGCAACAGTACCTCAACACAGCTGGTTTTCATTGACATCCAGACTCCCACTCACGAATTGCCAGCCTCGAGTTGTTTAAAATGTTGGTCAACCCAGCGGCGTAACGTACTCCCCCACAACCCCCACACCGAGGGTGGGGTAGCACTCTAGGAGTCCTGAATCCTGAGCTGAAAGCTAGACTGACGTCAAGTACGTATTTAACTCATTTATAAAATATTAAGGGGAAAACTTAACTTTGCAGGGAGGTCCTAATATTCTCTCTTTTACGACTCATTGTGAATTGTTTGAGGGATGCGTTGAGATATAAATTTAGAACTCTTTTACGTATTTCTTAAATGTACGTGTGCTGTTGTTTGAAAAATATTACTCATTAATGTAATACATAGAGTTATAATATTCAAAAAGCAAACGTGCATACTTACTTTCAGCAATGAAAGGCAAATTATCCATAATGCTATGTTCCTCTCCATAATCTACAAAACTGTCGACAGCAATTAAGAATTTGGCTTCAAGTCTGGTAACAATATATGAAGCAGCCTATAACGTTACAAAAAAAATGTTGATGAAAAAGAGTTAGTAAAGAATAAATGATTTCAAATAAAAATAATTAGGTATAATGATATACTATCAAATTGGATTACAAATCACGATGTTGTTAGAAACTTTTACGAAAGAAATAAATTGAAAAAAAAAAAAAAATATTTATGTTATTAAAAATAATGCTTATAACATACTATACTTTGAAAGTGGTATGTGTTAATGTGTTTGGTTTAAATAGATTTTGTTATCTTGTGATACTAACTTAACCGAAAGTACTAGTTTTAAAAAAAAGGGAAATCTTACCCTAGCCCCAAGGAAAGGCTGAGGACCACCCCAAATAGCACCAATGCTTGTAGCAGCCAACATGGCATAGATGGCTTCTTTCCTGTTAGACATGTAGCCTAAAAACATAATTTTATTACACATTAAATATTATTAAAAATATTTTTATATTTTATTTTAATATTTGAGAGACTTTTTACTTTCAAAGCAATTAATAATTTGCCATTTATGACATGGTGTTTTTTAATTTAGTTAGTGTCTTTATCGTTCTCATGTATTAATTTCAACAGAAATTCTTGTCGCTACTTCAAACCGATACAAGAAATTACTTTCGGAACTGTTCTTTTGAAATTCCAGATGGATTCTGAATTTTTATAAAATATAATGTTTTCTTGTTCGTATAAATTGTTATGAATTTTTATATCCAAATAAGATTGCGATTTTATGATTATTTATTTATACATTTTATTATAGGTACCCAAATGTCAGTGCTGGGGTATTTTGTGAATTAATTGCATTTTATATCCTTTTCGGACATTCTGGATTGATGGTGAGATGGTATTGCTATTATGGTAGCTTCATAACAACTTCTAATTAAAAATTTGACATTTGTAAGGTTGGAATACTGTCTAATTAAAAGATAGATATTCAAGCTGATGCTGCTGTTGCAGCTTTACATGTATTACAATGTCGAACTTAAAATTCTTTTCAAACACTTCTGTTAATAGTTTATGTGATGAAAAAAAATTGTTAAAGAATATTTCATGCTTGTCGGGACTTTCAACTCTGGATAAAAGTTCACACACTAAACTATGTCCAAGAGGAGAGTTTTATATTTCTGGTTTTTTATATCCAAACCTAATCGGTGTGCTTTAGAAAAAAAATTTGGCTGAATGGTAACCGTAATAAGGGACCATCCATTCGTACATATTCAGTTTAAAATGAACGATGCCGAACAGTTAAAAATTTTTTTCAAGTTCTACATAAAAAGGAGAATTTTTTCCCATTTTATCTCCAAATGTCAACTTGTTATTATCGATAATATGAAAGATTTTTTTTAATCTTTCTTAATTTACTTCTAAGCATTACAGTGGAAACAATCGGGACTGATACATCATGTATTCTCCAGTATAAATCTTCTCCAAGTACTTGGTGAGATCCACTAAATAAAAGTAACACAGTGAAGTAACACTAATAAAGTAACATGCAACATTTAACTATCAACAAACGCACGTGCAGTTTTGCTGCAGCCGAAATATTCACTCAAGATTGTCCAGAAACGGGTGAAAGGGGGGAGGAGTTGAGACAGGAAGCCTAAAAGAAAGTCAATAGTCATAAATATCTTTTTCCGACACACACTTAAAAGTTTTTAGCTTTTAGAAATCTTTTCCCTCTCTTCTATTAATTGAAAACGAAGTAACTGTAATGTGTTAAAAAGTATATCTTCTTACCCGATAGTAATAAATAACGATATTTTTAATAATATCCTGCGGTCTATAGTTAAAATGATCATTTTTAAATACTTTTGCCAAATAATAAAAATATTTTTTAAATTTTGAATTTCATGTGAAATTTTGAATTTTGCCCGATCAAAAGTAAAAAAAAAAAAAATGCAGAATTTAGAATTTTTTTTTTTTCTCAGAGAGACAGTTGACTTTAGCAACAGTACTTCAATTCCAAAAAAGATAATCCATATTTTTTGTCTTCAAAATAATTTTTACAGTACAATATGAATAAAATTAATTTTTTCAGAAAATTTCAAAATTGATGTTCCAATAATGGAACATTGGCGTGAAAAAGGTTAAATATTTAGTTATTAGTACTTACAAGCCACCGTGTCTCCTTTCTTCAACCCATGTTTCTTGAAGGCTGCTGCGTACAGTTTTACTTCTTCAAACATTTTGGCGAATGTTACTTTTTCAAAATTGCCTTCTTCGTCTAACCAAAATAAAAAAATCTTGTCAATTCAATATTTAACTATAAATAATTTCTTTTACACATTAGAAAAAATAGATTTTTTTTATTAAAGTCACGCCCAGAACCAAGATAAGTGCTGTTTTGCCAATCGACCTCTAATTTTGAATCAAGGTCAAATGAGGAGGATGACACCAGCCCTAATACCACAATCACCAAACTTCGATTCCCCATAAAAAAAAGTAAGAGTTTTCATTCCAATTGATTTACCATAACCTACTACAATGATGGATGTTTAAAGGCATTGGAATTCGAATTGTTTTGAAGGGAAAAGCATTTGATTGCACAAGAGGGCTTCTCAAACCTTCAATATATTTGCGACCAATATTCAATCATAATTTTATCGCCCCCCTCCATACAATAACAAATGTATTGAATTCAATAATACTATACTTTGACGCTAAACCTACATTTCGACTTTAATCTCTTAAGTGCCACCGTTGTATATAAATGTCTTACTCAACCAGTACGTTAATTGACTCGGACGTTTATATACGTCTTTCCGAAGTCCAATCTTTTCTGGGAATTGTTATCCACTAAATTATTCCGAAGGATTTGGAATGCAGCATAAGTACCTTGACAGTGTTTACGAAAGATTTACTTATTTCAGAGAATTTGCTCATTTATAATTTTTCTACCTTCCAAGTACACCACATACGTTCGACTACGTATTAGAAGTTTGGCATTGGGTATAGAATCGCATACTTTTTAACCGTCATTTAAGTGATTCATTATAAACCGAACAAATTATCAAGATAAGTGTTAACTTTTGTATATAATTTTATATGACAAGCCCGTGGGGTCACTGGTAATTATTAAACTTGTTTTTAACTTAGTATTGTTAAATTAATTTTAAAATACATTGTGCACTACTGATATATTTATAAGTATATTATATCAGTGTAAATGTGTATTTTATTTTTTATTATGTCAGACTGTATATTTTGTTTGTTTACTTTCACTAAATGAATAATTTTTTTAATAATCTTTTGTTTTGGACTTTGCGATATGTTTGCGCCCCTCTTGTAGGGTTATCAACCCCCCAAGGGGGCGCACCCCACAGTTTGAGGAACACTGTTGTACAATGATTTAAAAAATATTTCAAGTACGTTTCAAAATAAAATAATTTGTTGAATACCGTATGAAGACTACAATTAGTGAAGAGTCTGAATTTAAGGTTTATTTTAAATATACATTCCATTATTAAACAATATCCATTCTATTCTATCGCAGTACTTACGGTTGGATAACAATCAAACTATTGATTTCTTAATGAAATAAGTTTTCATGAGTGAAAATACTATTGTATGTTACTGGTGTTTATCTTCCGAACACCATCAACAAGAATAATTTACTTTTTAAAAGAAATCGATTTAGAAGACTTACCCAAACAGAGGAGGGCTTCACTATCATCTCGTATTCTGAGAATGTTTTCTGCATAATTGAAGGTAGCTCCTTTAAACCACTCATGGTCTAAGAAGCCAGGGCCACTTTTTACAAATACCTGTTGAACAGCAGAAGAAAATAAATGATTAATGAATCGTATATAAATCAGGGAATCAACAATACCAATAGAATATACTCATGAAAAATATCGAGATACTACTCAAAATAATTTGAAAAAGCATTTTCCCATTAATGCTATTCATAGAAAGTGAGCTCAACATAAAAATTAACAAATTCATATTTTGTAGGGTTATATTTATCATATTATATCTGACTATTTATGTTAAAACTTTCATTTCTGTAATAATTTAGGTATGCTATCACAGTTTTAAAGTACTATATGTTTCTGAGTCATATAATGTATTGGTATTATTTATTAGTTTATTTTTGGCATATAGATAAAGCACCACTTCAGTTAAAAAGAAAAGAACGAAAATTATTTTTAAAAAAATTTAAGATACGAATTTATAACATGGCTCTTAAAGGAATAATTAAAATAAATAATGCAGTAACAACATAACAATATTTGTAATACAATTAATGCGGACTATTTTTCATGTTGAAAAGTTTATAAATTATTGCTCAGATAATGACTAACATTTTAATTTTCTTTGTAATTACATTTTAAAAAAATACCATAATATATTAACTTATTTTAATTTTTTTATTTATATTGTTTTTTATTTCTCATTCCAACGTACATTCATAAGATGGGCCGATAGTTATCATTTTTCTGATACTTTTTATCGTCATTCACTCTTTTATTGAATCAATCCTTGGCCTTTTACAACCATTTTTTCCCAGTTTTTATGGTATTTCAAGTTTTCTTTGCAATGATTACAATTCAAATGAAATTATTTTATCAACTTTTACGTATGCCGATACTGTTTATTTATGACGAGATAATCATGATTTTTCAAACGTGGAGATGAGCTGAATTGGTTTTCTAAGAATACATATACATATATATATATATATATATATATATATATATATATATATATATATATATATATATATATATATATTTGGAATTCTGGTTTCTTGCAAACTACGTATACATTTTTTTAAAGTATTAGTCTCTCATTTAGTATTATGTTTATAGTCTTAGAACATTTTCAGAGACAAATTCTTACACTATTTCCTCTTACTTACAGCAAGTTGTATAGGCAAATAAAGAGAAACGTGAGTTAGCTCGGTAGCTTAAAGATAGCGTGCCAGCTTCGTAAGCCTAAGATTGTGGGTTCGATACCAACTGGAATCGACAGATTTTCTAAATGTGAAAATAGTAGGCATGCATGTCATATGTGACATATGTTACAGAAAGCAAAATCACATGACAATATTTAGCATCCGACGAGATCTTAAATTAAAATTATTTCAAACGTCAAAATTCGGTAACGAGAGCCAGCACTAGATGGTGCCACTATGAAATGACTCTCACATTTGGGAAATGGCCGTGTCTTCAGAGGCTTAGTTAACAATATATTTGGGCAAATATAAATAAAATATAAGGAAATATGTTTGAGCTGGGGGTTTCAAACTATGTTTATAATCTAATTATAAGAACTTGTAAAGTTTTGGGTATCTTATTTTGACCTATACGGTTCTTTTACATTTCTATTTGTTTTTTACCTTTATGAAATTTATTGAAATATAATACATATAGTTTAATAAGTATGTATGTGTGTGTTTTCATAATGTCTACTTACCTCATCGTGGGGTTGTGAAGATACAATTCCAAAATAATTCCAAACTTCTTCCCAAAAATTTGGAAAATTAGTGACACTCCATGAATGCATATCCCAGTATGTTTCTAAAATTAAAATCATCATATATTCATTGATTTTTTTAATTACGATCATTACATACTTTAAAGATACCAAATGACAACATTTGGAAGAAGGAAATTAAGTATATAAACTTTTTTTTGTGCAATGATAGTGACATTTCACCAACTTAAGCAAATCATCAAGACTTTTACTTACAGGCAAGGGCTAGCTACCGCCGTATCAGCTGTATCAATGATACGGACCCCAAAAAAGGGTGTGGAAGAAATTTTGATACGGGGCCCCCTCAGAACTAGTTACGTCAGTGCTTACAAGTATTTTCATGAAACGTATTAATTATATATGCATAGTAAAATAGGTAATAAAGAAATTTTCACAGAAAAATGGGGAACAACTAAGTTTTAAGAATTTTAAAAATTTGAAACAAAAAATTTGTACAAAAATTTACTGCTAATATATTTTATTCCTGTTCTCCCATTTTTCCTTTAGAAATTTGTAGCTACCGGCTCTATTAAATATTAAAAGTAAATTCCAAATTTACAATTGGAAAAAAAAGCATTCTTCTTTTTCAAATTAAAGTACCTTTTAAGTATTGAAAAAACTAATAATAATCAGATGTTGAAGCGAATTATGTTTAACAATAAATAAATTACTATAGTTCTTTTTAACAATGGCTTTAGTTTCATTATAAACTTTTTAACATACATTTTGAAAAGTTTTCATTTTATGAAATAAAAACACATTTAGGACTTGAGATAATCATAACAAATACATGCTTTTTTAAAAAAAATATATCAAGATAGAAAGGTATATATTTACTAGCTCATAATCGATATAATCGGTACTCTACATAATCAAAAAGCTATTTCACTGTCATTTTTTTGAAGTTTAGAGATGTTTCGAAACAAAACTTTTTGGATTTACATTAATGCTTCTTAAATATATAAATACATATTTCTCTGTAGAGTATTTTATAATGACCATTCTCGAAGAAAGAGAACGAAATCATTTATTAATTTTTTCTTAAGTAGAAACATCTTGGTAATAATTTAATAAGGATTATATACTATTGCAGGCATTTGAATGAATAAAAAGTAGTTTAAATTTTCGAGGGATTAAGGGCTATGTATCATAATTCTTTTATTTAATTATAACTACTTACGGAATTTCAAATTGTATTTTTCCTCTATTATTTTCTTGAACTTTTCTAGTTGCGTATCTGGCACCTTTTTATTCCAAACTAGATAGTTACTTTCCACTTTCGATTCCTTGAGATTCTTGGTTTTTTCTGAAAATAATGTCGATATAATTGACTGATAATTTTTATTTCAATAATCCCAAAATATGTATGCAAGTCTCCAGGCATATCTATGCATATATATAAAATTTTTGATAATATGTCTGAAATAAATTTTATTTTTCTTAACAAATGTTATATTTCTAAACTTTTATGACTTTCATATACATTTTTTCTTCTCTAGAATTTAAAAATGTAACATAATATATACAATTACTTAGATACAGTTAATTATGACTTCAATTTAATAAAGTTTTACTTTCGAACAAAAATATTTTCGCTGATTTATATTTTTAATTCATTTGGAACTTATATATATATATATATATATATATATATATATATATATATATATATATATATATATACTAGAGGACCCGACAGACAATGTCCTGTACACTTAACTTAAATTCAAAAATTTCAAATTTTTATGAATAAGCTTTAATAATCTGGACCATTTTGAGTAAAATTGAGTAAAATTTCAAACACTAATTACATCTGAATGTAATAATTTAATTAACACACGATTTATTTCAACAAAATAATAACACGAAGTGACAAAATATTTTCCTGAAATGATCACAGTACCAACTGTCGGGACCAACTTGAATTATAATAAAAGATTTTGAATATTCGATACTGCGATCGTTGCGCAGTCTGCCGGATCCAATGTAAAACATTCCAAGATCAACAATTTATAAATAAAAAATTAATTAAATAAACATTTGTAAGCCGAATTATAAATCTAAACCATTCTCGAGTCCACTGGAACAGACTAAAAACTTTCATCAAAATCGGCCCAGTCGTTTAGGAGGAGTTCAGTTACATACACATGCACAGAATAATTACATATATAATGATTATTTGAAAAGATATTAATTAAAAACGCTAAAAAGCGTGAATCGCGCGTCTGCAATTTCGTAACAATAAAGACCGGGTTTGGCCAGTTTGGCTGAAAATCAATTTTCGACGCCAACTTACGTCTTTTTCAATTCCTACTATTTTTTCACGATCTCTATACATATATTTATTTGTTTGTTTATTTATTTATTTATTTTGGTGGAATTTTCAATCGTTAATAAAATACATTTTAAAGCGGTCAATTGAGCTGAAATGTAATGCACATGATTATTTTGGATGACAATACACTAATTTAATTATAATTAATAACAATTAATTGATTTAAACTAATTATTTAAAAATTACAAATACAGCCACGTCGGCAACTTAGTGACCCTTTTGGCGACCTATGTCAAAATTTGAAAAGGTTTTTTTCTCGCGTGTTAAAGCATTCAGTTGAAAGGAAATTTTATATACCTGATTGTTTTGGATGACAGTACGATACTTAAATAATAAATAATAATAATTAATTACCACTTAATGTTGTGATTCTGTCATATGTATACACATATTTATATTAATTGCAACTATTTAATAAAAAGTAGCTAAAATAAATTTTTTCTTGGTTGATCTAAGTAGGAATTGATTTAAATTTTTTTTATATTATTTGTTTACAACAATAGCGTTGTTACAACAATGCAGGTGAATGTTGAGTTGTACTTTTTGATTGTTTTTAATTAAGATCTTTTTAATTAATTGCGATATCGGACTGAATTGTGAATCTAAACCATTCTCGAATTTACTTGAACCCCCACAAAAAATTTCATCGAAATCGGTCCAGCTGGTTAGGAGGAGTTTAGTGACACACGCACGCACAGAAGATTTATATATATACATAATTTAAACAACTTTTTACTTAAAGTAAAGGGAGATATTCTTGCTCTAAAAATGTATTAATCTGTCTAAAATTTGGATAATTTCAATGCACCCTTTTAATACCAACTGTAATAAATGTCTATGTAAATCAGGGGTATCAAATGTGCGGCTTGCGTGCCGCATGCGGCTCGCAACGATAAATTTTGCTGCCCGGTCCTTATATCGGTACACAATAATGTATAATCTTTGAGAAAAGCAACTGAAATGTAACGATTTAACGCACTTTCCAACATGCAACATGAATAAATCTTTAGATGATAATGAAAAATACATCGTCTGTAAAACACGCGGAAAAAATTCAAATCTTAGAACTGAATTTAAAACAAGACTTAAAGCTTTTAATTCTTTGAGAGACATTGTTTTCTTCGCATTTTTTCCTCTCTTAATACAGACTCAGTACCCAACCATATTCAAATGAAAGTGATTGAGATTCTGTACGACCCAAATTTGAATTGAATTAATTGAAGTGTGTTTATTTGAATTTTACAGATATTTACCAGCCACGTTTGAAATACTCGAAAATTCGCATAACGAAATTATTTCCATGTCTGGAAGTACTTATCGATGCTAGCAGTTATTTTCAGTTAAGAAATTATATAAGTCTCCTGTTAGACATAGTATTAAAGACGCTCTCACCTTTGGAAATATTTACTGCGAACAAAATTTCTCCCAAAACAGGAAAGATAGTAGCAGAGAAGAAGTGTCAAGTGTTAGGACGCAAACATTAAGTTTGTCTTGCTCTTTACTATATATTTATTATAATGCATTATTCAAAATAAACCTTCATTTCTTTGAGTATTGATTTTTTTTTCTTCCGGCCCACCTAAAGTTAAACCTTGTCTGTTTTGTGAAAGTCAGCCTTTGAGCTTGACACCCTTGCTTTAAATCATATTTTCTGTGTATTTATCGTTAATTTTAACATTAGATGAATTACTACTTAAATTGTAGTCTTTCTGAGAAAGAATATATAGAATAATAAAGATATAAATTTTCACAATTAATGCAATAATTAAAGGCTAATTAGAATATACACATACCATTTTGCAGGATGAAGTCCATCTTTTTTTCTTGAAATCTATAATGATGAACGTCTATGGCTTTGAAGGATCTTTGAAGTACTTTTCAGGAATGATAAAGAAGGTTTTGTTAGTTCAGATGATTTTTCAAAGAACATTTCAACTTAATATCACTACATGTTCTACAATTAAAACTGCATTTACCTGATTTTCTTGAATTCATCTGCAACTCTCGAAGTAATTTTCCAGGTACAAAATTTCTAATATTTTTTTACTTTATTTTAGCTATGCTATTGAAATTGTCGTTCATTTATTGCTGACTTCTTAATAATTTTTATGGGAATCACAATTAATCAATAAGAAATCTATTTTTATGTTTTAAAGCCAAACTTTTGGTGTCGATCGCTTCTAAACTTTTAGAATACTATGGAGTAAGTGGGGATGCATGTGTTAATATAACATGAAAATGTACGTTTAACCTTCAAATCTTGGTCATACATATTGTGTAGCGCAAGTATTTTTTCTCTTTTAATTCGGTGGTTTTGGTAAAACTTCTGTACCAAGCGATTCAGAGAAAATTCATAATCTTTCTTTGGGGAAAAAATAATTCCCAATTTCTAAAGGTTAAATCGAATGATTTTTCCAAGGGAAACATTTTCTTTTCTTTCATAAATATTTTAGACTAGAGAACCGGAAAAAGTTATTATTAAGAACACTGTTAACTGCACTCAACATTATAATCTTTCAATTCAGCAAACCTAAAGCTTCCTGTAACTTATGCAAACATAAAAAGTAACGTGTACATGTGTTTTCCGTTTAAATAGTTTTCTGTTTTAATTTACTTTTCAATTACGATAATATTTTAATTAAATCATTATATAGTTGAGGCTTATATTCAATTGTGAAATTCCATGAATGTATATTTAACTATATCTGGATATTTAATTCATTACATCTAACTTCTTTCAATTATAATTATTATTATTAAAGAACACATGAATGGGTTCATTGAGAAGATAATAAAAACAATTCTTTCCATTAAAACGAATCACGTGGTCATTACAAGATTGAATTGTTCAGAGATTTCCTTTAAATGACGTAATAAATTGAAGTCAGGGACATTGCCATCATTTTTTGACATATGTTAAGCAGACAGTTAAACTTAAAAAAAAAAAGAGATTTAAAAGCGCTCCTCCTTAAAGGATTTCATTTAAGAAAAACAAACACCTCTCCTAAGAGAGGAAAAAAAAATAAATGTATTATAGCAGAAATTCTTAAACTGTCTCCACGGATCTCCAGGGGTTTCCAGTGCCTCTCTAGGGGTCTGCGAAGGACTTTTTTAACGTTAAAATTTCCCTCTTTTATTGACTAAAAACCCTCGTGGAAAAATTGAAAGATGTGCTATCACTGACTAAATCTTTTAAGTTACTCCAAATGAAAAAAACGATGTGAATTATACAACATTTTCTAAGCTTAAAGCAAACTTTTCCCGAATATTTTCCTGTCTCTAAAAGAAAACATTTGCAGTAGTTGTTTGTGAACAGGATCTTTTTTCTCACATCAGTAGAAAGACAGGTGTGAGAAACTTCTACAGAAGGAACTTTGAAATTGTTTTACTAGATTAAAGCCCAAACTTTTGGTGTAACTTACAAGAAAATTATTCCGAATTTTTTTCCTGAAAGTTCTGATGCTTTCCAAACTTCAGTCGGACCTCGATTTAGCTATGTCCCTACATCCCGAAAAAAAGGTTCGTTATATATATATATATATGTGGGAGATTCGTTAAATAGAGATCCACTTCCAATATGTATTACGTTCTTGGTTCCAAGAAAAAGTTCGTAAAATGGAGATATTCGCAAAATAGAGGTCCGATTGTACTTAAATATGTCAAAGAAAATTTTTAGCTGCATAATCCAATCACTCCGGTCGTGTAGAGTGCACATGCAGCCAACGTTCCAATGACTATTCGATCCATCCAGCCTTAATTTTTTCTTGAATCATGTACTTTCGCCATTCCTCAGGCTTCACTTGCTGATACAATGTATACCAGGTTAATTTGATATAAGCGTGGTACAAACGATGATTCCAGCAGACAAATAACAGAATAAACCACAACGTAACCATGAGCATGTTGAGCTCTTTTTCCCATGAAAATAAATCAATGAATATTCTCAACTCAATAATTCAAAAAGGAAAACTGAAAACTGCTAGAAATTCTACACCTCGCAAAGTGAATAATAAAAATCTTCAAAATAAACGCAGAAATAGTCTGGAAAAAGAAGAACCGGAATCGAGATTGTAGATTTGAAATATTACACCTAATATAATACCACGTGAAACAAATGCAGCACCATCCTTCTCATTAAAAATGTCAATTACTACAGTTAAGTACATTACTTATTACTTATTTAGGATTTTGTAATATTTTTTAATTATGTGTTTACCATTTTTCTTATAGGAAAAAAAAAGAAATGTTAAAATAAGTCTGTATATGCAGCAGAGGCAGTCTTTGGATTATTGAGAAACCTTTAAGTAACTCAACCAGGTGCTCGGAATCAGAAAGGGGAGTTCAAAATATTGAGGGTCCACGATGTCAGGCTGATACATAAAGGGTGGTTGCGGCGATCGAGAGTTTAAGGTATCCGACTACGTTCGGAACCGTGATTTTAAAAAAGCGCATAAATGGATAATTTTACATATTTAGTGTCACTTAGATTAGAATACAAGTATGAAAAATTTTTAAGGACGTTTTGCCAAAAATTTATTTAAATACAATATTTCGGCCAAAAATTAACCTAGAATAACCTTTTTTCAAAATGTTCTCCTTTTGTGAAGCATGCTTCTATTATAATAATATTTTGCCTGTATATAGCTCAAATCACTGTACAGAGGCTCAACTATGATTTTTGAAAAATTCACATTATTTTCAGAGTTATAACCAATTGAAATAATTATCGGCGATTTTTTTTCTTAAAATTTCGCCCCTCTGTTGTCGTAAAACATGGATAAACCCACTTCTAATTTATGTATTTTAAACCTTCTAGTTGAGCATCTGCACAGAGTTCTGAACTGCATGCAGGAAAAATATTATTAAAAAAGAAGCAATTTTCACAGAAGGAGAATATTTTGAAAATGGGTCACTCTAAGCTCATTTTTTTGTCAAAATATTGCACTTAAATAATTTTTTTGTCATAATGTTTTTAAAACAATCTTATACTTGTATTATAATCTAAGTGGCACTAAATATCATAAATATTATCCATTTATACGCTTTTGCAAAATGACGGTTCCGAACGTAGTCGGATACCTTAAGAACCACTGTATTATACTATTTAACTAATATACTCAAGGGGAAAAAATTCACAATTGTTCGGTCTTTAAACTGAATAATTGAAAATATATAATATATATATATATATATATATATATATATATATATATATATATATTTTCACTGACAATTTCTTGGCGTAATTAATATTATACAGAACTTATGTTTATGCACTATAGACACGGTTGGAAGAGGTGTATCGTGCAGTCGGGGGTTCGAACCTTAGTACCATTTAGAAATCGAGGGTTGAGGATGTTAAATCTATCGAGGCTCTAGTTCTTCACGTTAGAGTGTTGTGAAAAGTTAGAAAGCAGGGTGCTTTCTCAGGTATGTCTTCGTCACGTTATAGTGATCCAAAATTAAGTAATCTATCATCAATACGCTTCGTATTCTGACCGTACGACATTGAGAATTTTTAAACTAATTACAGTCGGGAGAATTTATTTTAATAAAAAAAACTTAATATTTAGAATGTTTATTTATTATTTTTATTTAACGAAAAGGAATTTGTTATTCGGTCTTTAATGTCTGCTTTACCGATTATAACTAAAATTTATCTTTAATTTAAATATGTTTATTAATTTATAAAATCTGAAATGCTGGAAATTAACTTTTTTTAAAAAAAAGAAAATCATACAATCGATTGGAGTTACTTTATTTGTTCGAAATTTTACCTCATTACTCATGACCTCGTTAAAATAACAACAGTAGGAAATCCCGCAACCACACAAATATTTCTTTCCTGGGAGAATTCTTCTTTCCTACACATTATTGAGAACAATAACCTTCGTAATCATTTGAAAAATACCGATAACTCATCTCATGTTTCACACACGTCTGTGTTGTATTCCAAAGGTCAAATCGCATTTTATTTTGATTGACGTATGCGAGTAAATCAGTATTCTAAATATTTAACTTTTTATATACTGGAGGGGGGACCCCAGACTGCCTGACGGTCGACCATCCCCAATTGTATAAATTGTACAACTGTTCATACTCATTAAGGTATCCGACTGCGTTCGGAACCTTGATTTTGCAAAAGCGTAAAAACGAATATTTTTTTAATGTTTAGTCTCACTAAGATAAGAATACACGTCCAAAATTGTTTTAAGCATATTATTACAATAAAAAGTTAATAAAATGCAATTTTTTGGCAAAAATTAGCCTAGAATTATTTATTTTCAAAATATTCTCCTTTTATGGGAAATTCTTCTGTAATAATAATACTTCGCCTATATATAGTTCAGACCTCTGTACAGAATCTGGACTAGGATGTTTGAAATATTTAACTTAGAAGTGGATTTATTCATATTTTAGTACATCAGAGTGGAGAAATTTTAACAAAAAAACACCGATACTTATTTCAAGTAGTAGTAACGCTAGAAATAATGTGAATTTTTATTATATCCTTGTTCGGACTTAGCAAAAGTCTTAGCAATGTATAAGCAAAATATTATTACTATAGAGGCCTTTTTGAACATTTTGAAAATAAATCTAAGTTCATTTTTTGCCAAAATATTGCATTTAAATCATTTTTTATAGTAATATTTTTCAAACAACTTTATATGCATATTTTGATATATTAAAGAATATTTTTTAAATATTTCGTATAAAAATACGAAATATTTAAAAAATATTTGTTTGTATGTGTGTTACATATACACAATTCCGAACGTACTGGGATACCTTAATCAATTTGTAAAACTCTAATTTACATGTATTATGTAATTCTACTTTTTTGAATATATTGTAAGCAGGAAAAAATAAATTACAAGTCTTTTTTTTTATCTCCACATTTTAATTTGTATTTCAATTTAGTACCTCTACAGAAATAATGTTTCTAATCACCTGTTCCTCTACATTGCACTGAATTTTTATTCCGTCTTTGTTTCTGAACTTTGACAGAGCCACATACAATTGACTCATGAGTAAATATTGTTCCATCGATGTTACACATAAACCAACTTTTTCGAAACTATATCCCAGGAATCTTACAAGGAATTGTACACTTTTCAAAACGAATGGAATACCCAAGTCCAATCAAGTGTTCAGCTTGATGCATAGTATACATATAATTTCGCCATTCTTATGCCCTTATAAAAATTCACACTTGTTGCATTTCTTTTTTTTTTCCAAAAAAATTGGTTTTGGGCATTTCTCTACAGTTAAATTGAACTTTTTAGGAGCCATTTTTACTAACTATTCCTTATGCATAAGTAAATTTATTACAGCATCACGAAAAAGTTTTTTATAAAGCGAGAACAATAAAATAGAGTAATTAATAATTTATCTGTTTGTGTTATTATTGTTTCATCTTAAAATTTGCAAATAACTTATATCTGGATGTTTCATAAGTTAAATATCCAGATATAAGGTATTGGCAAACCTTTTGTCAAAGTTGGCAAACCTTTTGGCAACCATATGAATGCGTTTTTTTTTCGTTTTGTTTTCTTATCAGGATATTAATTGAAGTATTATGCAAATCAGGATTTAACTTAATTCTTATCAAGATTTAATTAAAATGAGTACATTAAAAATCAGTAATGCAAGAGCTAACAATTATATTTCAAAATTTTTAACGAAACACAAAAATAATATATAAAAATTATATTAGTTAATTCCTTATATTTTTATTAATGGATTTACAAACACAAAATTAAAAAAAATCATATATTTCATTAAAAAACTTAAGAGTTTACTGTATAAATACCTGTGAATGATGTTACTACACGTTTCTGTGCAATGGAAATTCCTGATGATGAGGATTTCTAAGAAAAATAAATTTTGCTCAAAAATGTATATAAATACATTTAGCACTTTCATTTTTCTACAGAATCAAACATATACAATAAACATTTTGAAATTTATTTCAACATACTATAGATAATTAATTATCTTTGGTGTGTAGGAATACATTCCAAAGGTCTCTTCAATCTTGAGTTGTTACAAAAAATGCAGATGTTGCGTAATATTAGCCACGTGCAATGGAGGGGGAAAATGTTAAGTAATAGAAAAATCAAATTTTGTTTCATATTTTGTTTTAAATAATCATTTCTATATTTTAATTAATGCTCCTGAATCAATTGCAGCTTTTTTTTCAATTTTTAAATGAGCATTATTTTCAGAAAGCAATTAAGATAATTAAACATTCCAGAGAGAAATGGATAATTAATTTACATACTTATTTTTAGAGAACGTTAAACATTTTATTTTTATTATAAAAACATTAAAGTTATGCTGATTATTCAATAACAATAATTATGCAGCATAAATGTTGCCGAAAAGTATTAATTTGCACTTGTCAGAAAGCAAAAATTTAAGTACTAATTTTATAAGTTCTTGTTCTATTATTTATGCATTTTTTACCTTGTTTTTTATGCGCGCAAGTAAAAATAATACAAATTAGTCGTTCGAGGTAAAAATAATACGTTACCTTTCGAATAAACGCAATGTTATAATAAGGAAAGAAAATATACTTTTATCCGTGCATCAAAAATTTACTACTGTTTTTCCCCCTGTAAATGATAATTCCAAGAATATCTATGAGCGTCAATACAGATAAAATAACTCGGTTAGAATGATAAATTTCGTAACAACAAACACATGGGAATAGATTTCATAGATAATTATGTCCTTTTCATATGTGCTCCATTTTTTTCCTTATTACTTAAATTGTATTGTGAAGATTTCATCAGAACTTTTTCTTACTTTAAAATTCAATTCAGAAATTCTATTCTGTTATTTAGTTGCCCGTTGAAGCGTATTCATTATGTTTAAAAGTGAAATATTATTTGCTTTTTTTTTCATCTTAACTTATTGAAATTACGGATTAAGGTCCTATTAACACAAACAAACTATATTGTTCTCTAAATAATGATATTTTTCTCAATAAAAGCTTTTTTTAGCAGATGAGATGCTCCACTGCTGCTTTAATGTGCATTTTACAGTAATACTTTCGCAACAGTCTTATATTTAAATGGATACATTTTTTCTTTCAAATCAGCTAATGTGAATTTTTTAAAAAATTCTATCTGTTCTGTAGCATTTGTATCTTTTTACATGAAAATAAAACAAGCAGTCTTATTTTTTCCAAGAACAATTTCATGTTACAGCAAACGACACTCAAAAATGTATCAAGTTCTTATATTAAATTTTACGATTTGTTCTTTTCCCTACAACGAAGCTCTCTCTTGTTACTGCTCTTGTCTCTTGGGTTTACAAACTCGCCACTTCCCTACATGAATTTGAAAAATAAGATGGAAGACCAAAGATGATATGACATGGGTTACAAGATTGGTGACAAGTTCAGTGAAAAATATGATATCGCCGAGGAATCATCGAGTAAAATCTAGCATTAACCCTTGTAGAAATTTTCTAGAGGCTATATAAAAGACTTTTGGAACAAAGAATGATTCAGTTCAATGCTTGACTGCGATAAGAGAGAGTCCTTTTCGTTCTAAGGTTTTGGAACGTTGTAAAGCTTGTTTAAGCTTGCATTATTGTATGTAGTGGAATAGTCATCTGTTTGTTCTTATCCATCTGTTAAGTCTGTTATTATTTAAATAATTCGAGTCATTAGTTGCTTTTCCACTACGCACATTTGCAACAGTATTTTGAACAGGACAGATTTAGATTAAAACATGAAATTAAGAATGATTATATTAAGATTTATTTAAAAAGTTTATATGCGAAAACATTTTAAAAAACATACAGATCTTATATTAAATATTCTACAACTGATTTTTTGAACAAAATAGAGGAAATAAAAACAAATATCTTGGAATATTTTTGTTTTTGGAGAATGTTTTCGTAAGAAGTCTCAGGGACGCTAATTTTGTCTCGAGGGATGAAAATATAAACAGTTTTCAAACAGGTATAATTCTTTTAAATTTAAATTAAATAATTCGGATCTTTTACGCATTATGTACAAAAGATTATGGCTTCAAAAGTAAAAAATGTTTGAAATATAATCATAATTTAAAAAATTATAAGCATATGAAAATAAGAAATAATTCTGTAATAAATATTAAGTAATTTCTGTGTTGCGCACGCTATTTTCTAGAATAGTAGTCTCTGATATGTAAAACATTATATAATTATGAAATGTATCATACTCTTTAAACCCTACATCATTTAAGAATAATATATATTTTGTATTTCAAAATAATTAGAAAATATTAAAATTTTTTAAAAAATGTAAATTTTTATTTTTTAAAAAATATAATTTATTATTCTACTAATATAAAAATATACAGTGTAATATAAGAGGATACATTTAACTTTATAAATCAACTTATAGCTACTAATTAAAGCTACTATTTTAGAAAATAGCAAGAGAACGAAAAACTTAATATTTCTTATAGAGATATTTTTTTATTTTCGTATGCTTATAATTTTTAAAATTATGATTGTATTTTAAACATTTTACACTTTTCTGGAGCTCCATTCCTTTGTAAATAATATGTAAGAGATTCGAATTATTTAATTTTAATTTCAAAGAGTTATATAGATTTGAATATTGTTTATATTTTCAGCCCTCTGGACCCCGTCAGAGGGCTCACCTTCTTTAGGTGAGTTCGTGTGTCACAATCCCGAGTAGTCCTTGTGATCATTTCCTTTTCCCAAGAAGTTTACTGCCTTTGAAAAACACAGTTTTCACGAACCAGGGAACCCTAGTCATCTTTCTCTATTTTCGACCCTTCTTGTCGTTCAATTTATCCTTTCTTTCATTTCCCATCCAGATCACATATACAGAAATTAAAATTAAAAATTGATAACAATTATCAATGTATTATTTACGTTACAATAATTTATTATTCTTATTAATATCATATTTCGGAGTTTCATTTTGTATTGTGTTAAATTAGTTTCTTTTTTTGCTATGCTTTCGATTTTTCATTTTGCTTATTTGTTTCTTTAATAACACCGTTGGTTTCCCAACCCGCAAGTTTGCCGTGTGCGGCGTCCCGTAAGGAATACCTTTTGCGTTCCCTTTGGCCCACGCTTCGCTGGAGACGGGTGGCAGGATTGAGCCCGCTCCTGTCAATCGACTGGTGATACCTCTCTTCGGTGTCCCCGGATACACATTGCTGTAGGCTTAGTATTCCAGGTAAGGGGTGGGGGGTTACCCGTTGGATCCTCGCCCTGATGCTGTAGCACTATATTCTGAATGTACTCCAGGTGCCTGGTTTTGCCAGATGACCGGCACACTGCCTCTCTTGTTGGACTCCGTGGTGGGGGGAGGCACGCCAGGACGAAGTGGTTTTTCACGCTTGTGGATCCAATGCAGCTGTGCCCGGGTAATAGCTTTGTTTTAACCACTCTAAACATCGATGAAATATAAAAAAAATTCAAGCTTCCTACTAATTTCCTTACCAAATAACGAATTGTCAAAACAAATCGCCATTTGCTATACACAAAAGCCTCATCGGAATAGGTGGGGAACCAAAATCAGTAAAACGATTGCGTTTCGGGGATCTAATTGAAACAAACTGTGCTATTCAAACTAAATCCTTTTTTCTTGCAAAATCTTTCTTAAATAGTCCTTTAACAATATAAGTCCACACAAAACTCTTAGTTCTTGCCGTGGTGTCATTTCTGAACCGGACCTGTTGACCGTCTCTGAAGCTTAAATCCTTGAGGAATTCCCAATCAGGGTGTTACTCAGGTCAGAAGAATCACAATTAAAAAAAACTCAACACTTATTCCAACTAAACATTTAATTTTAACTTTCAGTATCCCAATACTGCCGACAACTATAAAAGCTGGATACCTCAACTATAAAATACGCCCATACATTGCGAATCCTCTGCGCTGTTTTAAGTGCCAGAGGTTCGGACATTCTCAAACTTCCTGCCGCGGACAACTGACTTGCTCTAGCTGCGCTTCTGCTGGACATGCTTCCACAGATTGTAATCTAGAGCCCAAATGTATTAACTGCTCTCAAGTCCATTCCGCTGATTCAAAACTGTGCCCGAAATGGAAAACCGAAAAGCAAATTCCAGAAATCAATACAAACGAAAATATATCTTATTTAGAAGCCAGAAAAAAAATTAATACCCCCTCATATATCACAATCATACGCCCAGGCTGCTAAATTCTCAAAACTATCAGTACTACTCAGAAGGATGAAAATATCACAAATATAAAATATCCACCTTTAAATTTACTGCAAACGCTTTCATCTATATATCCCGAAACCAAATATATCACTATCCACTCCTGCTGTTACTACATCATCTTCAACCCAAGCAGAACTCTTTCCATCCACATCTTCAATAGCAGCTAATGTGACAGAACCTCAGCCTCCTACTCCTAAATTTATTAACGCACCTTCCTCCACCAATTTTATGTTCACCCGTATTGAATCATCTTCCTCAATTATTTCCGCTTCCTCATCCAACTCCGTTATTCAACCACCCTCTGCATCTACTACAGTACAGGATGTCAAGCAAAATTCAAAAACTCGAGAAAGGAAAAGAAAAAAAAGAAGCACCCAAAAAATGAATGAAACAATAATTGACATAAAGATGGCTCCACATAGACGTAGAAAACCAGCACCTGTGGAATATACTACGGATGAGGAAGATGTGATTATGTATGACGTGGAGGAAGATGAATTTGAACCGCATCCTGATCTTGTAGTAAAAGATGAAAAACAATATTTAAAAAGAGATTTACTTTTAAATCCATTTAGAAACCGAAAATAACCTTTTTTGATAATACTTTTATCTCATTTAACCTTGTCTGACTTGGTAGAAGAACCCCCACCACACAAAATCTATTTGTTTTGAACTGTTATAAAATTGGATTTTTTAAATTAAATTTGAGACTTTTAAACTGATTAATCATGAGTTTTTATATAAGTACATGCAGACATGCACATAGGTAAATATATGTGCTTGTATTTTTTTTTTTTTTGTATTTTGAAACAAATTTTAACAAATGTTTGGCGCAGTATAGCCAAAATTGGCTCTTGCGCCTAAAAACACCACACTCACTCACTCAGCTCTCTAGAGAAATTTAACACCCCTGAGAACCCTCAATCTGCATGCTAGGCAAACTGTGTGTGTGTGACTAGCATACCAATATAAATTAAGCTTTCTTTACATGAACAGAAATAAAAGATCTAAATTTCCATCGAATAAAAATTAAAAGCATATTAGTCGTAATTTGCCCATGCAAATAAATTTATCAATCATATTAATAATTTTTTTCATGAAAAAAATAACTTAACTATGACTATAATTTTATACCGGTTTTAAATATAATACACATTTTAGGAAAGAACATAAGAAAAAGAATCCATGATTTGCTTATTAGCCATATTTTTGTATTTAAAGTTTTTACCGCATTTGAGTAGTGTACTTGTTTTTTTTTACTCAGTTCAATAAATGTTATTTACTTCATGGTACAGTAGAGTCTTAAGAACTCGGCCAAATGTAAACCGATGGGGGGGGGGTGAGATTGTAAAAATGTTGGGTTATCGGGAACAGGATTAAAAAAGAAAATAAGTTCGAATATTTCCTCAGAAAATATGCACTTGTATGTTTTGTTTGGCTGAGGATTCAACAGAAAACGAAACTCCCTAATTATAATTAAAAAAAGAGTAAGTACATACTTTTTTGTGAAGGTATAGAGCATATACAACGCGAAAATGAAATTAATGAATGCGTTGCATACAGTAGTTTACCAGATCAAACACACCTGAGAAAAATACTTTTTGAAAGCATAAAGCATTCCATAATGAAAATTAAGCAGCCAACTTTGCAATAATTGGGTACTTTTTTTTTTAAGAAATGCGTTACATCCTGTTGTATTCTGTACTGCACCCTGCATTTTGTTGCTTTATCACGAAGATGATGAAGGTACAGTAAGTCAGTGATTCTCAAACTTCTAATATTTTTGACCCAATTTTCAATCATATAATTTTCATCGCCCCCCCGCCCGTACAAAAACAATGTATTGAATGCAATAATAATACACTTTGACGCTACAGCTACCATATGACCTTAATTATAAACCACATAAATTATCAAGATAAGTATTAAATTTTGGAAATGAAACTTTTAAGTAATATACATTTTAAGTAAGAGTTACTTTCAAGTAATAAGCAAATTACTTTCAAGTAATAAGCAAGTTACTTTTAAGTAATATGTATTTTAAGTAAGATATATATAAAGAGTGTTTTTTTCCAGGTATAAAAGTTTAAATTGGCATTACTTTCCAAGATGGCGACCGACTTAACAGCTGTCAAGTGATTTATTCTCAGTTTGGTTTGGCAATTCATCATGAATAGACTCATCACGCCTAAACAACGCTTTCAAATTGTGGAATTTTATTTCGAAAATAATGGTTCTGGGCGGAATACGTATTCCCGATTTTCATAAGCGAATTTTGTTTAGCGATGAAGCGCACTTCTGGTTGAATGGCTACGTCAACAAACAAAACTGCCGCATTTGGAGTGAAGCTAATCCTTAAGTGTATGTCGAAATACCGTTACATCCAGAAAAACTGACTGTTTGGTGCGCTTTATGGGCTGGTGGAATCATTGGTCCGTACTTCTTCAAAAACGATGAAGGCCAGATTGGACTACATCCGAGCCAGCCGTGGCAGTCATATGCCAGAAATCATATTTAAAATGTAATGCCACAAGATTATCTTTCAAATAAAAAATAATTCATGTCAATCGAATAATACATCGTTGTTTTATTGCAATTTAAAGTTCTATACCTCTAAAAAAACACCCTATATATATATATATATATATATATATACTAGAGGACCAGACAGACGTTGTCCTGTGCACACATCTTAAATTCAATAATTCCAAATTTTTATGAATAAGCTTTAACAATTTGGACTGTTTTGAGTAAAATTGAGTAAAATTTCAAACACTAATTACATCTGAATGTAATAATTTAATTAACACACAATTTATTTCAACAAAATAATAACACGAATTGACTAAATATTTTCCTGAAATGATCACAGCACCAACTATCGGGACCAACTTGAAATATTATAAAAGATTTTGAATATTCGATACTGCGATCGTAGCGCAGTCTGCCGGATCCAATGTAAAAACATTCCAAGATCAACAATTTATAAATAAAAAATTAAATAAATAAACATTTGTAATCCGAATTATAAATCTAAACCATTCTCGAGTCCACTGGAACAGACAAAAACTTTCATCAAAATCGATCCAGCTGTTTAGGAGGAGTTCAGTTACATACACACGCACAGAAGAATTGCATATACAAAGATTATTTGAAAATATATTAATTAAAAACGCTAAAAAGCGTGTATCGTCTGCATTTTCGTAACAATAAAGACCGGGTTAGGCCAGTTTGGTTGAAAATCAATTTTCGACGCCAAATTACGTCTTTTTCAATTCCTACTATAAGCTCACGATCTCTATACATATTTTATTTGTTTGTTTGTTTATTTATTTTTGAGGAATTTTCAATCGTTAATAAAATACATTTTAAACTACTCAATTGAGCTGAAATGAAATGCACATGATTATTTTGGATGAGAATACAATAATTTTTAATTATAATTAATAAAAATTAATTGATTAAAACTAATTATTTAAAAAATTACAAATACAGCCACGTTGGTGACCTAGCGACCCTTTTGGCGACTTATGTCAAAATTTGAAAAGGTTTTTTTTCTCACGTGTTAAAGCATTCAGTTGAAAGAAAATTTTATATACACGATTGTTTTAGATGGCAATACGATACTTTAATGATAATTAATAAAAATTAATTACCACTTAATGTTGTGATTCTGTCATATGTACATACATATTTATATTAATTGCAACTGTTTCATAAAAAGTAGCTAAAATAAATTTTTTCTTGGTTGATCTAAGTAGGAATTGATTTAAATTTTTTTTATATTACTTGTGTGTGTGTGTTTATAACAATAGCCATGTTACAACAATGCAGGTGAACGCTGAGTTGTATTTTTTGAATGTTTTTAATTAATATTTTTTTAACTAATTGCGATATCGGACCGAATTGTGAATCTAAACCATTTTCGAATTTACTTGAACCCCCACAAAAAATTTAATCGAAATCGGTCCAGCCTTTTAGGAGGAGTTTAGTAACAAACAAACGCCCAGAAGATTTTTATAAGTAAAGATATGTGTGTGTGGATTACCGTTAATAAACTGTATAGTTCAGTTATTTCATAGAATAACTAGGTATTTCATAAAATAACTAGACAAGTCAGTTAAAGTATGTAATAGATGAAAAATTTCATATTTTACCTAGTTATTCTATGAAATAACTAGGTATTCTATGAAATAATTAATTAGAGACCATTAAAGTGAAAAATAAACAATTTCAAAGATATTTTGTAAATTAATTAATCATAAATAGCTAAAACCTCTCGAAAAATACATTTTATCTCCTTTGCGGATGAATAATTGATAAATGAAAGCAAATGATATAATTTATTATAGCTCATATTGCTAACATTATTTAAACAGAAAGGAGAAAAAAGAATATGTTGCAAAATTAGATTATATTTAAATATCAACAAAAACAAATGATGTGAAGAAAAGCCGTTGCTTCATAAAAACATTGTACAAACTTTTTGAAACAAAAATGTAAGAGAATATAAATTTAAATTTTATGAGATAACTTTGTTTTACTTTTCATTATTTATTAGATGAAGGATTGCTGTGATGATACTTTAGATTGGACAGCTTATTATTTTTGAAACAAGCAAGCGTTTTTCTTTACACATGTTTTTTTACACGATAACTGTTTAAAACCTTATCCAGTACCGCAACTTTGAGCTGTTAGAACAAATCCAAGCGTTGTGTCAATATTTGTAACTTCTTGAATGGAGATTCATTCTCGCTGACGTATACGGAACTGATATCCAGAGTACAATTGTTTTATTCAGCTATCTATAGTTCCTAATTGGAAAAATCATTCCTAAAGCAGCTAGAACCGGTTCAAAAAACTTTCGAATGCGGTATTTCATACTTAAACACGATCACGTAATCATTATTCTATAGAATACCTAGTTAAATCGAAGAATTCAATAATTTTATATACTTAAACTGACGTGTCTAGTTATTTCATGAAATACCTAGTAATTCTATGAAATAACGCATTTCACACTTTAACGGTAACATATATACTTTTAAGTGAGTTATATATATATATATATATATATATATACTCTTAATTAATAAGAAAAGCATTGCGTTACTTTTCCTTTCTAATTTTTTTAAAATTGGAACTGATTGCAGTAAAAGTGCAACGTGTATTTTTATTATGCCAGAATGTATATTGTTTTGATGCCTCCTTCTAGTGAATAAATAAATTTTTTAAAATAATCTTTTATTTTTGACTTTTTGTGATATACTCGGCCCTCTGTAAGAAGGGTTATCACGCCCCACCCCCCTTTTTGAGGAATGCTGCAGTAAGTCCATTACCGTATTACTGAAGGGCAATTTCGACAGCCTTTAGTTCCCCCCAATATGTGATATTTTTGTTCATACTGCGTCTTTAACATTAACCTCTTCATCATTTTCCGGTGTTCCGATTTTTTCGACCTACAAGAGTATGGCTGTTATCCGCACTTCCGGAATTCTATTGCATCACATGTGTAATTTTCCCATATTTTTCGGAAATAGATAATGAACTGCATGATTTTTTTATATGTGTGATTACTCTCTAAACAAAGAGTGGGAATAGATTAGAGATAAGACAACAGCAAAGAACAAAAACATACTAATGAAAATGAATTGCAGATGCAATTCTTTTTATTTGAGTTTAACTCGTGTTTGTCCCAGATATCACAGTTTGATTATGATGTAAATAGTAACAGGGCGATATGTTTAATATTTCATGGGTACTTCGATCTTCTTTTAGGAAAACGAAACCTACGTTTAAGGTACTCGAACACGTTCGGAGTACTTTTTTTTAACGAAATAACATATTTCAACATTATAAATGCTTTTTGGAACTCAATACCAATAAATTTTACTATTTAACTAACAATATTTAAAACAAATTACCTGAATTTTACAAAAATCCCAATTATAAATGAAATTTTACCAATATTTTCGAAAAACTTATAAGCAGTTAGAGAAAAAAAGTAATAAACATATATAAGTAAAAGTATTACTAAAACAAATTAAATACATTAATCTAGAAATTGAATTAAAATTTTAATGTTTTATTAAAATTTGAAAATTTTAGAACTGATTGAGTAAACATTATAAGAAATACTACATTCTTTATGAGACCATTATTTAAATATTCAGCCATAACTTAAAAACCATTCGTATGATAAAAAATATTTTAATCTAATTTCTCTAGAAAATAACATAAATATCAAGTTTAAAAAGTTTTATACATTCGTAACATTTTGAGTTACCCAACTTACCATGATCGATTTTGAGCAATTTAAATGCCCACTTCTCGTAGATTAAAGGCCCCGCACTTCCGGTTTTTCTAACTTTATAAAATTAAATGTAGCTTGGCCTCTAGGTAGCGTAGAAACAAAACAAAGTATGTTTCGTAAAGCCAAAAGATAGCTATATTGAATAAAATGTAAAAAAATATCTAATTTGATCATTTTCAACGTGTTCGGATACCTTAAAATTTTTATGATATCTGCATTATATCTTCAGAAAACTAATTATCATTTATGATGACATTGGTACCTATACTTCTCCCATTCGTTTTTGTGGCCGCGGTGGCCTAGTGGTTAGGTTTACGAACTTGTGCCAGAATGTCATGAGTTCGAGCTTTAATGTCACTGAAGACCCACCGGGTAGAGGAGCTGATGCACGTTAAATCGGTGGAAAGGGGTAGTAGTTTGGAGAGGTAGGTACCAGCTCAGTTGCCATTCTAGTCACTTGACCTAGGTGCAAAATTACGAGTTCCTTTGCCAGTTGTCCTAGTGAAAGTTGTTTATACGACATAAATAAAAACTTCCTACTTATTTTAAGTTAAAGAATCCGACTACGTTCAGAAACCTGATTTTAAAAAAGCTCATATATAAATGGATAATTTTCATGATATTTAGTGTCATTTAGATTAGAATACATGTATAAAACTGTTTTAAGGACATTTTGTCAAAAAAAAAATTATTTAAATACAATATTTCGGAAAAAATTAATTTAGACTAACTTTTTTTTCAAAATGTCCCCCTTTTTTAAAAAATGCTTCTATTGTAATAATATTTTGCCTGTTATAGCTCAGACCTCTGCAAAGAGGCTCAACTATGACTTTTGAAAAATTCACATTTTCAGAGTTACAACCAATTGAAAAACTTATCGGCATTTTTTTCTTAAAATTTGTCCCCTCTGTTGTCGTAAAACATGGATAAACCCACTTCTAAGTTATATATTTCAAAAATTCTACTTTCTCCTCTGTACAGAGATATGAGCTATATACAGGCAAAATATTATTATAATAGAAGCATTTTTCACAAAAGGAGAATATTTTGAAAATTGGTCATTCCATGTTCATTTTTTTGTCAAAATAGTGTACTTAAATAATTTTTTATATTAATACTATTCTTAAAACAATTTTATATACATTTTCGAATCTTAGTGACACTAAATATCATAAATATTATCCATTTATACGCTTTTGCAAAATCACGGTTCCGAACGTAGTCGGATACCTTAATACAAGAAGCGCGTTATATATAGTTTCAAGTTACCACATCGAGTGAATTGCAATGACGTAAAGCACGTAGCAACGAAAATCAAATTTTGGTATATCATTGGCTTTAAAATTTAGAATGAATTTGTGGCTGTGTGATATCGATATAAACCAGTATTATACACCTTGCGAAGACGATCATTTTGGCAGGATGGAAGGATATTCGATGGAGAGATCCATTCTTCCTTCTTTCATTGTTGACTCTGGCCGTGCAAAGAGAAACGTACCCTTCACCAGCAGCTGTCGTGGTACCATTTATCCACCACGAAAGCAACCAAGCCGTCAGACAGATTACACAATTAATCCGTCACACAAATGACGCAACCCACAAAGCCGTCACCCATAAATGACGCAACTGCTCACACGCTCGCCACGAATATGGTATCGATCATTCGCCTGTTCGCTGAATCATTTGCATGGAGATAGTGTGGCGGTGTGATATCCATAAAAACCAGTAATAGGCACCTCGCGACAACGATCGTTTTAGCGTGATGGCTAATATACTCGTTTTCGGAACAAAAGATTCTCAGATCGAACCTTCTTTTAAGTCAATTTTGGGAGTAAACACTTTGGTGGTAGGAAGCAATCGTTTTTTATTAAAAAGAATCACTTATAAAAATATCTCCCAAAAAAGGAAAATAAAATGTGTCTTCTACAAAATTTATAAACATTTTGTATTTATCGTAAATTTTTATTGTAAATAAAAATTATTTATGAATTATACGCAATCCATATTCATAATTATGCAAACTAAATTACACCACAAATGTATTCACAGATTACTAATTGTATGATAATAATTGTATGATAATAGTAAGTTTGAAAATAATTTCGAATTATTTGTTAAATATTTTTAAAGTCAATTCTTCTTAATTATGACTAAAACTATTTCTAAAATGAAAAAAAAAACAGTACAAGAGATTCACTAATTCAGGTACAAAAATAGCGCTTTATTTCTTACATAAAATTAAATTACATAGTTTTTTTTAGATAAATATTCAAATATTTTAAAAATATATATATAAATATATTCTCAAAATAAAACAATTCAAATATAATATCTTGAATAAGGGAAAAAATATCTAAATAACTATTATATTTTTCATTATCATATCTGTATATGAAAACCATTATTAATTTATATGAAATATGCCTATTCACACAGTATTATCATCTGTTGCTCGTGACATTTCAGGATATTTAGCGACTGTAAAAAAGAACGCAAAAAAAATTAAATAATTTACAGCCATTAGCATACATCTTAGAACTGTTGCCATAAAAATGCCTTAAGAAAATGTATTCATTTTCTCTCATCAATGGTTTTCAATAAATAAATCTTTATTTTAATTAGATCAAATATTCTTTAGCAATGCAGGTAATATGTTTTCAACGGTAAAAGACCTAGAAAGAAAAAAAAAATTATACCTAAAATCAATATTTCATATTAAAATAAATTAAATACTATAAAGAAATATTATCATTAAGGGCACAAAAAATATAAAAAGTGAATATGTTAACGACATTTCTTTGATTCCGCATATCCTGTGAGAGGAAGGTTATCACTTCATTTCCCTTAAATAACATTTTTTCTTATACGATATAATTATTACAACCACATGTACAAATAATTATTATAATTATAAGTTGCAGTTCCTTCGTTAGAAGAGGCTGCAGTGTAGACAAGTGGCTATACTCACTAACTCATAGTCAGAGTGTCGTGGGTTCGAGTCCTGAAGCCACTGAAGATGCCAGCTTGAAAACCAGGTCGATGTACGTTAAATTTGTGAAGGCTCAAAGTAATCCCATTGGTATGGTAGTTAGGAGAGAAGGTGCCAGATCAGGTGCCTTCTCCTTATTTGATCAAAATTCAAAATTAAGAGATGCGTTTGCCAATGACTTTCGTTGTTGAGTTATAGTATGACTTTAATATAACACTCATGCTGGCTCGATGTTTTAGATGTAGCGTGCCCGCTTCGTGCGTTGCGGGTTCAACATTGATAGGGGATAGATTTCCTGGATGTAAAACTCGTATGTCATATGATTCTATGCCGTATAAAAGATCTATTGAGCATTAGCTTAGCTCTGGTACTCTCGGCAAAATTAAATCACGGCAATATTTATCATCCAACGAGAGCTGGAATTCAATTTAATTAGAGCGTCAAAATTAGGTAGTGTGAGTCGCCACTAGATGGTGCCACCATGGAAAGGCTCTTACATTTGGGGACTTACCGTGTCTGCAAAGACATAATTAAAAAAAAAAGCCCGTTTGGGAAAATATACACTCACTGTCCTGTGTTGGAGTTATAGTTTGGGTGAACATAGGTAATCCAAATGACACATGTATCTATAAGCTTTTTTTTTTACCTAGCAGTATGAGTTTTTCTTTCTCAAAATGTATGTCTTACACTAGTAAGTTTACTTATGTATTGATATACTTGAACAGAAACATGTAACACATCGTATATTTACAAGGAAAACAGTATGTCGTTGTTTTATATTATTACAAGAAGTTACTTCAAATAAAAATTTACTATTTATATATAGTTTGTGTAAATAAAAGAGTAATACTTATTAGCCTAAATAAATCAGTTTCTTATACGAATTCTTTTATAGAATTCAAATTTTACTCAATTACAGGGGTCAGCAACCTTTTACCTGTGTCGTGCCAAATCAATCTACCAGTATGATTCAGCGTTTAACACATTAGGACATATTTGAAACATTTCGATTCCAGCGATAATGCATGCTGAGTTAAATAATAGAGATTGATAGTTTAGATTTGCAGTTTTATTATAGATTAATTTTGCATCATTTATAGATATTTTTCAACATAAAAATAAACAACAAAAGATAAAACTATCTCTTCAACAAAAATGTTAACATATTAAAATAAGAAAAAGTCAGCAATATATAAATATTCCTCTTCTTTATTGTTAAATAAAAATTTTAATGCGAGCCTAGTGCTTGCATCATTCTTCTTTCATTTCGCAAAATCAAAGAGTGTAACTTGTAACCTTCAATTTGACACGATTTTCATCATTCAGTTGTTAACCAATTTCCTTGCGGACTCAAAATAGTTTTCTTATGAGGAAAGATTTTTTTTTACTTAGATAAGTAAAACTCAAAGCAGAGAGTAGATTGCATGCAATTTTCTCTCTTCAAACAATTAAATCTCTCCAGCAATGGCAATCAATAATTTACAAAATAGCTGTAAATTTATATTTAGACATCTTTCAGATTCTTTTGTTATTCCGTAAATGTCCATAATTCTAGATATATTTGTCAAATAACGTAATTACAAATTTAACAACTTCAACTCACTCATATGTTGAAAAATTTGTTGAGTACTGCAGAGTGTCACAGTTATCGCGTGCCACATGTGACACGCGTTGCCGACCCCCCTACTCTAGCACATTAAAAATTCGCATTATGCAAATAATAAATTTAAAAATTTGGTATATAATCTTTTCATAAAAGATTTACCTTATTATATTGTTTTCAAAGAAAAGAGAAGAGAGAGATACATTTAACGTACAAACCTTTTCACGGCCTTATTCTTGGTTATAATTTAAAACCTCGGGCAGGTTGCAATAATATTTCAGGCACTCTGGATTTTGGAGGTTCTCTCTGATGGGTATTCGATTCGTTTTCACGATCTCTCGTACAACGCTTTCCACACGTTTATTGTTCACGTTATACTAAGAAAGAAAATAGATAAAATGTTATTTACAGAATATTACTCTATTTTGTTTAAGAAAAGAAAATATGTAGAGAGAGAGAGAGAGAGAGACAGTTGATTGCTCATAGTTTTGATTTCAGTAACATTTTTTAAGAAATACAGAACACACTTCTTTTAATAAGAAGTGTATGTAATATGTTTTTGAAGACGACGATTGTTTCAAAAGTCTTCCTGTATAGAGACTGTTGGTACACCCCCGCTATTGTCGCTTTTCGCGCCCCCGACGACTTATCACTTCTACGAGTTTCCTCTTCCCGAGCGGACGTACGTCGTAAAAAGTGTTCCTTTGCATTTAAATGCCTCTTTGTCTAATTTTACTTACTCTTAAAAAAAATTCATTGTTATTGCTATTTATTTAAGTTAATCATTATAAATATTTGTTTGTTATGGATTAAGGCTTTATTTCTCTCTTTTGAGTATTATCAACGTTAATTTTACTGTCGGCATCCCGCTGCATTTAGGCCTACCACCCCCTATTTTCAGAGACGAACTCCTATTTAACCATTTTTTTCTGTTTCCCCAATTAAATTGATGTCGAAACCAAACTTTTGAATGAATAATAAATTCCGAATTAAAGAATTATTTTAGCAACTGGAAATTTTTTTGTAATAGTTAGTATTAGAAAAAAAATTGGGGTTTTCTCCAAATGGCATACCTTTTTTGTCCAAAACAAAAAAAGACTTTTTTTGCAAGCAGTGCATTTCAACGAGAAATGATGAAGACTATTATTAGACCTTACAGGTGCAAATGAGACACGAGTGTAACCTATCTTGTGAGTCTTGAGTAAGACGGGAAATTCATCTCTCCACAACGCAGGGGATATTTTAAGATTTCTACAATTATGCTACATTTGAGGATTATGTTGCTTATCTGTGCAGTTGAAGTTAAGGAAAATGTCAATTTGTCGGAGACAATGAATAGCGATTTTAATGCAGAGATCTACAAACTCCTGTCAAAATTGTTACATTTTATAATATTTTACATTGTTTGGAAACTGTGAAATTACATCTCTTTTTCTTGTGCGAGAAGAAGTAAAAAATGCAGTATTTTTTTTACTGCATAGAATCAAAAAAGAACTCTTTCGCGTGTTATGAATCAAAAAGACTTTCAAACGTCAATTAGCCAGTAGTTTAAAATTTTCATTTAGCTCTCTCTGTTGCGTATTAATTCACTAATATTATTTTTAACTGTCCAATAAAAAGTGTGTTGTTTATAACCATGTTTATTTTTTCAATTCTTACTATTTGTTCACAATCTCTCTATATCTTGTTCAAATGTTCAATCGTTAATGAAATACATTCTAGAGCGTTCAATTGAGCAGACATTTTATACACGCGATTATTTTGAATGACAATAAGGTAATTTAATTGTAATTAATACAAATTAATAGATTAAAACTAATTATTTAAAGAATTACAAATACAACCTCGATGGCATCATTTTTGGCGACTTAACGACCATTTTAGAGACTTGTATCACCACTGTAAAAGGTTTGTTTTATTATATTTTAAAACGTTCATTTGAACAGAAATTTTCTATACACGATTGTTTTGGGTGACAATACGATAAGTTAATTATAATGAATTAAAACTAATTGTATGAAACTAATTATTTAAAGAATTACAAATACAGTCACGTTGGCTTCATTTTTAACGACTTGGGTCAAAACTTTAAAGTATTTTTTTCACCTTTTAAAGCATTCAGTTGAACTGAAATTTTATGCATATGATTGTTTTGGATGACAATACTATACTTTAATGATAATTAACAAACATTAATTGTCACTTAATATTGTGATTCTGTCATATGTATATACATATTTATGTTAATCGCAATTATTTGATAAAAAGTAACTAAAATAAAATTTTTCTTTGTTGACCTAAGTAGGAATTGACTTTAATTTTTAAATTTTTTTATATCATTATTTGTGTAGTAGCTTATCGAATTTCCAATAGATAAATGTAAATAATTACATTTTGTTTACAACCCGATATAACGAATAACCTCAAATTAACGAACAAAACGTGCGGTTCCGATGAATTCATTAAATCGGTCCGACCTTTATATATATTATATATATATATATATATATATATATATATATATATATATATATATATATATATATATATATATATATATATATATATATTATATATATATATTATATATATATATATATATTATATATATATATATATATATATATATGTGTGTGTGTGTGTCATTTAGCTCGGGATGCTTTGACTTCATTATCGTTAGTTTTCTCATGTAAGTATTTATCCTAAATTTTCCCATAGAATTTTTTTCCTTAATATTCTTCTCTATGAGAGAAACCTTATTGTTCTCTATTCATATTCATTTTGTTTTACTGTCTGGTGTTTCATATACGTGTGTTAGAAATAGGCCTAACTTATCAACAGGGCTCTGTTTTTTCTATTATGTCGAAAATTTCTACTGTGCAGGGAAGATGGTGCGATAAATCAGCTTAACCCTAATTTGATGGCCTAATTCAGTGAAAGGCCTTAGAAATCAGAATAAGTCTCCATTTTAGTCCAAAGCTTCTTTCTGTACATTTAATTATGTTTCTTGGAATCCAATTTCTTTCTTTTTTGGCCTTGTAGGTTATGCAACATTCTCACTTATTATTGTTTTTTTATTATACCCTCTCTCTATGTATAGCAGATTGCTCTAAATCTAAAAAGGCAAAGCTATAAAAATAAATATAACAAGAAAGTATAGTCGAAAATAAGATAGGCTCTGTAGTGTGACAACAAAATCTTTGCCTTAGCAAGTATGAATGTAAGGTTGCTTAAAGCCAGGCAACGTTCCTCTATACTTGCCTATTTTGGGCTGAAATATATATATATATATATATATATATATATTTAAATATATAAAAACAATCACAATTATCAATTGAAAAATTGAAATATATGAATCCTATAATACCAAAACACTTCAGAATATCAATGGCTAATATAAAAGATAATATTCCATCGTTTTCAAACAAAATTAAAAAATTATAAAATAAAATAAAAATTTACAAAATATCCAAGTGCAATCTCGGACTTAGGACCGATAAGTGGGGTTAAACTAGTTTGATGGCGCCAACCTTCCCCCTATTGCAACTTGGTAAGTTAATTGGAAAATATCCAAATTTCAAAAAAAATTTTAAAAATTAAAAAGTTAAAATTAAACCATTATACTTGAAAAATAAAACTATTCGCCATCGCATTCTGAAAGATATTACAATATTAAAATTTAAAAACAATTTTAAAATTTAAAAGCAATTTAGTGCATAATATAAGTGAACCTTCAAACGCCCAAGATGATGCACCCATCTTTAAAATAGTTGTATAGGTAGAAAAAATAAATATTTGAGATCCGAAAGTTCAAATTAAAAAATATCTAAAATCCAAAAGTTCAAACTAAAAAATCCAAAAGTTCAAACTAAAAAATCCGAAAGTTCAAGCTAAAAAATCTGAAAGTTCATGCTAAAAATCTGATAGTTCAATCTAAAAAATCTGAAAGTTCAAGCCAAATATACAAACATATATATATATATATATACACTTGGTTCTCTTTTTTATGCGGTTTTTTTTTTATGCGATTTTAGAGTTATGCGGTTTTTTTATGGCAAGAAAAAAAAATTTTATTCATATTTAATTCTTTTTGGTGATTCACTTTTTCTGAAAACGAATAAGAATAACAACTACAACTCTACTATTACGCAATCAATACAAAAAATTTTTATTCATATTTAATTCTTTTTGGTGATTCACTTTTTCTGAAAACGAATAAGAATAACAACTACAACTCTACTATTACGCAATCAATACAACGAAAGAATTTCTCCTTTATTAGAAAACAAAACTTTGTGAAAAAAGGTTACTACCGAAAACCGGAAGATAAATTTACTCAAGTGAATTGTAAGTTTTTTTTTATTTTTTTAGTGCGTAATTGTACATTAAGTTTTCTCTATAATTTTTTAGTCCTCTTAAAGAAAATGTGTGACAATATTAAAAAACAAAAAAGAAGTGCAATTTCGCTAGAAACCAAAATTAAAATTCTCGATTGCTTGGCGAAAGGAGAAAGATCAACAGCAGTAGGTAAACGTTTTCATTTAGGCGAATCTACTATAAGAGCAATAAAAAAAATGAAGCGGCAATAAGAAAATCAGTCAGATCTGGTACAAATTTGAGTTCTAAAATTTCATCATATTCAAGAGACACTTTAATAGAAAAAACTGAAAAGGCTCTCGTAATTTGGATTGAAGATTTAACTCAAAAAAGAATTCCGTTAGATGGACATTTAATCAAGATGAAAGCCCTTAAATTTTACAAGGAGTTAAAAGAATCAGAGCCATCTACATCTTCACGTGAAAGTAATCCACAATTCTCTGCCAGCACAGGGTGGTTAACTGGTTTTATAAAAAGACATTCTTTTCATAATCTAAAAATAAAAGGTGAGGTGGCTTCTGCAGATGAAGAAGCTGCTAGAAAATATCCTGAAAAAGTTAGCTAAAATTATTAAAGATGGAGAATATTGCGCTCATCAAGTCTTCAATGCTGATGAAACAGGATTGTTTTGGAAAAAATGCCAACCCGTACTTACATTGCAAAGTCCGAAAAAACTGCCAGTGGTTTTAAAGCTGCTAAAGATCGAGTTACTTTATTGCTGTGCAGCAATGCATCTGGCGATCGAATGTTAAAACCGCTGCTTGTAAATCGATCTTTAAAACCACGTGCATTAAAAAGGAAAAGACTTAAATACACTGCCCGTACATTGGATGGCTAACAAGAAGGCCTGGGTAACAACGGCTATTTTCACTGAATGGTTCAATAAATGCTTCGTACCCGAAGTTGAAAATTATATGAATGAGATGGGTCTCGAATTTAAGATCTTATTAATTCTTGACAATGCGCCAGGTCATCCAATCTTAGAACATCCAAATATAAAGGTAGCTTTTTCCCTCCAAACACAACGAGCCTAATTCAACCATTAGATCAGGGAATTATTTCAACATTTAAAAAATATTATGTAAAATTCACTTTCCAATTCATTTTCGATAAACTGGAATCCGAAACAATAACAGTTACTGAAGCTTGGAAACAATTTAATATCTTGAACTGTGTAAATCATGTTGCATTAGCAATTGCCGAAATAAAATCACAAACTTTAAATGCATGTTGGAAAGCTGCTTGGCCTGAATGCGTATCAAAAGGAAACGAATCAAATAGAGCAATAGTAACATCAGAAATTATTTCAATTGCTAAGGAAATAGGTGGGGAAGGTTTTGATGATTTTGGCGAGCATGATATAGAAGAATTGCTTGTGGACGAAGCCCTAAATGATGATGATATTTTGGAAAGTATGGTAGATATTACTAAAGATTTGGAAACAGTAGATAGCGAACCGGAAGAAGATGTTACTCCACTGGACGAAAATTACTTCGGGAAGGCCTTCAATTTTCCGGTAAATTGGCAAATTTTTTTTATTCAAAATGATAATGATGTAGAACGCGCCTTAAAATTCCAACGTGATCTGAAATTTTGTATGTCTGGCTACAGAGAACTCTACAAAGAACTAGTGCCATCACAGAGTTTGATTACTGACTACCTTGTTAAAGAAAAAAGTCACTGAAGTTCCTGAAGAAGCATTACCATGTAGATCTGATGACGTAATTTTATCTTCAAGTGATGAAAGTGATCTTGCACCAATCCACAAACGGGTTCGCACATTATCAGACAGCGAATAATGATGAAAACATTCTTAATATGATTTTAAATGAAGTTTTGTTTTTTGTTACATATTAAGTTTTGTTTTTGTTTTTAACATACATATGTGCCATTTATTAAAATATGATGGAAAAAAAAATAAATCTTATTATTTATAAATCTTTTTTTATGCGATTTCTGGTGCATTTTAAAACATTATTTGGGTTTTATGCGATTTTTTGAATAAATGGAACGTATCCATCATTTTGCATATAAATGTATGTCTTTTTTTTGTGCGATTTTTTTTTATGCGGATTTCCCTGGAACGCATCTACCGCATAAAAAAGAACCAAGTGTATATATATATATATATATATATATATATATATATATATATATAGGTGCAATCTTCATATATCAGCAGAAGGGGTTTTGTATGATTTAAAAAATTAAAAGATTCACATCCTTCATGTTTAAAAACCTATAACAACACAAAAATATTTAGACTGTACCTGTACCCAAAAATGACACCGGTGGCTAGCTCAAATAATTTTAATTGATGGCACATTTCGATTTAGCACAGTTACAAATACATAAAAGCAGTTAATACTATACAAATACTAAGGGATTTGCGCGGGTGGACATTTGCACGTCCTTTCTCCACCGATGTGGCAGGCTGACTGGTTACTTGTCCATACGGCCAGGAGAAGACGTTCTATTACCAACCATTTGCCATTCGTTACAAACGTAAATATTAAACTATTTCTAATATTTGAACCGAATATTTTGATTATATATTCAAGATACTTTAAATTAAGTTAATAAGTGAATTTTGATTTTAAAACTTTATTTTAAATCCCCCCTAAGAATTGTATTAGGAAATGAAATATAATTTTAAAAGTATTTTTTCCTGTTAAAGCGAAAATTGTATGTATTGGGATTTTAATTTAAGTTAATTAAGTAAATATTACTAATTGAGATTTAGCAATTTAAATGCGAAATACTCTATAGAAATATGTAGGGATATATGTAATATTTCATTGGGATTTTTACGGCATTTTTTTGTTTGCGAAATATATTTTGTTTAATATAAATTTGTATAAGAGAATTAAAGAAAATTATTTATTTCAATGTATCAGTTCTAAGATAACAGTGCAAATTTTTTTCGAGGAATTTCAAAATATTTGTATTATTTCAACGGCTACCCTAATGTTTAACCTAATGTTAACCCTAATGTTACCCTCTAACGCGTTTACATAAATAATATATATTAGCAGATTATTATTTGTTTTGAAATCTGGAAAATAAGAATAAATTTTAAAAATTATAGAAGGCAAAAAAAGTAGGAAAATTTATCAAATAAGTCTCAGAGTTCATAAGCTGAAAACTAAGTTTATAACAGATATATCTAAAAGAAAAAAATTAACTTAATTTCAATTGTTGTGAGTTGTAAATTTTTATATTTTTTAGAAATCCAGCTAAACAAAAAGAAAAAAAAATAATGTTTGAAGCAGAAACTTTCGAAACAAATGATTGATTCAAGTCAAAAATTTTATATAAAAGAAAATTTTCAAATATTATGAAGAAGAGTTTTTTGACATTACAATACCTTATTGATATGCAAATCAATTAATGAACATGTGTTAAAAATATATAGAATGAAATATATTTCACAATAACTTAATTATATACTTCATATACTTTTTAAGCTAAAATATAACTGATGCTATGAAATGCAAATTAATTATAGAAAAATGAAAAAATAAATGTCTTAAGTTATTATTAGTTTGCTTTTTTTAATGAATATAGATTAAATAATTCCTCTGCACTACAAGTATTCAATGTAGTCTATAGAAGTAAGTGAAACAAAGTAAGACAGATAAAATTAAAAATGGTTTAAATTATTATTTAATTGACTTTGAAATATTTTAACATAATTTCTGGCAAAAATATTTTTAACACCTATTTTGAGGAGTTCTAACAAATATCTATCATCATGGTAATTTGTATCGTACCAAAATTATATCTATTTGTGTAAGATAAATGAAAATGTATTGTACTTATATTGTTGTTCAACAATTATTTTCTAATTTTTCAGTATAATAATATTAAACATTCAAAAAATTTGAAAATAAGTTTGTATTAATTTATTTCTTAATCATTTTATTTGTCAAGTATGGATGAAAAGTCTTGCTAACGCTCGTACAAAAGTGCATGTTAAAAACAAGCATGGTCTCTCAAACAATCTAGATTTTAGAATGAATTTGTATTTCATATAGAAACATTTTCTTTCTTTGCTCAAACGAATATCACAGAGGTCTGCTAACCGGGGTTCTTCAGACTTCTGATTATATGCATTATTAAAAAAGCTATACCTACATATTTTTATATATAGAGGAAATTTTGAAAATGTGGGCACCAAAACGCTTAACTGAAAATATACCACACTAAAACATTTTCCATTTTTACGAAATCAAGAATTTTTCAAACTTCAAAGAATGGTCTTTTTAATGGTTTATCAGCAAATTTCTAACTCTTGTTATTCTGCGTATAAAGAAACTCTAATTCCGCAATATCCCATATTTGCATTATTTTACAGGTAACATTGGTACAATTGCCGTAAATATGGGAGGCTTGCCTTATAAAAGAGATAAGAGAAACTGTCTCCTCTAAATTTACCATTTCTAAGTACAAATACAATTTTGCACGAATTAAATGTTTGGAAAATGATAAGAAGTAAAATTAAAGCTTTGTTATTGAACAAATTATGTCACAAAAATGTCCAAATTTTATCTACAAATTAAAAATAATTAAATGGTGAAAAGCAAATAAACTATTAAAGTAATACAAATTCTTGAAAATTTTGTAACGGATCTGTTCGTGTACCTTCCGCTAATCCTCTTGGAGAAATGTCTGGGCTATCATTCACGTTTATCCTCAACCAACCCTTCTGAAGAAGAAACCATGATATTCAAATTAAATCTACTATATATGGTCAGGGTTTTTTTTATCTAGCATGAAGAGAAGGAGAGAAAAAATGCCAGGAGTCAGGTGAGATTGCTGCTGATCAGGTATCACTACAAATTATTTAAAAATTCAAATATTAAAAAGACGAAGATTTAAAATGACGATTAGTCACTAAACTTAAAGTAACGTTAAGGTAATTGGGATATCTATTAAATTGGTTTTAAATTAAAATGGTCGATATTCATAGTTTTCGTATAATTTGTGCATTTCGTTATTGATCCACTTGTATTGTTCATATTGAGACATTCTCTTCTTGAACTTAAGTGAATCCATGTTGTAAGTTTGGTTGATCAATAAATAAGTTGGTTTTGAATATGTTTAGTTTTTCTTCCCTTCCTCCCCCTTCCAGCTGTGCTTCCAGAAGTTACATGAGCGCTGGGAGTAGTCTATTGTCTCCCAAGGGGAACGTGCGTCGGTGCTGTGAACTATTCAGGGTAAGGTTTACTAACACGTTGTCCCCGAACTTTTGGATTCTACTACGTATATTATGGGTATTTGCTTAAATGTTCCCATATTCCCTTAGTATCCATATTTACCAAGTTTACCTGTTTATGATACATTTAAACACAGTGGCGTAACGGAGAACACTTGGGCACCCCTGCAAAGTCAGGTTTGGGCCCCCCCAAGTTGGATTTTACAAAGGGTAGGTACTTGGCAATAGTCAGACTGTGGGCCCTCTAGAGCCCTGCCAGTAGTAGTAATAGAAGGTCCCCAGTGAGAACAATAGAAGGGGCGTGTCACCTGTCAATCAAACTCCCCTCCCCCCGCCCACGGAGCCATCGTCCAATAGGAGGGTTTCCCTCCTCCTCTTCTCAACCTGTTAGATAAGGAGGGGAGGGGCCGTTCCCCCCTCCCCCTTCCAACGGAGCCATCGTGCAATAGGAGGGTCCCCCTATCCCCCCGCCACCATCGTCCAATAGGAGGGTTTTCTCCTCCCCCTCTCAGCCTGTTAGATAAGGAGGGAGGGCCAATCCCCCTCTCGCCACGTGTAACAACGCCTCGCACCACGTGTAACAATAGGGTACCTTGAGAAGAGTTGAGGGGTATACTGCTTCTTCTCTGATAAGTGTTGAGGGGTATACAGCTGCTTGCATTTTTCTGATTGGATGTCGATATGACGTAGATGCCCCCCTTCTCATCGTGTAAGATGCACGTGGAAAGTAAGATGCACGTGGAAAGCAAGATACACGTGTCTTTCATCCGTGTGCAGTCTTGTCAGAACAGGGGATGACTTGAATGTGAGTCAGTACGGAGTTACACTTCAGATATCAGCCTTCGCTTCGTAAAATATTTTCAATGGGAAGTCTATGTATTTTTTAAAAAAAATATTATCGATTGGTCAATAGTTTTCAACGATTCACCTTTTAAATTATCATTTCAAAATTAAATAAAAAAGGCCTTATTTAAATCAACTTAATTAAGTTAAAGTTGTTTTTTATCCAAAGCAATGAATTATTGCCTTTCAAATACGAAAGTGAATTACATATTTTACAAATACAAGACGTAAATATCAAATTGCGAATAATTTACTTTTTCAACAATTCTAGAGAAAACAAATATTTGTAATTATGATGAGGTTCAAGTCATTTATAATCGATGCACAAAGCATAATCTTATTTGAAAATTAAAAAATCTCATATTATTCTAAATCTATTAATTTTCTTATTTTTTTTTAATAATTTCGAAAGAAAATCACCACTCAAATTCCGATCAAAGACTTTACTGAATTTTTGTTCCAAAATATATTTATTCACAGCTGGTTTAGTACAAAACACAGATTATTTCATATTTTTAATTATTATAAAAAAAGATCATTTCCCACTTTTCATTAATTTTCTCTATTGTACTTGTTTTTCTTAAAGCGATTTTAAAAAACCTATGTACATAACCTACCTCTAACATATGCGCGAGTTAGTGAATTGTATCAGAAAAATTCATTCTGCTCCCTCAAGTGAACGTGTTGAAAAAAAAAATCAGGAATGAACCATGTATAACGATTCTAGAATTCTTAAAAAACCAAAACAGGGAAACACCATGACTCCTAGAAGACAGGAAACTGGAAAAAGACGACTGTGAATCGATTTCTTAAGCAAACCAATTGACTAAATAAAAAAATGATCAATCAAAAGTTCATTAGAGATGTAAACAAATTTATCTTAATGTGAAAAGTTTAAATAAAATAACACATTTTTGTATAAAAGAAAGTATAGAAAAAGCTAGACACATGTATGCTTCTAATATGCTAATGCTTTGTTGAAATTTCTTCAATTTTTTTTAAACAATTTTTCATGGTTTTCTTTTTTTTTTTATTAAATAAGAAAAAATTATTAAAATATTGTTTAATTTAGAAATGCACTTTTATTTCCTATATTATATTTGTGTAAAATAATTAGGTATTTATTGCTAAATAAAACGAAAAAAAATTTCAATGAAGAAAACTGAGTGACTTTTATTTTGTACCCATTATGTTTTCAAAAAAAAAAAAAAAATTAAACCAACTTCAACTACAATTACAGCTGTCATTATAGTTTAAATATTTTTGAATATCGATACAAAAAATACAAATAGAATTCGCACGCACTCAATGAACAGAAGTTAAGATTTATGAGTTCTTTAATCCATAGTTTTATTTAAAAATTAATAAGCATTTTGTAAAAAAAAAAAATGTATATAAATATCAAAAACTCAGAATATATTTAAAAAAATATTTGAATCGACATAATAGCATAGGAGATAAACCAAAGCAAAGGCCCAAAAACCCACGTGGGTGAATATAACATCAATAGAATAGAATTGGAAAATTAAAAATACTATAGGAATCCGGACGAAATAGACAAATAGAAATATGTATAAACAAAAATATTTGCAATACAGTTTAATAATGATTATGACCATAAGTAATAATAATGAAAATGTGCGAAAAAACTGAAATCTTACCCGATGTATTCCAAATCCAAGAGTATACTAACGCCAAGCACAAAGAAACAGCATAACTAAAAAAATAATGGCGCCATCTATAAATATTTTTAGTAACTAAACTTATTATGAGAAAATTAAGAATAATATACTATAAACTAAATAGAACTGAATATATTAAATAATAATAATTAAATAGCTATAATTTTGAAGACATATACTTATATATAAAATTAGCTGGATAATTATAGTCTTGGCAACTTTGAAAGAATTTTGTTATAATTATTAATTTTTAAAACTTCTTCAGATACTAAATCTTTTATTTCTTTTATATAATTTAGAATAACATTTCTAAAAAATTGAAATGCGAAGGGAACTATTGCAATATGGCATTTTTATAACATCAAAATCAAAAGAGTCTCTTTTATCAAAAATATTAATTTTAGCATATTATTTTCAACTTTTAATTGGATATCTAGGAAGTTTGCTGACTCCAAATTGCAAATGGTTTTTATTAATTTCAAGTAGAGTGGATAATGCTTTAAATTAGGAGTAAAGTCAACTTTTATTGCTGAAAATAATTAAATCATCGATATATCTGAAAAAAGTAACAAGAGTCTGTATCAATTTTTTTCATTCTCGTAATGGTGTAAATAAATATTAGCCAGACTATTACTTGCTGGGCCACCTTCTGGCTGACCATTTGTTTGTTGATAATAATAGTTCTTATGAAATATGCAATTTTCTTTCAAAACAAAGTGTATAATAGTATTAAATTTATCATAATGTATCAATTTATTTAATGAATATTTAATGTAGACATTTCTAAGTACTAAAATCATATCCTCTATATCAATAGAGTTGAATAAGTCTTCGAAGTCAAAGCTATGCAAAGATTTAATACACTTGCCTTGCATGTTCTCAACGATATCTTTACTATTTTTACAATAAAGGAGTTTGAGATATTGTCTAGAGTGTGTTGTATAACTTGTTGCAACACCTTTGCCTGGTTGTGTAATACAGATATTAAGACCATTAGTAATAGTTTTAAATTTATTTGGACTCTTATGAAATTTTTTTTATGTTAGAAAAGAGAAGGAAAATTGATATTCTTTGTGTATAAATCTAGTTTTTTATAAAAAGCTGAAATACGGTTAATGATTTCTCTACTGCTGTTATTAGATTTAATAAACGCACTATTGTTTATCAAGTATAAAGTTATAAAACCAATTGCAAATGATTGCATAGTTGCCCGGAACTTTATCTACATAAACAATAATGAAATCTTTTTGACAATTTGAAATTTGGTGTTTTATATATCTTTGTACGTAATATTTTTTATCAGTTTTATAGTTCAGCTTAAGTATATATACAGTTAAAAGTTAAATATATATATAACATCGAAATATAAAAAAAAGTTTTAATATGTATATCAACTAAAAATGACATTTTTTTCCAATTAATTTCGCTTTGAAATTTCGTAACATGTGTCCTTGCGCCAGCATACTTTACAGTTATAATTTATATACGGTCATATTAAGTTTTATGAACTGATATGCTTGCCTATATTCTTCTAACCTGTACATAATGCCTCTTGAGAGCTGACACAGGTAATAATTAGCTGTTATAGAATTTCACACAATGAAGCTTTGATAAAATGTTATTCGTCCCACAACTCGTCTTACGTTTCGTCTGTTTTTGACTTGTCCGATTCTGGGATTGCATCTCAATCAGTTAAAGTAGTACAACTTATTCCCTTTGTCTTGTCTTTTGCATATCGCATAGTCATTTCTGGTGATTCATAAAATATTATTGTTACTATTACTTGGTTGTAATCATTTTCGAGTATTGACTTAATTTTACCCGTATGAATATAACATCAAATAATAGCTTACCGTATTTTAGTTCTGTCGTATGTAACATCAAGGAGATGATATATCATTGAATTTAATTTTGACGATAGAGTGCAAAAAATGAGAGAACTTTACATTAGTTAGTATATATAT
>BMAU01005917.1:0-14808 GCA_019973935.1 Trichonephila clavipes | reverse complement strand
GTATTGTTCCTGAATATTAATTAAATGCATTAGTATGAGTAGTTTTGTTAAAGAAGTTATTTTATATATTAAGTCAGTGTTTCTCAAGGGTGTGGGGCGCGCCCCCTGGGGGCGCGCGATGACCCTACAAGGGGGCGCGAGCGTATCGAAAATTTAAAGATTTTTTTTAAAAAAATAACCGGAAAGAGAAGTAAAACAAAATGCTTTCTTCCATAATAAAAAAAATACACACAACAACACTGACATAATTTATGTTTATTATCTGGCTTTTTTCCGTCATCAAATAGCAATCTTTGATCCCAAAAACAAATTAAAGAAAAAAAAACATTTTGTTTTATTTGCTGTATTTCCTCAATGAGAGATTTTTTATTACGTTTTAACATAAAATATTACTCGTTAAAAGAAAAACGAAACCCAGACCCTGAGAAAAATTCTAAGATAAACAATTTACCACTGTAATTATTATTGAAATACTGTACACTAGTTGTAGAAAAAGAAAAGGGAAGTCATGATTCACTTTCCAGCCAGGCTGCATAGTAGTACGTTTGCTAATCATTTGATTGACCAATCTTATATGGTTATTATCAATATTAGTTCCCACAGCACATGCGTTTGCTTTTTCGCTTAGGAAGTAAATAATTGAGTTTTTTTGCGATATTTTGGAAAAGAATTGATTGGTTTAACATTTCTGTAGGATAATGGAAAAGTGTCTGATTTGCGTCCTTTATTATGGTCTTGTACTTTTGAATCATTTTAGTTCAGTTTTATTGGATTTTTCTCAAATCATCAAAGAATTGAAATAGTCAGAAAGAAGGTAAGTATACTTTCTTTAAATTAAAATATTCACTAGAATTCCGATTTGTATCGTGTACAGTAAAAAAATAATTCTAAACAAATGATTGGGGTGACTGGGAGAAGTCCCCCGCACTACCATTAATGTTGAGTATCGAGTACGCGCCTGCTCCCGGCTTAAAACATTTTGGGGAAGTCTTCTCGCTTTAAATGTTAAAAAGTAACACAATTATTCTTCATCGGAATTTTATATTCTTTTTCATAATTTAACATTAATTCTAAATGCTAATTGTGTGAGGTTTAAAATTACAGTTCTTTTAAACAGTTATTTTACAATTATAGCATTTATCTAAAAAAATCATTTACATTTTTGTATACAATGTCAAAACACAGTTTTACTCTCCTTACAGTTCAGCTATTATATCAAGAATAATGTTTTATTTTTTTAAAAAAATGAACTCGTGCGAAGAGTCGGTGTTTCAGCCAGTATACGTTTGATGTATCAGTACTGAAGAGGTATTTTATAAAATAATTTCTTAATACTGAATTTGGCCGCGGTAGCCGAGGTGGTATAGGTCGGATCGTGGCTTGCCTTGTCACGAGTTCGGAGCCCAGTACCACTAAAGACCCGCCGTGTAGGGCAGAGATGCACGTTAAATCTGTTGAGGAGTTGAAACGTTTTCCCGTTGGTGTGGTGTGTGGTAGTTAAGAGAGAGGTGCCAGCTCAGGTGTCATCCACGTCACTTGACCATGGTTCAAAATTACGGGTCCGTCGTCAAAAGCCCTCGTGCAGCTGAACAGTGCGAGCGTTAATATTCAATCAATCAATCTTATTACTAAATTAAGAACAAGTTTAATAATTGTGGGGACTTCCACGGGCTTGTCTTGTAGAGGAAAAAGTTTTCAAAGGAAGGTTTAATATCAGAAATTGACACTTAAGAGTTATTTTTCTATATTTAGCTGAGATCTATATTTTTGTCTTCAAGGCATCCACTGCAGAAAATCCGGTTTGAAAAAGGCAGGATGTTGAAAATGGTAATAGTATACGAAGTATTTTTTGTTTTTCAGTACAGATAATTCCCTCTTCCACCTCTACCCCAAATTCAAAGAGCGATTTATTACAAAACTTTTTCACTGGATGTGAACGGCGAGATTTCTTCTTCGGAAGTTGAGACCACTTCTGGAGTATCTTGAAATGATCCCTAATCACTCGTAACTTGCTACAAAGCTGTCCTCATCCAGAAAATACTTTTTAAAATTCTTTGCCAACATAGCTAAATGATTTTACATGTTTTAAAAACAACTTTCACATGTTGTCTCTACAGATTTGTAAGTTAACACATATCATTTTTCGGGGCTTTTTTCCCATCATTTACTTCAGTAGTGGCAAATCCAAAATTTAAGTAATTTTGAGAAGATCGCCTTGATTTAATTTTTCGACCATGCTCGTTCGTCTGTGTGCACTTTTTGTTACCCTTTATTATGGTCGAGTGTTTGCTTACGACTTAAAAATGTATGTATGATATTGTTTTAATCTACTGCCGTAAATACTTAATTACCGTGAATTACAATTAACGTGGAAATTAAAAAAATGTACATTCAAGCTAGATTCGGTAGCTATAGGAGTATCGAGTCGACCAAAACTGACTGGAATTGTACGAGGAAAAGCATTTTTACATGTTTTGCGCAGACGTCCGATAGGTTGCCCAGACTCACGCAAACGTACCCTATAATGCCAGATGTGATGGATATGATAGAGAGCGACATTGACTAGACTATTTTTCTAATGACATTTGTACTTTGAGAAATTAATGCTGAAGGAAATAAATCTTTAATTAAATACATCATTTTGCGATCTGTTCCAATTTAAAAATTAGAGAAAGAAAAATAACATAATTCTAAGTAATATATATTATATTTTAAGTAATTTTCTTAAAATATATATATTACTTAAAAGTTACATATACACAAAATTTAATATACTTATCGTATTAATTTATAAATACTATTAAGATCGTATTGTAACTTATGCTGCCCTCTCTCTCTCAAAGTGCATTTTTATTGCAGTAAATACATTATTGTTGTACAGGGTTGACAATTATGATTGAAAAATTGTCACCATGCTCGAAAGTTTGAGAAACACTGCTTTTAATGTATAGCGGTGCACAGAGTATTTTTATGACTAATTAATTAATACTAAATTAAGAACAAGTTTAATAAATTATTAGCGCTAGTCCATGGGGCTTGTCTTACAGAGCAAGGTTTTTGAAAGGAGTTTTAAGATGTAAGAAATTGACCCTCTGAGTTCATTCATGTTTAGCTAATATCTATATCTTGTCTTCTAAGCAACCACCACATTTAGTAATATGTTCCAATTTAAAAATCAGAGAAAGGAAAAAATAACTTAGTAATTATTCTATATTATTTAACTTTTTGCTTTAAAAAGTAACATATACAAAATTTAATACTTATGTCATGAATTTGTACGGTTTATAATAAATATTGTTGTTTTTATCGCAAAAGTGCATTATTATTGCATTCAGTAAATTATTATGTATAAGGGGCGCGATAAAAATTGTGATTGAAAAGGGGGGCGCCAGTATTGAAAGTTTGAGAAGCACTGTATTAAGTAAATATAAATATAGTCCAAATAAAAATGCTTTATGCAATTAAATCTATATTCCTTGGATACAAACGTCAAATCTTACATTAAAAAAAAATTAAACATTAAAAAAATTAAGACAGTTCCTACTTAGATCAACAAAGAAAATTTTTATTTTAGCTGATTTTTATTAAATAGTTACAATTAATTTAAATATGTATATGCATATGACAGAATCACAACATTAATAAAAATTAATGATAATATCATCTAAAACAATCGTGTATATATATAATGTTTCAGTTTAAATGAATGCTATAAAACGTGAGAAAAAAAATCTTGTAAAGTTTTGACCCAATTCGCTAAAAATAAAACCAACGGGGCTGTATCTGTACTTCTTTAAATAATTAGTTTCAGTAAATTAGTTTAATTAATTATAATTATATTATCGTATTTTTACCCAAAACAATAGCGTACGGAAAATTTCAGCTCAATGAGAGGTGTAAAATTTGAGAAAAAAAACCTTTTCAATTTTGAGACAACTCGCCAAAATGGTCTCTAAGTCACCAAAAATGATGCCAATGTGGCGGCTGTACTTGTAATTCTTTGAATAATTAGTTTTAATCAACTATTTTTTATTAATTATAATTAAATTACTGTATTGTCATCCAAAATAATCATGTATAAGAATTTCAGTTCAATGTAGTATCTCCATGACAGTCAGACGCCAAGTAAGTAATCACGTGATTCCTTCAGCAATAAAAGCACGTGCTTACTTTTTACAATGATATAACCATATAGAAGTTGTTGACATTCTTATGGTTTAATTTTATTTAATTAAAAACATAAGATATTGTATTTTTTTAGAATATATATTTGTTAAGAAATAATCGTAACAACATTTTATATAATTTTTGTTTTATTCTAATTTATTTATCTAATCAGGTAATTGCCTACTTCGACTAGTGTTAGTTGGCATATTTATTTATCCTAGTTAGGTTGTATCCTAGCATTTATTCATAGTTCTTGGTACACTTAAGTATGGCTCTTAGTTATTTTAGTTCTTAATTAATTTAGTAGTTATTTATTATATAGTTTTGAACAAGAAGGGTTGACAGTATATAATTAATACTAATTTTTTTTAAAAATTGTATGACTATCGAATAACATTGGTATCATTTCTTTAATAATAGCTTACACCTATTATTATGCAACACAGTGTCAGTTAGGTGTAAATAATATAAAAAATGTCTGTTTGTAATTTTAATTAATAACTTAAAGTAAAGAGAAAATATTTATTCTGAATTTTTTCAATCTGATGATAATTTGTAGGAGGTATATTTACAAATATTAAAGAAATGTTTTTTGGTTTTTGCCTTCCACACACAAATTATCGATTTCTAAATTATTTATAGTTATTCTTTGCTGTTAAAATGTAATGGCATTTCTTTCTTTAAATTAAAATACATTATTCTTAAGGGGAATGAAACCACATTACAAAAGCGGTAACACTTTTTAGAAATGATTACATTTAATTTGATTTGTTTTTATCTTATTTTTGAAGTACATATCAAACTTGAAAAAAGTTTTTTTTCTTGAAGCCTGTTTACATAGAACATTAGTTAATATGAAAGTTTTAGATAAATGAAGAGAATTACCTTTTGGTAAAAGTGTTTTTTTCCCATCATTTTTTTAAATCTCAGTGGCTACTTAAGAAGTAAGTATTTGTTTATCCAGGATTTAGCTATTTTCCATTTTTGCACAAATCCTTAAAATAGTTTAATTCCTGAAAATCCAGTATTATGCATGTAAAGGTAATTAAGAATGCGAGTATATGATTCATATATATGTCTCCTGTGATGAAAATTGAATTTTCTTTACTTCATGAATTGCAAATTTTATAATAGTATGGTTTACCAATGGGGGCATTAAACACACTATGTGAAGCAATAAAAGTGTCAGACATTTAAAATAATCATGTAATTTTGGTTTGACTTATCAATGCTATAGGAAGTTCTTAATTTTTTTCCCTTTGTACTTATATGCTACTAGCTGGTAAACCTGTTATTCACACAGGTGTGGATTTATATATATAAATAATGCTATGCATGAAATTTCTTTTTTTTCCCAGTACTTCATTATTTAGAAATGGTAAATAACAATTTTCTAAAAAATGTAATATATTTACTCGACTTTACCTACCTACACTTAAAATTTAAATGAATATTTTATTTCACTGTGGAACAGTTATTTGTTGAAAATGAATTTTTCGTTTACACAATGTATTGCGTATAAATGCTTCATATATATTTTGTACAATATTATGAAGCCTTTAAAGATATTTGAAAACGTTTCTAATAAAATAACATTCCTATCTTTGACTTTCTGAATTACTTAGTAATTATCTTTCGAAAATGTTTGGAATTTTTTTTTTAGAAATGATTGTATAAAGTAATAAAAGAAAATACTATATCACTATTAAGTTAAAGAAATGAATCGTATTAATGTATAATTTTTAAGAAATATTCAATGTAATATTATCCATTATTACGAGTTATTTATTTGCATATTAAGTGCATAATCAGGGCTAATAATTAAATAATTATAATGAATTAACATTATAATTATTACATGTATTAACAGTTTTTATATATTTCTCTAAGTTGCAGTTACTATAGCAAGTGCTGAGAGTTCTTTAAGCATATTAAAATTAATAAAGAGTTACTTTCATTCACATGCATGTATTCAAAAGGCTTTAATTTTCTTGCTATATTATCTTATCTTTTAAATAAACATGTGTTTGTAATTTTACTCTTTAAGTACAATGTTATAAAAAACAGAATGGTTTTCTATTGGAAACTTCACATTTATATTTTGGCTACTAAATATTATGAATGGATATGCGACACTTGGGTCACAAATTCAGATTCTTAATCCGAGTATGAACAATATTAAAAGTTTACATTACGAATTTAATAATTTTTAATTGTCTTTGTAAAGGGTGTTTTTTTAGAGGTATAGAACTTTAAATTGCAATAAAACAACGATGTTTTATTCGATTGACATGAATTTTTTTTATTCGAAAGATACTCTTGTGGCAGTACATTTAAAATATGATTTCTGGCATAGGACTGCCACGGCTGGCTCAGATGTAGTCCAATCTGGACGTCCAATTTTCGATGACTTTTTCCAACATTTGTGGCCGTATATCTGCAATAACACGGCGAATGTTGTCTTCCAAATGGTCAAGCGTTTTTGGCTTATCCGCATAGACCAATGACTTTACATAGCCCCACAGAAACTAGTCTAGCGGTGTTAAATCACAATATCTTGGAGGCCAATTCACAGGTCCAAAACGTGAAATTAGGCGGTCACCAAACGTGTCTTTCAATAAATTGATTGTGGTACGAGCTGTGTGACATGTTGCGCCGTCTTGTTGGAACCACAGCTCCTGGACATCATGATTGTTCAATTCAGGAATGAAAAAGTTAGTAATCATGGCTCTATACCGATCACCATTGACTGTAACGTTGTGGCCTTCATCGTTTTTGAAGAAGGATTCCACCAGCCCATAAAGCGCACCAAACAGTCAGTTTTTCTAGATGTAACGGTGTTTCGACATACACTTGTGGATTAGCTTCACTCCAAATGCGGCAGTTTTGTTTGATGGACTTAGCCATTTAACCAGAAGTGTGCTTAATCGCTAAACAAAATTCGCTTATGATGTCACCGAAAATTGTTTGTCCAGATTGGACTACATCCGAGCCAGCAGTGGCAGTCATAGGCCAGAAATCATATTTAAAATGTAATGCCAGAAGATTATCTTTCGAATAAAAAAAATCCATGTCAATCGAATAATACATCGTTGTTTTATTGCAATTTGATGTTTTATACCTCTGAAAAAAACACCCTTTATATGGTACTTATAACATGTTGAACAGCTTGTTTTAAATTATTGTATAATATTAAGGAATGTTTCATCAGAAAAAATGCTATAGTTTTCACAAATTCAAGTTAATTTCTTATTGAATTGCATATTTCTTTAAACTATTATTTATCTCATATTAGATAGAGTTAATATGAAAGTTTTTGATTAATAATAAATATTTATCCATTGATGAAAATGAATCTTACTTTTGTAACACAATGAATTACAGATAAGAGAGAAACAATTTAATACAATATTATACTATAATATGGAAATAAATAGTTGCATAAAATTTCCATTAACAGTTTCTACTAGTTATGTCTCTTGATCAGATATTTCTGTTTAGTGTTAAACACTTGATTTCCATTTCTTGCAAGCTTAAAACTTACTTGGAGAATTGTATTGACATGTTATTCTGTTATCACTAATATGTATCTAAAGTATGCTTTTAAATATAATTATATTCATACTTTTAAAAAAAGAAATTGATCATTACAATACACAAGTGTCCGAAATTTCTCTTCGAAATATATGTCACACAAAAATATCAGTGATTTTGGCCAATTAACCCCTTAACAAAAATTTTGAAAAAAAAAGATTCCCTGTAATTCTCTTCGCTAAATATCATAAAATTGATCCAAGTACTCTTCTTAGGTCAATAATTGCAAAAAATTTATTCAGGACTTATATCATGGGATTTATTTTTTTCAAAAGTATAAAATAAAATCTAATCTCTATAATGATAAATCTTCTACATATTATGCAAATACCAATAAATGCATATTTGTTATACATATGTAGTAAAAAAATTTGTATATGTGTGTGAAACAGGTTTATACCACACAGTTAAACTCTGAAAAACATATGTGTTAATATATTATCACGCAAATATATTACCATTTTTATTTTTTGTAAAATAATTATGGATTCAAAAATAACTTTTTAATTTTGGACATGTAGGAGCCAGCAGGACTTTTATATTTAATCTATGGACAAAAAGTTATATTCTACTATATGCACATTCTAATTTAAAAAATTTAATTCCTTAATTTATTTCCATATTCGGAATTCAATTCTCGATAAAGTAGTGCAGCGAATAAAGACTTTTAAAATGCTGCACAATTTTTATAAGTAATTTTACAATTGGTAAAAATAATTTTAATTTCTAATGCTTGAAAATGGTGCTTGATTCATCAATTAGTATAAATATTAACAGAGCTGTAGTAAATTATGATATTTTTCCATTTCTGTGTTTTATCTTCTTACCTGTAATATTGTAAAATTATTAAGTGAAACAAGTTTTATAAATATATATACTTCTTTTTGATATATGTATGGTTACATATCAGATTCATGTGTTCTAATTTTAGATAATTAAATGATGAAGTACCTCTGTTAACTACACTGAAGATGTGTAAAATAAGTAAAATTTAAGTTAACTAAACATAATATAACTTAATATAAAATAAACAAATATTTCCTGTAAAATATTTACATTCTTGTAGAAGTCTACATCTATCAAAATCCGTTTTAAAGAAGTTTCATTTGCCTTACGATATTGAAAACATTATTCACAAATTCAAAAAATGGTCAAACACATAAATACTGGGAAGATGGTACGTAATCCTCACGCTTCATCATGCTTTCAAAGGACATAGATTTTTTAACGGGATATTAAAAAATGTCTTTTCCCAACAATCTTTTCTTTAACTGATTGAGCAACCATTTCAGCAAAATAAGACATTTTAGAAAGTAAAATGTAAATGTATAAGAACAAAACAATCGTACACATTAGTAATAAACAAATGACGCTATATTCACGTGCTGATGGAATCACGTGATCGTGACGTCAAATGAATTTAGTCCATTGATCGCTTTAAAATGTATTTATTAATGATTGAAAATCCCACTAAGATAAATAAATAAATATAGAGATAGTGTGAGCTAATTGTAGGAATTCAAAAATAGACGCAACTGTGTAGTGATATCTGTACATTTTTCGTATGCATGACATTTGGAAAAGTAAAATAAAAAAATTACCCAACCTCCATTTGAGCCTCTTAAAGAAACCACAAGAAATTTGAAAAGACTAAACTCACACATTTAAATATATTATTTCATGAGATAAATAATTAAATTGATTTTAACGATATCCCAGGACAAGGTAAATCTATGTCAATGCAATGAAAACGTTAGCTTCCTAAACGGAAACGGTATTAGAAGAGACAGGGTTGAACTAAGTCGACACAATAAAAACACCAGCTTTCTAAGCAAAGAAGGAGTCTGAAGACAGGATAAGACTATGCGTTAGATTTCTAACCGATAACGGTATCCCAAGACAGCGTAAGTCTGTGCGTCAGGTTCTTAAGCATTACATCTATCAGAAAACAGAGTAAAACAACGTAGCTACAATAAAAATGCCAGCTTCTTAAACGGAGACGTTTTCTGAAGCCAGTATAAAGTTATTTTGACCCAGTAAAAAATTCGGTTTTCTTGTGCGAAGACACGGTAAAGCTATGATTACAACGAAGACGTCGCAGCTTCCTAATTGTAAACAGTTTTAGAAGACAGGAAAAAAGCTGCCATGATATAATCAGAATGTAGGAGCCCAATAATCAACACGTTTGCATTTTCTTTAGTTATTTCTAGAGAGTTGCAAATGAATAGATAGTATATAATTAATCAATAGGGGTATCTCTTGTACGATTTCATCAACATATTTGTAAGGAAATGAGTTTGAATTATCGATTACTGTAAGATGCCAATATCTTTAACCCAATTAAAAACAGATGAAATATCCGTAAAATCTAACCTCATTAGAAATCTCTGTAGGCTTTTAATAAAAGTTCCCTAATATCATCATTTTTAAATTCAGAGTTTGAGATTCCTCAACAAAAAGCAATGTCACTATATACCAAACCAAAATCATTATAAATAATTCTAATTGTAACGAAATACTCTTTCTGCCTCTGTTTTATTATTAGCCATGATAGCCTAGAGGTCAAGGTAACGGACTCGAGGCCAGCATGTCATGAATTCGAACCCAGTACATCTGAAGACCAGCCGTGCAGAGGGGACCTATGCAATATAAATTTAACAGGATTCAAACGTTCTCCCGTTTTTCTGGTGTGGAAGTTAGGAGATGGGGGTGCCAGCTCAGGTGTCGTCATGAAACTTTTCATGTAATTCCAGAAGAAAAAGTCCATAATGGTCTCGCAGGTCAATGAAACGCGACAAAACAGACCCATCAGCCGCTGTTCAAAAATTACATAGCGGTGTTCTTCAGGGGGTTAATTTCGTAATGTGGAATAACCTCGTTATGCTGGTACCAAACGTTGTTGGTAACTCAACGACAGAGGAAGATATGCTGCGTCAAGAAGTTAAGACAATACTTGTTGTAAGAATATCAAATATGCCCAACCGTTCAAAGGTCTGTGCTAAATTTCCGGTACAACGAAATATTCTCTAAGAATAATGTCGTGAAGATTGACCGAGAAATTTTGATGACCTGCACGTGGTTGCGTACGATGAGGGTTCTCCAAATCCCACACATTGGCGTTATGCTGATTAATGCGTTGCTGTTTCTTCTGCTGTTCTTTATTTCTTTGTGCCATAGCTCGCATAGCTACTGTACGCTAGTGGCTAAAGTAACGGACACGTGGCTAACGTGTCATGAGTTCGAGTCAGTGCCGCTAAAGACCCGCCGTGCAAGGGAACTATATGCACGTCAAATAATCCGAGAGCTCAAACGTCATTCCTTTCGTGTAGCGTCGTAATTAGGAGAGGGGATGCTAGCTCAGGCGGCGTCCTTGTAAATTGACCATGTTTCAAAATTACGAATTCCGTCACCAAAAGCCCTCGTGTAGATGAACAGTGCGACGTTAATATATTCACTCACTCACTCATTTAGAACATGTTTTATATAGTTGTAATTGTGTTGTGAATCAAAGTCTTATCTCTGTGTATAAAGTTTTAGATACTTTATCGCTTTTTCATGGAAAAAAATCTAATTGTTTTTAAAGAAATCGTGTTTTTGCACAAATTTTGGCATATTTAAAAAACTTTCAAATTATATTACACATTTTTTAATTACTAACACATATAAAGATGTCATTCACGTAATATATAAATATCATTTGAATACATTCATTAGAATCTTTTGTAACTGCAATTTTTCTTCAAAATTTCACGAAAAAACGACAACTGTTATAGTCTATAAAACTCTCCAGAAAACATCAAACAGTTTAAAAAATGCCCGAATTAGTTAAACTTGAGGCTGAAGAGATCTGGACCTCTTAATATGGTGAGTTTAAAAAATGTACAATTAGTAAAATTTTTTTATACTGTGTTAAAATATTTAAATGCATTTTCCCAGAAGCTGAGTTTTTCAATTTTTTTGCTTCACGCAGGATTTCTTTTTAAGATATTGAATTGAAATTTTTAGAAAACATTTTATTTAGTTTTATCTCTAGTATAGATTATAATCTAATATCTGTGTATGTATTTATGTATTATATTGCACTTTTTGTGAGAAAATAACATTAGTTCCATATAAAGAATTTAGTTCTTGCACAAAAAATGACATATTTCAAAAACTTTTAAATGTATTACAAATCGTATAGCTCTAAACACAGATAATTATGTCATTTTTGTACAGTATAAATATTAATCGAATATACTAATTAGAAATTTTGATACAAGCCTTATCGTAACTGCAATTTTTCACTAAAATTTCATTCAAAATTCCCAATGTATCCAAAATCTTTTATAAGTTTGTGGAAATTGTACTTCATTTTTCATAACTTTAAGCCCCATTTCCAATAAATATTGTTTATTTAGTTGAAAATTTATATATTTCAAAAAAAGTGCTCCAAAGGTAGTCACATACCGTAAGGTAAGTGGCCGCGTTAGCGTAGTTGTCAAGGTAACAGTCTCGTGGTCGACTTTCATGAGTTCGAGCCTAGCACCAACGAAGACCCACCGTGTAGGGTGTCGATGAATTTTGAATCTGCCGCAGCTCAAACGTCCTCCCGTTGGTGTGGAAGTTAGGAAAAGGGGGTGTCAGCTCAGGTCACTTGACCATGATTCAAAATTACGAGGTCCGTCGCAAAAAAGTTATTTGAGTAGCAGAATAGTGTGACTTTAATATTTCCTTAACCCCATCACTCACTCATTTTAAGGTAAACCAAAAATAATGTCGCTTTGTGCGAGTTCAAAATTTAAGTGGAAAGTAGAAAATAATATATTTAAGCACAATATGCCCAACTTTAGGACGTCCTTAACCCCTTAATGTGCATGATCAAGTTAATTCGATCGTGCTAAACTGACCTAACTGTGCATAGTTGCGATAATTGGAGTATATAGAGTCGTATTTTATGCTGTTGTAATTTTCACTTCGACTTTATGCGTTCGTTGGTCTACACTTGTAAAACTGACTGCAATCCGTCGTAGTAATTTTGTAAATTTCAATAAATATTATTTAAAAAGGTACTCTTTCATTTACAACACATCAGCATTTTAAACAAATGTTTTGAGTATGAAAAACATTGCAATGAAACAAATTTATATTCCATCAGCAGATAAGTACAATAACTTGTAAAAAGCTATAATGATACAGATATTTAAAAAAAATAGGTATACCACATTCTTTTCTGTACATGCCAGATTGCAATATTCGGCTATTATCTGCAATGTGTAACAACGTCAAAACTTTAAATGAAAGTTTTGTTTGATTTTGCATTTTTAATTTATTTTTCTTTTGATTGAAACTTTGTTCTAAAATACGTTTTCATAAAATTTTTTTTTTTTTTCTTCTTCAAAATAACTCTGGTTTAATTTGTTAAGACATTACCCTACGTTAATGAATAAAACGAAATTTATCTTCTGAAAAATAATGTGTTTCTTCTGAGTGTTACATAACTAAATAATCATCAATATATCTAGAACAGCTTCTGACAGCACAGGAAATTAGAGCATGTTACTTGGCCCAGTGGCATATACAGACCATTTCTTATGGGAGAGAGGGAGGCTATATTCTAACAGGCACATCGACTTAATCACCGAGAGTTAATCACTATGTAAAAATTGAAGATATGTTGGTCTATGTGGGATCGAATTCTCAGTTGCCCCCTTTTGTGGGCCACTTCTGTGTGGTCTGCAGTCTAGTTTAACTAGTTTAAATTTTGTGTACTGCGCATGTTATACGCATGCGCAGAAGTGAATTCATTTTGAAAAAAAATTATGTACATATTCTGCTGCTGTAAGAGAAATTCCTGAAAACTTTGTCCATCTTCCAATTTTCGAAATAAGATAAAAATTTATATATAATTTATTTAAATTCATTCAAAATATTGTGCGTTTTGAACTGATAATTATTTCCCCTTAAAATCTGATATTCCTCACAACTTTAGTTTTTATAGGTATTTTTAACTACGTTTAAGTGAGATTTTTTTAAAGTATATTTTTAAAAGGATAGTATGTGTGTGTTTTATTTCGTTTCGCTTCAAAATGTTGCATTCTAGTATTAAAACTAAATTTGAAAGTTAAGGAAATGTTTACGACGGTACGTGTTGGTATATATATATATGAATATATATATACTTATAGTATACTAAAAAATATATATAAAGAAAGTTTTTTTTTTCAGGTATAGAAGTTTAAGTTGGCATTACTTTCCAAGATGGTGACCGATTTAACAGCTGTCAAGTGATTTATTCTCAGTTTGGTTTGGAAATTCATCATGAATAGACTCACGCCTCATAGAGATTCATCGAATGGGCTCAAAACGAGATTGCTGTTGTTCCCGATTTTCATAAGTGAATTTTGTTCAGCGATGAAGCGCACTTCTGGTTGAATGGCTACGTCAACAAACAAAACTGCCTCATTTGGAGTGAAGCTAATCCAAAAGTGTATGTCGAAACACCGATACATCCAGAAAAACTGGCTGTTTGGTGCGCTTTATGGGCTGGTGGAATCCTTCTTCAAAAACGATGAAGGCCACAACGTTACAGTCAATGGTGATCGGTATAGAGCCATGATAACTAACTTTTTCATTCCTGAATTGAACAATCAGAATGTCCAGCAGCTGTGGTTCCAACAAGACGGCGCAACATGTCACACAGCTCGTGCCACAATCGATTTATTGAAAGACACGTTTGGCGACCAACTAATTTCACGTTTTGGACCTGTGAATTGGCCTCCAAGATCTTGTGATTTAACACCGCTAGACTATTTTCTGTGGGACTATGTAAAGTCATTGGTCTAAGCGGATAGCCACAAACGCTTGACCATTTGGAAGACAACATTCGCCGTGTTATTGCCGATATACGGCTACAAATGTTGGAAATAGTCATCGAAAATTGGACGTCCAGTTTGGACTACATCCGAGCCAGCCGTGGCAGTCATATGCCAGAAATCATATTTAAAATGTAATGCCACAAGATTATCTTTCGAATAAAAACAATTCATGTCAATCGAATAATGCATC
>BMAU01005915.1:0-138733 GCA_019973935.1 Trichonephila clavipes | reverse complement strand
TCAGTGTGAGTGCTAATTGGGGAAGAATAACTAATGTGTAAGGAAATTTGTTTAAAATTAATTTTATATTATTTACAGCCATATAAACAAGCTATTAATTAGTAAATATTAACAATAAAAAAATTTGCTTCACTTGGAAAAAATATATATTCTAAAAAGTTCTAAGGAATTGTGTCATTTTATACATCATTGTTTTTCTAATTGAATTAAAGAGCAGTCAAAATGACTTTCTTGGGCAATCTAGTGTTAAGTACAATATTCATCGAATACTCTTTCTTAAAAAGTACTGTAAAAGATTACAAAATGCATGCTTTGAGTCTTTTATACTGACTTGTTTATTTTTGATTAGATAAATTTTATTTCTGAAATGGAGGCATAGTAAAAGGCAAAATAATATTAAATGGTTAAGTTTTTAGTTACAGGTTTTCAGATACAGTTTTTTACAGAAAAGAAAATATCTGTCGAGTTTTCTCCTTCTGTGGATGAAAACTTATAAAGTCATTTAATAATAAAGTTAACTATGATTTCTATATAAAAAAAACGACATTAGTATTGACATAAAAACGATAATATCAATAAAAAAATTACTTAAAACTGAAAAATATTTCCTGAAAACTAACCACTTTTCATCTTACGAAAAATTTTAATTAATGTCAAAAATTATTTGAACTTAAAATTCGTTTGCATTTAGTTCTTTTAACTAATACAGCATAAGAAATAAGAGCATATATACTTTTTAGAAAATTTTACACTATAAATTTCACTTAAATAGTATTACCAATTGGTGATCTCTATTTACATTAAAATAAATTAAGTTCTTTCCCAAAATAAATTCCCCATTTTGTTTTCCATTAAACAAGCTTGCATATAAAGGACGAGTTTATTAATGTATACACAGTTTTAGTCAGCTCCCCCTCCCTTCCGAGGATATGTTTCTTTTCTAGTTGTCATGACAATATCTAACAGTATAATTACATTTACACACTTTATATTTGTATTTCAGACTATTTGAAACAGACTTTAAACCTACCAAGATTGATAGCTAGTTCTATAATAGGAGTGGGATATCTATCAAATGTTGGTGTTCGTTCAAGAGCGAATGGAAGGCAAACAATCGATGAAATTAAAGAGGCAACATCTTCAGCAAATACAAGCTTAATCAGAGGAATAGATACGGAAGTTTCCCTTGGTGCGAATGGCAAATCAACTATTGGAATGGAAACGAATTCGGGACAGGATGGTCTGGATACTGATGATACAATTGACGAAATAAGTGAAACTACGATAACCGAAGCTGGGGTAGGAGTTGAAGAAAAAGCAAAGAACCAAGCAGAAGAACCGGTTGGAATAAGTACAGGAATAGCAACTGGAGGAAATGTTAAAAATATTGCAGAATTAAATGAGGGAACTGCAGAAGCCGACGATGAAGTTGACGTGGATGTAAATTCCGGAGTGAATGGTGACACATTAGTTGAAACAGATCTTGAAATTGCATCCGATGTAGATGGAAGTCCTGCTCAAGAAGTGGGCACAGAAACAAGGGCCGAAGAGCGAAGAAGAACAACTAGCGGAATAAATCAGGATGAAAATTACGCTCATAGAACGCAAACAGAAACAGATGTTGAAGAGCAAGAGGTTAAAACATCCAGAATAAGTGCAGGAATTCTAACAACTGACTCAAAAGAGGAAGCAATAGAAAGCGAGATTCTAGAAGACACTTCCATTGAGAAACCAATTGATAGTAGCATTTATGGTGATATATCAGAATTAACTGATGAAGCTGATTCTGATGCCACAAGAGGAGAAGATTCTGAAGGAATATTGAAATCTGTAATTGGGAATACCTTTAGTGAGGATTCAAAATTAGAATCTGCATCGATTGAAGAAACCGATTCTGATACCACAGGAGAAGAGGATTCAGGAGAAGAATCAAAATCAGTATCTGGATCAGTTGATGAAGAGCAAGAGGATACAACGTCCAGAATAAGTGCAGGAATTCTAACTGACTCAAAAGAGGAAGCAATAGAAAGTAGGATTCTTAAAGAGACTTCCATCGAGAAATCGATTGAAGGCATTTCTGATGAGATGCCAAAATCAATTGATGAAGATGATACTGATGCCATAGAAGGAGAGGATTCTGGAGAAGAATTGAAATCAATATCTGAATCAGTTGATGAAGGCATCTCCAGTGAGGTTTCAAAATCAATATCGGATTATTCAATTGATAAAAATTATTCTAGTGCCACAGGAAAAGAAATTTCTGGAGGAATATCGAAATCAAAATCTGGATCAACTAATGGAGCCACTTCTGATGCTACAGTAAGAAAAATTTCTGAAGAAATATCGGACTTGGTATCTGTATTAATTGATGATGGTCATCCTAGGGAATTTTCAAAATCGGTATCTGAATCAAGTGATGACGCTTCTTCGAATTATGCAGAAAGTGAAGTTTTGGAAGGTAATTCAACATCAGAAAAAAGTCTAAATACTGTCTTAGACAAAGAAAGCGTTACGTTTTCAGGAGTTACTGTTAGGCATGCATTAGGCAGAATAGAAATTTTGGATTCTGAAGGTAATATCTTAGAAGTAATAAAAACGTTTACGGTAAATGCTCCTAGTACGAATTCTGAAAGAGGATCATATGAGGCAACTAGGTTACATCCGGGGGGTGGATATGAAACGAACAGTACAATTACGGAAAATCGCAAAATGGATGAAATTAATAGAAGTGTAGCTGGACGTGGAATTGATAGAGAACATGAAAAAGTTGTAGTTGTAAGAGTATCAGGTGTAGAAGAATCTATAACTGCAGCAACTAATCAAGATGACGTAGATAGAGTTGGAGATGATGAACCTGGGATAGTTGCAGGAAGTGGAAGCGATAAAGGTAGAGAAATGTATTCAGATAAGCGGTAGACTGAGTAACAAAAATAATTATTATAAAAGAAGGTTCTTATGAAGCATTTATTATTAAGTTTTGAGTAGTATTATTCACAGGGAGAAAAAAAGATGCAGTTTTTTCTATAGCTCTTTGACAATTATGGACTTTAAATAATAATAACAGTTACAAAACTTTCTGTTCCACAATGCGTCATATCCGAAGGAATAATGTTTTATTTCTGAGTCTAGTCACACAGTCAAATTTTTTAAAAAAATTTTTTACTACGTTTTTAAAAATAGGAATAATTAAAAATTAGATTTAAGTAATTATTCATTTTTTAACCCTAAATGAATTATTTTAACCAAAAATGTCATTCTTATGCATTGTATTAAGTAAAACGTTGCCAGAATTCATATCATCTCAGTCTAGGAGACAGGGATAGTTAGTCGCCTTTTTGATACCTCTGATATGAAATATTTATTGTTTCTGTATTGTTTGATGCAATTTTGAAATTTGTATATATATAAAACTGAAGCTTCAATACTTTCAATATATTTAATTTCTATATATATACTTTATTTCATATATACATTACACATTTCTTTTCATACACTTTAATGTTATTTGTAGTATATGTACGAGGGAAAGTCAAAAAGTAAAGGGACTTTTGCATTTGCTCTTTGCAAGGTTTAGAAACAGCACTACTATCCAGCGCTGAATGAGGGTTTATCGGTAACAGTTCTATACAACTTGTCACACGTCTTCCCACGTAGTTAGTGGAGTGTATCAAACCGTTCACTTTATCAGCTCCATTGTCGATCTGCGCCAAGAAAGAAAGGAGGGCAGTGATTAACTTTTTGTTTGCAGAAAGTGCGATAGCTGCGCTGGATACTAGCCATCTTTTCTATCACTAGAAACTTCTAACACTATACCCTCAACGGCTTGCAGATTGCCCTCAGTGAGAGGTCGATGGACTCCCCGATCCTTCGTCGTCACATGAAGAAGTTCTTCCCTGTTTAAAGCGATCTATACATTCGTTATTCTTCCTTCACGAAAAACAGCTGTCACCATATTGCGCCTGCATGCGACGAATAATTTCCCCAAGCTTCACACTTTCGACAAACAAAAAGTGAATACTGTCCTCCTTTCCTACTTGGTGCAGATCGACAATGGAGCTGCTATGTTGAACGGTCTGCTACAACTCCAACGAATATGACGGAAAACGAGTGACACGTTTTGTATTAGAAATGATGCCGATTAACCCTTATTGAGCGATAGGTACTAGCGCTGTTGCCAAACCTTGGAAATAGAAACTGTAAAATTTCCCTTATTTTTTTGACTTTCACTTGTATATAAGAGGGAAGAGGTTCGTTAGAGGTACATGAAACAAAAAAAGTTTCAGTCTTTTCTTTTAAGAATGAATTACTTTAATGTAGTCAAATATTTCAAGATTCCAGTAATTTGGGTTGTGACTTTTTTTTTTTTGATTATATATATATTTTTATCTTGAATATATATGTTTCGTTGATTCAAGTGTCGTTTCTCAGGAATGATTCTCCTTCCCTAGAGAGACTTATCAATTTCTGTACTTCATGTCTCATGCTGCTATCCAATCTGTTCAATTTCGAGCTGGAGTACAGTAGCTAGAATTACTTATTTCTAACACGCAAATGTTAGTTTCATTATAAATTGTCTGTATGATTGCAATAGATAATAAAGGCAATATTCTTATTTTTTTGTATTTGTCTTTATCTTACAGCAGCTAGAATTACTTATTTCTAACACGCAAATGTTAGTTTCATTATAAATTGTCTGTATGATTGCAATAGATAATAAAGGCAATATTCTTATTTTTTTGTATTTGTCTTTATCTATCCCAACAAGTAATAATCAGTTCAAGAATTTTTTTACTTCTAATTTTAGTTGAAGTTGCCCGATTGCCTAAGTGTATGTTTTAAAGTAACGAAGATATATTATTTAAATTAAAGCTATATTTTCTATATCAGTTAAATAAGGAATCATTCTAAAAAATAATTCTATACTTATTTAAATACTTAATATATTTGCTGAACACTTAGACTTACACACTTAATATATTTGCTGAATACTTAAACTTTAATGTGTGGTGGTACATATGATATACCGCAAATGTTTCTCTCATTAACTTCGGTTGTTACTTCCCAGAAAAAGGGAAGACGAATTGTCTTTGAATTGCAAGATACAGCAACTGTACCGCAGCCGAAGTAAGTGAGAAAAAAAATTGCGATAGAGTATATGAACTTACATAATTTTATACATTTTCAGTGAAAATTATCTCTGTGCGACCATTAATTTGAAGTGAAAGAAAGCTCATCAACACAGGTTTCGGAAACAATATCTTTAACATAATAGCTACAAAAAAATCGACGCTGTATTACCAGGATTGAAATAAAAATCAAGCAATCAATAAGTTTCTGCTCGCATTATGAATACAATATCATAAACTAGATAATTCAAAAACATGAAAAAGCACCCTTTGGTGTTTTAAAATGATGGAAAAAATCTTTTAAAAGCAGAAATTTTTAAATAAGAATTAATAATTTTATATATTAGATCAAAATTTCCTGCAGAGAAATTAAACACACACGAGATGATTCTATATAAAATATCAAGGCATGTCAATTATCAGGAAGCGAATTGCTAAACAAGATTTAAAAAGTATCGCTAGACAGAGATTAGCGCATACATTTAAATATCGAAATAACTTACTTCTGTGATAAACCTATATTATGTCAAATCTTTCATGCAGGATTCATTATTCAATTATAATTTCTTAAAAGTTATATATAAAAGTAATTTTTATTCACAACGTAAAGGTACAATGGCCTAAAAGGGTTCTCAGAATTAAAGAACAAAATATTCAAAGTTGTAACTAATGTTTAAGATAGAAAAAATTATAACAGAACATATTTCTTTAATCTTCAGGTCCTTTTACAAATTTTAAACTAATCCAATTTCTACGATATATTATGTAGGGGTGATCAAATAATTTATTACATCATCAAAATACAAACTTTTTTACAATCAAGTAATGCTATAAGGAAAAAGTATGCAAATAAATATACAATCCCCTGTTTTGTCTGATGTTTTACCCACTGCAAAATGAAAAATAAATAATTAAATCTGTGTGTGAGTGGTTGAGAGAAACTTAAATATCAACCTTTTGGCAATGAGAACCTACAACAATTGTTCTCCTAACAAAATAAGACTCAGATAACTTTAGATGTATATTTTTGTCTTTTTATGGCTCAATCACATTTTTTTTATTGTTGTTGTTGTCGTGTCCTTCCCGAAGGGAAAGAATGAAAGTTGCCAGAGCCTGAGACAGGTTGGACTTCTACACACGATAGATAGCGACGCCATCTATCTTCACCTCCACAATTTTGGAATGGAACTGGAGGGGAGGGAAACATTCCCCAGCCACCTAAATCCGTAGTTTCTGCTGCGACCGCCCACAAGACTTTCGGACCCACTGATTTAACAAGCCCGTACTCCGAGTGTACCCGGAGTATATTTGGTAGCATCGAGTATCTAACCTAAGCCCTCCAGTCTGGAATTCGATGCTCTAACCACTAGGCACACATAGGGTAATGAAAGAATGCTATCAAGGTAATGATTTTTTTTAGCGCAAAGTGATGTTTTTTTTTGTTGAATTTTAAATATAAATATTAAAAAAACATAAATTATACAGAAATACTTAAATAAGGAATCTTTGTGAGTACACATCTGCACATTGCTAGAGAAAACGAAGGAATCAGGTATAAAATTATCTTTTTGGAAAAAATATAGAAGATAGATAATATGATCACAGAAATATTGATTTAAAATTCTATACTTTTAAATACTAATTCTTTTCAAAGGTTCAACTTTTTTATAAAAAGCTAAAAAAAAAAAAAAAAAAAAAAAAAAGGTTAAAAAGGCCAAATGTTAAAGAGAGGCTCAACGTCGTCTTTTTAGACTAGTCCCGGTCCTGTGTGCTGCATCCTTGTGTCTAGACATCTTTGTCTAGATTCACCGAAAGAACGCACATGATCTATTTGCATTCGGTATCGCCATACGGGCATCTTATCTGGTGTGATAATATGGGGGTAGCCATTATATACCCGATATGAACACCCCCTGTCAACGTCGACGAAACTCTGAACAGCCAACACATTGCTCAGATCTTAAAGCCGGTGGCTGTGCCCTATCTTGCAGGAATAATTTTAATATTTCGTTTCACTATTCAAAAACACTGGAAGGAATGTATTATTATGAACTAAATCTTAAAGGAAGAACATTAGAAAGGCATAACACAGAACGAAAAAAAAATTGATCCGCTGTTTAATTTCTTAAATGCTACAGAATAAAATTTTCTTTCTGTGGGATATTTTATTTTAATGTACCTGACGTGAGATTGAAAATGCAATATCAAGAAAGAGTGGCTAGAAAGTTATGCAAATTTCAAAGTAGGTCGAATTACTTCACTGAGTATTGTAAATTATGTGGAATTCTCATTTCTCTGGCAAATGTTGCGTAGAATATAAAGGAATAAACATGCAAAAATGGGAAATATCCGTACCATTATTTCTGCTGAGGAAATTTGTCGAATTTTCTTTTTCTTGTCTCAGAAGCCACATGCAGTAGCGCACATGGGAATTTTTCAGGGGGGCAGGGTCGAAAGTCCACCATTCTTGTCTCATGCTCCTTTTGATTTTGCCGATTTCCGGGAACAAAAAACAGTTAAAACTAATTATTGAATAAATAATTAGCATTAAATAATAAAATAAATCTCTCATTAATAACAAATATTTAATTAAATTTTACGTAATATATACTTAGAATTATAATCAATTGAAAAAAAAAACCAACGGCTTTTAGGGGGGTTCCGGACCCCTAGGACACCCCCCTTGTGTGCGCCACTGGACACATGTAATAAAGGGTGTGTTTTTTAGAGGTATAGAACTTTAAATTGCAATAAAACAACGATGTATTATTCGATTGACATGAAGTTTTTTTATTCGAAAGATAATCTTGTGGCATTACATTTTAAATATGATTTCTGGCATAGGACTGCCATGGCTGGCTCGGATAGAGCCCAATCTGGACGTCCAATTTTCGATGACTTTTTCCAACATTTGTGGCCGTATATCGGCAATAACACGGCGAATGTTGTCTTTCAAATAGTCAAACGTTTATGACTTATCCGCATAGACCAATGACTTTACATAGCCCCACAGAAAATAGTCTAGCGGTGTTAAATCACAAGATCTTGGAGGCCAATTCACAGGTCCAAAACGTGAAATTAGGCGGTCACCAAACGTGTCTTTCAATAAATCGATTATGGCACGAGCTGTGTGACATATTGCGCCGTCTTGTTGGAACCACAGCTCCTGGACATCATGGTTGTTCAATTCAGGAATGTAAAAGTTAGTAATCATGGCTCTATACCGATCACCATTGACTGTAACGTTGTGGCCTTCATCCGTTTTGAAGAAGTACGGACCAATGATTCCACCAGCCCATAAAGCGCATCAAACAGTCAGTTTTTCTGGATGTAGCGGTGTTTCGACATGCACTTGTGGCGGCAGTTTTGTTTGTTGACGTAGCCATTCAACCAGAAGTGCGCTTCATCGCTAAACAAAATTCGTTTATGAAAATCGGGAACAATGGCAATCTCGTTTTGGGCCCATTCGACGAATCTATGCCTTGCTTGATGATCGTTTTGATGAATTGCCAAACCAAACTTAGAATAAATCACTTGACAGCTGTTAAATCGGTCGTCATCTTGGAAAGTAATGCCAACTTAAACTTCTATACCTGGAAAAAAAACACCCTATGCATTATCAGTTGAATTCTATCTTCGAATCATCAAACATTGTTTTAATCAAACAGTAAACATAAACTATGAAGGCAAAATCGCTAAAAACGGAAAAGTTAACATTTATTTTAAGGCAGTATAATAAGGCCTGGAAACCTTTAAAAAGTGGGAAGTGCTACATTTGATAGTTATACAATACAGACAAAAAAAGCAAATTCTGTACTAATATAAGCTTTCAGCCGTCCTCTGAGGATTAAAATGAAAGAATTCGTTAGGGAATTCTAAATAACCAGTAGCAAAAAGAATACCAGATCCCAGTGAACGGAGTCAACAGCATGGTAATCGGACTGAAAAGGGAAAGTTAGTCCATACTTTATATTTCAAATGACATCCACTCATACGCTCCATCATCCATCAATTGTTTGCTAGTGACCTATACCCAAGAGTCAGCTAAAAGTCTGTCATTGACTCCTCCCCAACACAGACTACCCCTTTTGAAATGGCGCCTGGCTAGAGCAAAGTGGAAGATGGAATAATAGAGTCGAGATCTCATTTGAGCTTATGTTTGCCCAATGTTTGTAGCCGAGTGTTAGAGGGGCACCAACATTGTGAAAGGTCCGAACTGATCATATGACAGCATGACATGATTAGGGGAGCCAGTGCAAACAATAGTAGGTCACCTCTGGTTCGTGCTCAGGGCACTATGATGGCACATCCATACATGAATGATGTGCTGATATAGGTGACATTCCTCTTCCTTTGGGTGTTGGGGATGCCCAAATGTTCTTTTTAAGTAGAATAACACCCGATTGCACTCTTCACTCATCAGCCAACTTGTTCCGTAAGATGTGCATGTATTTCCCGGTCCACCATTCTGCCCTGATCTTTCAACAATCGAACATGTCTTGGATGTAATTAGGCACCATATGCAAGCACAGCTACCGTCATGTTTCGGAAGATGGACTGTGGGAAATAGTTGACAGAGAATAGATAGCCATTTCTGAGGACCCATCCATACTTTTATTGACTCTGTACCCAAATGTGTTGCTTCGCGTATCACCGTCCGTGAAGTCTTACAGCCTACTGAGCTGATTTTGGTCTCGTACTGTGTGGCGAGTATCATTCCAAAATAAACATTGTTGTTCGTTGCTGTACCTCTATTTGCCAAATATCTTTATTCTCCAGACAATCATTCGTGATGTTGCATTTGCACTGTCACGCAGTGTGTATAACAGTCAAATATTTTTCCTAGGTATAAAATCATTTAAATTCCTGTACCAGGAAGTGTAATTATCGAAAAGAATAAATTATCTTAAAAATTTTAACACAAATTAAATTTATGTTATTATTAACAAATTTATCCGTATGTTGATTAATACTTTTCTATCTTCATTTACTTAAACAAGAAGAATTTAGTATTTTAGATATCCAGGAAAACCACTGATAAGCAGCAAAAAGCGAATATGGTATTCCTTTCTACATATAACATGTATGGACGTATAAACTAAGACAGTGATTCCTAAAGTGATCTATATAGACCCCCAAAAGTCTATGACGACCTGCAAAGGGTCCATATCAGCAAAAAAATAATTTGGGGGTTCGCGAGGTGTAAATGGGGGTCTATGTGTGATAATGGCTCTCCTTAAACTAGATCGTGACTTTAAAAGAAAATTTAATCTAGTGGAAACCAAACTTTATACACGCACCAACAAGGGAACAGCATGAATTTTATTAAAACAAAAATTATGTCAGAATTTATTTCCAGAGTTAAGCTAAAAAGTATAATACTGGATGGCCCGAATTTTTCTTTTTGTTACAGACAATTTATCAGGACGTTTTAACCTGCGTTTAACATTTAAATGGCTTTTATTCAGATTTTAAAACCAGGTTTCAGAATGCTTTTTGACTATGGTAATACCACTGTAGACATTGAATTCACATGGTCATATTGAAAACAAACGTCACACATTACAACATGAACTGATCATAATAAGTACTAACGGATATCTTAAAAGTTTAAAAACGAATGTCAGCAATTTTGGTTTTAAAAAGGCAAACCTGTTATTTGTCTCGAATTATAAAGTATCGTGAAGAAGTTCTTAATTGCCTTTCCCAGTGAAAAGGAATTTCAGCGTGGTTGCCAATCTCCAAAACTAAGAAAAGAAAGAAACTGGACACTTCTAACAGAGAAGATTTAAGGTTAAACCTAACAAAATTGATACCAAATGTTGAAAATTTGTTATTACTAAAGTTTTTCAGAAGATTGTGTGTGTTAGAACGTCTATATATTTTTAAAAAAATTCGTAATAAACACAAGTTATATTGCATCGAAGTTTTCTTTTTGAATAGAGCTTGAAACTTTCCCCTTTGTTTTCATTTCTTGTTTATTAAATTCTGAACGAAACTTTAGATATGCAGTGACATACGTTTAATTCGAAAACGCTTAAGATGAAATATCGGTTAACACTAAATGATACAACGGTCCCGACAAACTACTATATTTCCATGCATTTTTTTTTCTCTTAACACGAAAATATTTCCCTTCTAGAGAAGGACGATATTGGAACTTAGCAGACTCTTAATGAAATGTTTGAGAAAGTTTCTGCGTTATTGGACTGTTCTAATGTATCGTTGGAATAATTCGTTGCAATAGAAGATGATAATATAGCCCCAATTATGACAGGCAAATACATTTTAAAGTTTCTTCAAAGCTAAGAAAATATCATTGATGCAGATTCTGAAGACGAAAATGAAATAAATGATGCAATTCCTGTCAAGGTAGCATACTTTCCATGATGTTCCCCTTTCGGAACATCATGAAAAGTATGCCGAGTTGTTTAGACGCACATTGAAATGAATAACAAAATGGACGAAATTGAACAAGTTGTTGAATAATTTGATTTCAAAAAAGATATTATAAAGAAAAGTATCAGGTTATTTCCCAAAAACTCTATAAATGTTTTGTTTTTCAAGAAAATTTCATTAAGTTCTAGTGAATTTTTTATTTCATTGATTTTTATTAGTGAAATGAATGATGGAGCTTGTGTTCCCACGTCATCCGGTATGAGAAACATCAAGAAAAGTATGTTCAACTATTTAGACCAACATTTCACTGGTGAAATGAATAAAAAAATGGATGACATCGAACAATTCGATGCTAAAAAATCAATGTACAAAAAAAAATCAGATTATTAATTTAAATTATGTTTTTTTTCTCAAAAACTTGAAAAATTTTGTATTAAATTTTATTGTGAATGTTTTTTTCATTGATTTTAATTAAATACATGCATATATATACATATCTATGTAAACAAAATGTACTCTAATAAACTCTTTTGTTAAACATGTTTTTTTCCAATATCTTTTAACATGAAAAAGTATCTCAGTCCCCTCAATTTCGTGTTAAGCGATTTTCACCGTACTTTTAAAATGCTCCGTAGCTCCACCCATAAAAAAACCACTTAATTTAATTTCACTCTCAACTGAGCTAGCAGATTTCTGCATTTTCGTATCTGTTTTAAAGTTGCAAAATTTGTCTCTCCACGTCCATCAACTAGCTAGCAACTAGCTGTTTTTAATTCGATGAAAATAAAATTCAAGCTAAACTGCAACAAAAAAAAATCTCTTGTGTAAAATCGTGAAATTTATCTGCAATCAACAACCTCGTCAAAATCGTCTGCAAAAGCAATTAATTCAGCCATACGGTTGCTCAGGTTTAAAAAAAACTCTTTTCTCATCGAATGACCTAAAAGATAATTTATAATTTTCCTGAAAATTTAAGTACAACTCCTTTAGCCATAATAAGATTAATAAACATAAGAACAAATTAACTTATTCATGAATTACAACGCTGTAAAAGAATTTAAGTATATTACAAGATCAATATTTTTGCTACTACCAGGGAAACATTCGCAATATTTTAAAATTTCCAGAAATACCTTTGAAGTTTATTATCATTAATTAATGTAATATTGTTACAATAATTATACATTAATATTACACAGAGTAATTTTACTTGAAAACTTTACATAATGAATAGATCTTTATTAAAAAATTTAAGGGAATTCTCTCTTTAGTCCACTTATTCCGAAGTGTGTTAATCCACCTTTACGGTAGCTAAATTTATTTAACTACTATTTTCCTGTTAGTTAAATAGGAGTGAAAACTCGGTATCTTAAGAGTTAAATAGATTATCCTATAACTTAAAGTATCCGACTACGTTCGGAATCGTGATTTTGCAAAAATGTATAAATGGATAATATTTATGATATTAAATTTCATTTAGATTAGAAAATGTATATAAAATTGTTTTAAGAATAGTACGACAATAAAAAATTATTTAAGTACAATACTTTGACAAAAAATGAATATAGATTAACCAATTTTCAAAATATTCTCCTTTTAGGAAAAATGCTTCTATTATAACAATATTTTGCCTGTATATAGCCCAGACCTCTGTACAAAGGCTCAACTAGAATTTTTTAAATATATAACTTAGAAGTGGGTTTATCCATGTTTTACGACAACAGAGGGGAGAAATTTCAAGAAAAAAACGCTGATAATTATTTCATTGGGTCGTAACTCTGAAAATAATGTGAATTTTCAAAAATCACAGTTGAGCCTCTGTACAGAGGTCTGAGCTATATACAGGCAAAATATTAGTATAATAGAAGCATTTTTCACAAAAGGAGAACATTTTGAAAAAAGGGTATTCTAACAAGGAAAGGGCACGACTAAGAAAATTTTCATTTGGGATCGAGACTTGGTGTAATAGTAGTACTCCTTTAGGGTGTTCAACCCTCAATGTAATTCCGCCGAATGGCCAGTCAATTCGGAGAAACAAGCCTAATTAATTCATGCTTAGCTTTTATACAATTAAATTTCAATTTCTTCCAACTATTTCGTAGTTTGGTTGATATATCGTCTGCATACTATGCGCGAGGTCTGGGTTAGATTCGTTGATCAATTTTTTTTCCATATAATTTAGTTATTTTTTTAATTAAATATACTTATTTAGGAAAGGTTTATTAAATATTAAATGATATTTTATGTAATTATTTTGTATTTTATAAAGTAAAAACATAAAAATATTTAAAATAATTATTAATTAAAATAATTATTATTTAAAATTATTTAAAATAATTATAATAATTAAGATTAATTAATGAGAATTATTATTTAAATTATTAATTTACTATTAAAATTATTATTAATTGATTATTAAATTTATTATTTATCATTGAAATAATTATTAATTTTTTAAAAATTATTCAAATAAACTTTTTAAAATTATTTAAGTTTATTTAAAAAGAACTTATTAAATGTTTTATAAAGTTTTAAAATAATTAAAATAATAATATATAAAAAGACATATTTTTATATTAATTATAAAATAATTAATTTAATATAATATGCTTTATAAATTATTTTATATTATATATAATATTTTATTTATAGTATATTATATTTCACATTATAAAACTATTTGTAACTAATTTTTATGTATAATATCATTTAATATTTATTATATATATTTTATTATAAATATTAGTTATTAATATAAAAATATATTTATAAATTTTTTAATATAAATATTTATATAATTACAGTATTTTTTTTTACTTTATAAAATACAAAATAATTACATAAAATATCATTTAATATTTAACAAACCTTTCATAAATAAGTTTATTTAATTTAAAAAAATAATTAAATGAAATGAAAAAAAAATTGATAGATGAATCGAACCCTGACCTCGCACATAGTATGCAGACGATATATTAACCAAGCTACAAAATTGTTCGAGGAAATTGAAGTTTAATTGTATTAAAGCTAAGCATGAATTAATTAGGCTTTTTTCTCCAAATTGACTGACCATTCGGCGGAATTACATTGAGGGTTGAACACCCTAAAGGAGTACTACTATTACACCAAGTCTTGATCCCAAATGAATTTTCCTAGTAGTGCCCTCTCCTTGTAAGTTAATTTTTTGCCGAAATATTGTATTCAAATAATTTTTTGTCAAAATGCCTTAAAACAGTTTTATACATGTATTCTAATCTAAGTGACACTAAATATCATGGGAATTATCCATTTATGCGCTTTTTTAAAATCACGGTTCCGAACGTGGTCGGATACCTTAATATCATGTGGAAGGGAGTTAAGAGACCGAGTAGATCTGAGAATGGTTCCTAGAAAATTGTTAAAAGGTGAGGGTTTTCAATTTCAGTTACAATAGTCCTCCTTAGTTCTCTTACAGAGACAAAGTGTTTTTCCCTGATAGTTTTTCTCTCAATTCAAGTTTCACCCATTAAGTTAGTTTTTCATAGAAGCAACTTCACCACTTCTTTGGCGATATTTTACCATTATATTTTGTAAGATGTTTCTTATTTTTTTCACTGGTAGACGAGTATAAATATTCCATAATCTTTTTTAAAATTCAGATTCCTTGAAAGTTCTTGCAATATTCATCAGAATTCATTTTCGATAAGCAATGAAATCCCAAAATCCCAAAAGGAATATTCCATTTCCCAAATTGACAATAAGCTCTAAGTTAATGGCTCTCGTTATTCCATAAGTGAACAACGCGATGGAATTATGCTCGTCATTATTTTTCGCATGCAGATGTCCTCGAAAATCAATATCAACTGTTGAAAAGGGAGGTAATTGTTGGATTCTAGGAGCCTTTAACGGCATAATAGCATGTTTACTTAGCGAAGAATTGAATCGTTCACGCTAAACGCATCATTTGAGAATATTTTCCATAGTTTGTTGCAGTTAACACAACGCTTAGTCGAACAAAGACTGTTCATTCACAAAGTAGTCCATCGATACTACCAAGCATGTATTATAGTTAGTTAACTGAATTTTTTTAAAAATTAGCTGTGCAAATACGTTTCGAAAAAACAACGTCTACGTTGTGGTAAGTAATATTTCATGTCTATTTCTTGTGTTTGTGATTCATAATGCTTCAATGCACCCATATATTCCTTTAGAAAAATTGTTGTCACGTTCTTCAACGTAACTTAAAATTCGTCTCACGAGATTTGAATTACCCTATATATGAGCAATACACGAAAACACATCAGAAAAGTAAAAATAGAAATAACTACGTTCTCTTAAAAATATGAAAGAACCTAATATTTTCATTTTCAAAGAGAAGGTAATTAAAATCCTTTTTATATGTAAAATTTTTGAAACAATGCTAGCTTTATATAGAACATTTACCTTTATTATGATTCAGATCATAACAGGCATGTCATGCTGTACTCAATTTAAATTCGTGTGTATATAACAGTGGTGAATTAGACAGTATATCAGAAACTCTGTTGACCTTAAAAGTCATCATATGGCATGGTATAAAAGTTATGAGAGTGTTTTAACCAATTTAGGAATTACCCGTACATGACTGTGGCTTAAAATTACTACATCATCAATGTATATCGTATATAACTACGAGACGTTATTAGCTTTGGTTTCATTCAAGCTAACTCAAACTATATGGCATATAAATGTGTATTCTTAATGTGTTGATAAACTATGATTTATCCTCCAGCTTCACTAATAAAAGGAGCTTAGCCATGATAATTTGAATCCTGTTTGAATAGAGGCTATGGTAGGTTCACGGTAGACACATAACTTCGTACTAAAATTACACTGGTTTTAAAATTTAATTATATCAAAACTCGTAGCTTGAAAAAGAGGAAAAAAATTGTGAGGTTGAGGCAAGAATTTGAAATGTAATTTGAGAACAGAAATATTATCTAAGCCATAGTTAAAATTATGAAATCCATTTTTTATTGTTCAGTGCATTTAAGCTAAGTCGAATTTTGATTATTGAAACTTAGAAAGGAATTTTAATTTCTTTTTGACTTCACTGAAAGAGTGAATATTTTCATACAAAAATAAGCAATACAAAATCACGGGAGGAATTTTTATGTAATATTTAGTAAGCATTTTTTAAAAATAATACTCTGTAACCACTACCTGACGTTTGAATCCATTGTCACGAAGTCAAATACCACATGTTAAATGAGAAACTTAACGAAAGGTCTTAACAATGGATGAAACCGATCTTATCAGTATTTTCAAAGTATTTCAATATTTTGCCATTGTCCACTTGTATGCATTGTGCAGGATCCAATGTTTTCAAAACTCTTTTATGGCTCTTAGTTTCATTATAAAGTTTTATCTTTAAAATATTTGGTGATAACATGTGAACAACAATTGCAATATATAAAGGAGAGAGACAGGGGAAACAAAATTTTCCAGAGACTAAAAACACGCTGGAAAAAGGGAATACTCCTTTTTCCAGGGACAGAAAGCACACTGGAATGTAAGACGTATGCTCTAATAAGGAGTATTTGTGTGCTAAACATGCATTGATGTCAATAGGTTAATAGTGAATTTTTTTTTAAAAAAAGAAGAGTGTGTTTGCTTATGGCCACACGATAAAAGTGATAACTTCAAATTTTGTGATGTTATTTCAGGGATTAGTTAGTGAATAAAAAACATGGGGATATTATATATACATAGTATTGTCATATAAATTTTTTATTCATTATTATTATGTATGGGAGAGAAAACCTAGACAAATGTTTGCATTCACTGTATAAAGAAAGATTCAAAACGTAGATGTTACTATCTGATGAAAACATTTCAGCATTTTCTTATATTCTTAAAGTTTTTCACTCTAAACCGCTTTTTTAAAAATAAAAAAACTATCAGTTGTGATGTATCAGAAAGTTGTCTTTCTGATACATTACCATATGTCCCATAAACCTCAAACTGGTCAATTCTGTCGTAGATTTATTACTATTAATTATAACTGGCATTTGGTGATTTTAGCAATTTTTTTCGTTGCATTTTTATGGTTGTTTGAAATGGAAAAGTGATTTTTTTTAATAAATGTTATATGTGCAAAAAAGCGGAAAAATAAAAAACTTTCAAAATTACGAAATTCTATAAATATTTGTAAGAAGTTTTACAACATTCCATCTCAGTCTAACTTGGCAGCGTTGAGAAAGATAAACAATGTACCAAATTACTTGAAAAATAGTAGTAACTTTTTTTTTTTGAAATTTAAATCCAAGAAAATCCATAGAAATTTGTAAAAAATGTAAAACATTGTAGAGATTGGGATTTTAATAATATATTTCAAGTTAATCACAAGTTAAACGCATTTATTTTTAAACAAAGTTAATTAATACAGTCAATAAGGCAACGTCATGCATCTCCATTTTGGCTGATAACCAATTTTCGACGTAAAATTTTGTCATTGTTGTAACGATAACACATTCTTACAATAATGACGAAAAAAGCAGAATGAACGTTACAAACCCGAATGCGACGTTTATTTAAGTTCACTCTCCAACAATACGTGCCTAAAGAAGTTACTAATAACCGACTATTTTTTAAACAAAGTTAACTAATCCAGTCAATATAGCAATGTCGTGAAATTTCAGTTTGGCTGAAAACTGATTTTCGACGCCAAATTTTGTCATTGTTTGTCGTAAGTCCCTTTTGTTGAAGGACTTAACATTGGTACGGAAAGTTCCGATCCATTGTTATGAGCGTTACAAACCCCAGCGTAGCAATGCTTGGCCTCTTAAAACGCGCCATTCAAGTTTACTCTCCAGCAAAACGCGCCTTAATGAAGTTATCACGAAAAAAAAAACTCAATTTTTAAAAATATTTCTACAAAAATGGAAGTTAAAATCATTTCTTGAATAATTTATCGAATAATACTTTTTCCAAATTATGCTTGAATTTCTTAAAATTGGGAAGAAAATATTTAGTTGATATACATTTTTATTATGTTACAAAAAAAATCGATCGTTATTTTTCAATATTATATTCCTTTTACATTTTCCCTCGAGGATGTCAGAATCAAAACAAACATTTAAAACTATCGATTTTTTTTAGAATTTAATTCTGCCCCCCAATTCTTTTTTACTGTTACAACTCCTACTGAGAATTCAAATTTGCGATTTAAAATAAAATTCCTAAATGCTTACGAAACTAGTGAGCTAAGCAAAACATCAACATGTTACGACAAAACAAATGCAGAACTGGTTCAGAACCGAAACTAAAAAACATTTAATATACACAGAGAAAGTGGGAGCGCCATCTATTAAGCTTTTCGCCACAATTACATTGGCTTAAATAAAATAAATTTGATTAATGTTCGTTGACAATTATTGTTGTGGCTGCCATAAGCGAGTGGTCATAATCGGGAACTAATGGCCGGCATTGTTTGTGTCAAATCCTGGTACCACAGACCCCCCCCCCCCGCTTATAAAAACTAATACACTTTCTGTCGAGGATCAAGGTCTACACGTTGACGTGATGTGAAAGTTTACAGCAAGAGTCGGCAATCTTTTAGCTGTGGCGTGCCAAACCAATCTACCAATATGATTCAGCGTGCCACACAGCAAGACATTTTTGAAATAATTCGATTTCAGCGATAATCTATACAGTGTTAGAGAATAGTGGTCAATAATTAAGAGATATTTATAGTTTTATTATATATTAGTTTTGCATCCTTTAAAGATATTTCTTAACATAAAATATAACTGGTCTTCAACGAAAATAAAAAAAAAATTAAAATTGTACATATATTATGTATTTTTAAACATATTTATTAAAATAAGAAATAGGCAATATAAAATATAGGCATTTCCCTTCATTATGGTTAAATAAAAATTTTAATGCGAACCAAGGTCTTACATCGCTCTAATTTCAAACTATTTCTTAGCGGACTCGAAATTTTTTTGTATCAGGAAAGATTTTTTACTTACAAAGGGAGGGCACAACTTTCATTTAGGGTCGAGACTTGGTGTAATAGTAGTACTTCTTTAGGGTGTTCAACTCTCAATGTAATTCCGTAGAATGGCTAGTCAATTCGGAAAAAATAGCCTTCGAAATTCATCCTTTGCATTTATACAATTACCTCCAGCGACACAATGGTTGGGTTGATAAAATGCCTGCCTTCAATGCCGGTGGATAGAGTTCGTATCACGCGATCAACTTTTTTTTTCCAATTCCTTTAATCATTTTTTAAAATTAAATAAACTTATTTATATAAGGTTTATTAAATATTAAATGATATTCTATGTATTATTTTGTATTTTACAAAGTAAAAAAAAAACTACTGTAATTACATAAATATTTATATTATGTATGTTTAATAAATATATTAAATGATATTTTATATAAAAATTATTTACAAATAGTTTTTTTATAATATGAAATACATTATACTATAAATAAAATTATTATATATAATATAAAATAATTTATGAAATATATTATTTTTAAATTAATTATTTTATAATTATATAAAATATTCAATAAGTCCTTTTTGAATAATTTTATTTAATTTTAATAGATTTATTTAAATAATTTTAATAAATTTGTAATATTTTTAATAAATAATAATTTAAAGTTATCTTAATGAATAATTAATTTTAATTAATAATACTTTAAATAATTTTAATTAATGATAATTTAAAATAATTTAAATAATAAATATTCAAAAAAAATTTTTACTTTGTAAATTACAAAACAATTACATAGAATATCATTTAACATTTAATAAATCTTATAAATAAATTTATTTAATTAAAAAAGTAATTCAAGGAATCGAAAAAAAAGTTGATCGCGTGATTCGGACTTTATCCACCGGCATTGAAGGCAGGCGTCTTACCAACCCAGCCATTGCGTCACTGGAGGCAATTAAAACTTAATTGTATTAAAGCTAAGCACGAATTTCGAAGGTTATTTTCTCCGAATTGACTGGCCATTCGGCGGAATTACATTGAGGGTTGAACACCCTAAAGGAGTACTACTATTATACCAAGTCTCGACCCCAAATGAATTTCCTTAGTCGTGCCCTCCTCTTGTTAGACAGTGGAAAGCAGAGTGCGTGCAATTCTCTCTATTCAAACAAATACTTCTCACTGGCAATGACATTCAATAATTTACAAACTGACACTAAATTTATCTTTAGAGTTATCTATCACATTTTTTCGTAATTCCGTAAATGTCCATAATTCTGAAGATGTTTGTCAAATATGGTACACTAAAAATTTTTTATCTTTCTTCCACTCAAAAACTGACAAATTTTGTAAAAAAGTGCAGAGTGCCACTGAGAATTGTACCGCGTGCCATTGGTTGCCGACTCCTGGTTTAGAGTGTAGTTTGCTAACTTCATCACTTGAAGAAGACTCAAAATTAGGAGGTTCACCTCCAATAGCCCTAACGCCGCTTCAAAATGCGACGTTAAAGAAATAAAATCAATTACCCCATTGCACAGGACTTGATACATTCTTTGGTAAGAAAGATTACCAAAGCATGTTTAACTGAAATCAAGCATTGAGTCATTAAAATTTCATTCGAAAATGTCGTCATTCGAATACTTTAAACTTTAATGGTCGCCACCATAAAAAAGTATTGGTACAGATTTGTACATACAAAGCAATCTTAACTGTGGAATGTGTTCATGGCGGAAGAACAGTGATTTAATCAGGTGTTGGTTGTTACAACAATACAGCATCACTTCTGTCTCTTTAAATACGTCTCACTTAGAAAATGTTGTTTCAGAGTTTGTTGGTAAACTGAAAGGAAAGATGGATTTCCTCTATGTTTTATTACCATTTCTTGCCTTTGCGCTTAGCATTCAATCAGGTAAGTTTTATTTTAGTACACAACATGAGCCCCTGTTTTGAAGAAATATTTACTGTTGTCTTGTTTGACAGATTGTATTATGTTTTTCACTGATAGCAACAAAAAAAAAATCAATTTTGCTCTTTGGAATTTCTTTGTGTTAAATTCCATTTCATTATACAATAATTCTTTTTGATAGATAATAATTTTTGATTTGTTAATTGTCCAGTTTATGGAAATGGGAAGCTATTTTCGTGTATGACCGAAGGTTCTATATACAACGTCAGCAATGCCCAGACAGTTGTCCGAAAACAGATCGTCCTGAGGACAGTCATTAATTCGCTGATGATGATTTATAAGACTGTATATTTTTTTACATATTTATAGTAAACCTGAAAAATATAAATGACTTACTTTTTATTGAGTGAGGTACTCCAAAAAGGATTAAAAGGGATCGGGATGCCAAATTGAGATTTTGAATTTTTATCAATACAATAAACAATATTATTTATACTGAAAAAGTATAAATTCTTTTGCTACAATTTTCGTTTAAATTCGTCGCACGATTGTATACATATTTTGATTTATATATAAACATATGGTAAATATTGAATTAAATTATTATAAGTTTTCTAATAGTGTACATTTTTATCTAAATTATAATTACCAATAATCTTATTTTACTTCTCATTAAAAGATTAAAACCTACATTTTAATCCTAGACAGATTTATTCGTGATTCCTCGTTAAGGTTATCTTCGGCAAATATACGAAAGCCTGAACTAAACATGGAGCACATTTTCAGACAGAAAAATGTTTCAATTTCCAGGAAAATTTATTATTTCTTTATAATATAGTGTTAATTCATATATTTCTTTATAATATAGTGTTTTTAAAATTCTGAAGATTAACGTATAAGTTTCTTCAAATTGTTCCTCGTTTTACCAACTTGTTCAGCGCAAAAATATGCTTTATATCAAGAGTAAATGTGGTAAATACTTTGTCAACCTTTTTTTAAAAAACTGGTCATGAGTTCACGACCTCAACTACTCGGCTACTTCAGTCACTCCTAAATTAATTAAAAGCTAAAAATAATGAATAGCATTTCGTAACTTTAATAATTAATGAATCTTATACGAATAACTATCTGTTAATCTAAAGAGAAATCCAGAATTTTTTTATAAGCTCGTGGAAATCAGTTAAGTAATATACATATTTTTCCCCATACATCTGAAAGAAATATGTGCCAATGCTTATAATGATTTTAAACTCTTTGAGTGTAATGACGTATATATACGTCACTGAGAATTCGAGTCTAAGACGACATGAACGTATATATACGTTTTGTGTTTTTAGCCTCAAGTGGTAAAGCCGTTTACATACATCAACCACTGAGTTTGCAGGAAGTTAGGGTCATTCTATTGGCAGCAAATAGAATTAATTTTAGCCTTTCACCTTAAGTTAAGCGTCGTGTAATGTTTCCCGCCACACAGCTGTAAGTCGGCTTCTTTTTGTGATGATCATCACGTTCAATGAACACCAGCACGTTTAAAATATTGCGTGGTCTTGACTTGGGCATCGCCCCGGCAACCTTTGCACCATGAGGAACCTCCACTTTACTCCATCCATGAACCGGATGTAACGCGAGGATAAAGAGGCCGACCGCTATCATTCTGGAGACCCTAGAGAGAGCAGAGAAAGAGACGGTTTGAAAACTTCGCTGAGAACGGATGCATATTCACTTGTCCTGAATGAAAAAAAATGCTTTTTTTAGGGATTGTCAAAAATACTCATTACGAGAAGTCATCAACCGGAAAATTAACCTTCCACTCAAAGAGTTAAAGGGGGGGATCTTTAGTTTTACGCACATCCAAGTGCGCATTAGTTAGCCTTCTGATTATCGAATACTATTGTAATAATTCTTTTTAAACTGGACCTTGAGATATTCAAAAATATATTTCATTGGAAACCCATAACCCATAAAATAAATCGTATATGAAGTAAAAGCTATAATTAATGTTAAATCTGGAAAATGCACCACACCTTACTCTTTTATAACCAGAAAATATTTTTTATTTAAAAGATTGTGAGTACAATCTACATCAACGGTAAATTTATTCTTAGAGATTTTTCCCTTTAAATTTCAAAGTAAACATTAACCCACATAAAAAGAAAATATTCATCGCATGGCATGAAGAAAATATTGAATGGAATATATGAGTAAGAAATCCGACTGAGTGGGCGTATTTTCAAAAGAGAAAGTAAATTTTTAAACTACTCTAGAAATTGAAAGAGCCTATTCTGGAAGATAATGGATTGTTAGCATCTTATATACATTTATTAATCCCAAATAAATAACTGATTTATCATTTACAAGATGTAAAAGAAGAATTTTGAGATTGCATTTGATTCTTTGAAATATATTGCATTTTTCAAAAGTTGTTAAACTCTGATGTAGTTATTCAGATTATACAAATTTAATTGTGTGTATAAACGTTAATAAAAAACGCTTGGAAGACATGAAAATGATTAATAACACATTTATGCACATCTATTTGATGTGGATTAATATATAGTGTATTGGATTAAGAATTTTCGTTTCTCGACTTCCAAAAAAATGAAAAATAATTCTTGTTGCCTTCTAACAAAAAAGCATCGAATTTAAAATGATTATTAATCGCATATATATTATATGGAAGCAGTTTAACTTGTTATAATGGACTCAATTCATGAAGTCACATGATAAAAACAAACACGTGTTTTCCATTGAATTCAAAACAAATATTCAACTAATTGTACTTGTTGTTCTATTTGTGAAACTCATATAAAATTTCGAATTTTATATTTGGGTAAAGATGTTTAAATGTTAGGAAAAAAATTTCTTCAAAAAGATTTCTTTTAATTTAAAAAAATCATACTTTATGTTTATAATTTTAAATAAAATGCATTTTGTATACACGTGTACTTTTTAAGAGAAAGTTTCTGCAAAGAGCAAAACTTGGCAACACCGGAGCGCGTGAACTGATTAGCTGGAAACACTAGATAGTTTTTATCGTGTGACTATGACGTCGCATGAGTTTTTGCATTGATTGGCTAGAATCACATGACTTTCACTATCATGTGACTATGACGTCGCATGAATTGGGCCCATTGAAGCACTTTGAAAAAATAATGAAATATTTATCGTATCTTGAATACAGAATGAATTTTTCAAAGAATAAGAGTTATAACAATGCCATCATTCTCTTTATTCGACATTTTTTGCATTTCCCAAACAATTTCTGCTTCGTAAAATGAATTTAAAACTGAGATTTATCTTAAATGAGGAGATTTTGGATAGTTAATTAAATTCCTAGTGCAATGACAAGAAATATTAAATTTTTAAATGTTTTCTTGGAGGACACTCATCATACCATAAATAGCTAAACAGCCCAGTAATGAGCAAGTGCCTTTCTATGAAGATTTCTTCATAACGACTTCTGTTGATTTTTGATTTCCAGTTCTTTTCATCAATTACTAGAAAATCAGAATCCATTGAATCAGCCCATCTTAACCGTGGCCTTCTGATTCCGGTCGGTCTACAAAGCAATACTTTTTTTATTGTGTTGTCATCCTGCATTCGGGTCACATGGGCCATCCAGTTCATTCTACTTATCTTAATGTATTTAATAATGCCAGGAGGTTATTTTTATGTCCTCTATAGTTCAAAATTTAATTTCCTTCTCCAATTACCGTTTTCGTTTATACCATCTCAAATATACTCCGTAGAATCTTCCTCTAAAAAATTGCGATTGTTTTCCTCCAGTTTTGTCATTGCCCAAGTTTCGGAAGCGTACTTGGAGGACATTAAGGTATTGAAAAACCCTGTAAACAAAGCATATTAGTTAAGCAGAACTTTGTTTTAAAGAATAAAAAAATTATGTCATTATAAGAAGTTATGCTGGTTTCTGATAAGAATTATTCTTCATAACAAAATAACTTTTTCGAGAATTTTACTTATAAAGCTTAATGATACGTATTTTCCAAGAAGGCATTTGTGTTAAGCTTTTTATATGGTGCTGTTTCAACAGCAGCGTTGTGTAAGTGTATCCCCTTGAATGCGGAAAGTAGTGAGTATGACGAGAGAGAGAGAGAGAGAGAGGAAAGAGTTTGAGTAGAGTTTTGTGAGGTGTTATAAAGTGTGTGAGAAATTAGTAATGTGTATTAAGTGTGAGATATATGAGTAGTTAGTAATGAATAAGGTGTGAGAAGTTAAAAGCTGTAAATAAAGTTGTTATTTGTTATTAGAGTTGTAGTTAATTGTAGTTAGTAACGTCGTCAGTACAATTTGAATTCTGTTGAATACCACAGAAAATCATTAATGAAGCACGTAAATTACTATGAATCAAATAAAAGCCCACAGCCGCCCCACCTAGTATGGTGGTTATGACACTCGGCTTGTAATCGAGTGGGCTCGGGTTCGAATCTCGAAAAGAGCATTGATGTATCATCTGGAAAAGAAGTCGTACTTTCACTTGAAATGGATTCCCGTCTCGAATAGAAAGCAGCGCACCCTCTCTATGTTTTTTGCTGGAATCATCGTTTGTAATAAAAAAAAGTCTATATATTCTTCTGAGTTTGTATTTTATGTTTCTGTTCCATCTCTCGTCTTTCAAATATATCCCAATATGTAACACACGACAACAACAACAAAAGTCCACAACAAAAAAGTGAATTTAACAGTTAGATCTGATAAAAATGGAACGTTAATTTTATCCTGTACATTTATGACATAAACATATTTTTTTTCTTTCACAGTAAACAATAACATTTAAACAATAGCATTTCCCTTTTATTTATTCATTCACATTTAAATACTTAACATATTTTCGAACGACTGATTTGGAAATATTTTATGGATTCAATTTTTAGGATTATGTCTGAAGAAATTAGATACAATCTAACAAAAACTTTACCATGTATTTTATACATTTATTCAATTAAACTATGAACATGTAGATCTCAATTGATGGTGATATTTGAATTATTTAGTTAAATATTAAACGATATTAGAATTTTTCTCACTCTTAACGAGAATAAAATATATTTATATATATACAGTCGGACCTCTCTATATAACGAAGTCGCTAAATCCCGGAAAAAAGTCCGTTATGTGGAAAATTTGTTCTATAGAGGTTCATCTTTTAGTATACTTTAAAAACCACATAAAATAAATTTTAAATTCATAAACACTATATATTAAAGAAAGTAATTATTCACACCTTTTTAAAATTAATATATGTTTATTTTATATATTTTACCCATAAAAAAAGATAGAATGAAAAACTGCAAGGAAAACAAGAAAAAGGAATGTCGAAAAATACACTGTATTTTCAGTATTAAGAAAATAATTTTATATTAAAATTAATGCATTTTAAGGACATTTTCTAATTTAAATCATACAAGTAAAATTAAAGATACATTATTTTATAAATAGAACACGCGGACAAGGGACAACTCCACTGAGTGTGAAAGGGGATACCGAAAATGTTTCTAGTGAATTGGACAATGGGGGTTAAAGGTTACACTTCTTGGATGAAACGTCAAGAATCCTGTTGCTCTCGGTGAGTTAGGATCTAATAAAACCAGCTCAAGATTTAAGACAACCATAAAATGTGTTAAAGAGAGAATAACTTGAAATGTGTTCTGAAATATTTTAAAAATAGAGAGAAAAAAATTTAATCACAAAAGAAAAAGTTCCTTATATAGAAAATGCACTTCGATATAGAGAGGTTATTTTACGAAGAAAATCGTGAAATGTTCAAGGTTTCAGGAAAAAATTCGCTATATAGAAAAATTCGCAGTATAGAGGTTCGAATGTATATATTTAATTTAAGGAACATAACATATCAGATTTTTTCAATTTAAAGTTTTTTTCCAGAAAAGGAATTCACAAAATTCTTGAAATATTAAATTGAACCGCATGAATATTTTAGAATTAATGCTATTAAAAAATAAATACTGTCGAGACTCATTGTAGACCATTGGAGATTTGCATCCAGTCTAGTAACAATTTATATTTTTTTACCCCTAAGATTTCATGAAAATTAAAAACTTTATTGCACCTTTTTTTACCAAATCAGCCCCATTCTCTCGTCGAAAAAAAGCTAATCTCGAACAGCAAAGAAATTATCAAAAATCAATTGCAATTGTAAAGAATATTTTTTAATTTATTTGTTCATTGTTCTAAGAAAAAAGGCTTCCCCGAATATATTCCATTCGAAGCAAGATTAACCTTTACCCAGAATTTGAATGTTTCTCTGAAACAGTAAAAAATATAATTTCTTTTAAATGGGCTGCATTTTGGCACGCAGGACTTTGGATCTCTAGGATTTATTTTAACTAGGATTTGGACTAGGATTAATTTTAATTCAAGCGCTCGTCGGATGCTAAATATTGCTGTAGGTTTCAGAGCCAAACTGACACTCAAGAGATCTTTTACATGCCACATATAATCATATGACATACGCGTCTACTATTTTCCCATCCAGAAAATCCATCCAACTCCAGCCAGGATCGAACCCGGAACTTTTAGCTTACGTAGCGGGCACGCTACTTCTAAGCCTCCGAGTTGACAGAAATATAAATATATATAATGTAAATTATGTATCATCTTTAAAAATAATTCACAAAGATTAATATTCAATTTAATTAAGCCTAGTTAAAAAAAGTGAATCGTTCAATTTATTTATAGTTGATTCGGTTATCCCTACTCTAAAACACCGAAGAATGAACAGTATTATTTCAGGATAGAGTTGAAACTGTAGGTAAACGACAAAAAATGTAAAGATTTATAATTCCCAAGATTTGTTAGAGTAACCTGTGAACGACTTGCACCCGAAGTTTTTCTCTCTCCAACTTGCCTACCAAAGGATGTGGAAGGAATGAAAGCAGAACCAGAGACTTCCATAATCACAATTATTTATTTAGTCAAGCAATTTAACTAACAACAATCTATTCTCTAAGGGAATGTCTAATGAGTAGCACGGAGAAAGCAATGATTATTTAAGCAAATATGCGGGACCAACTTATTTAGCTCAACCTAATCTATCGTTGATTCCTAACCTTAAATTTACTCGTTCAACACAAAGGCGAAACACCATTCTTAATCTTTGTATGTGAAAGTAAACCTTAGTCAATCTCACCTGCGAAGCGAATGTAACTGCTTCCTACCTCCTTCTCAAGAATTACAAAACTCTGACTTTATATAGTCGAACTAATCTGAATATCACAGTTTCTTCTTGAGAGGGATGGCTGTGAATTAAACACGAATGCTAGCCCAAAGATTCCCCAAGAGGATTAATGAGAGGATGCGTATAGATTCGTCACAAATCTAAAAAAATTATTTGGGCTAGATAATAAATAATATATTAAATTAATTTATTTCTATTCTGAGAATCCTTATCAAGAATTTTATGGAAAAGTTAGCTGTATCTACAATTATAATCAATTTAAAAAGAGACGCCATAAGAACATTGTTATTATATCACTGTTAAGTCAAAGAAATCTTCTATGATAAAAATAAAGACACTCCATTTAGGAATGGAGAACAAAAGAACAACCTATATTCAGTGATGTGTTTCCATGGAAACTATTCCCCACATTCCACCGATTAAACCGATTCCACTAACTAGCTCATTCCGCTCTCATCTGCCTTTTTGCAATATAATCAGTTTTCTATCATTTTATAACCTCTCAGTTAGTTCCTCTGTTCTTCAAAAAATTCATTTTCTTGTAAGCTGTGGCAATAATATATGATTTTTAAATTCATATACAGTCGAATCCTTATTTACCGAACCCCTAACGAATTTCACGATGTAACGAAATTTTCTCTTTCCTCGATTAAAATAAAGGCGATAAAAAACCCCTTATTTTTGAATGATAAACCCCGAATTAACAAATTATTTCAAGAGCCAAATTTTTTTTATTAGTTAGTATTAGAAAAAAATTGCACCCCCCTTCCCCCGAATGATATCCTTTTTCTGCGGAACTGAAAAAGACTTTTCTTGTCGGCAACAAATTTTGACGGGAAAGGGTGCAGACCATTATTAGGCTTCAAAGGTGCAGCTAAGTCAAGGATGTAACCTATCGTGCGAGTTTGGAATTGGACAGGAAAAATTCTTTTCTCCTTTCATTCCAATCCATAAAGTATAGGATATTTTAAGATTTTAATAATTGTGTTAAATTTCATGACTGACTGCCTATCTGAGCCTCTGAAATTGGGGATATTGTTGATTTCTCGGAGCCAATGAAAAGTGATTCTGTTTCAAAAATTGGAAATGAAGCTAATATCAGAACTGTTACAATTTTAATGCTTTACATTATTTTGAAACCGTGAAAACAAACTTTAAACATCAAGATGTGAATGACGCTGTATTTTTATCTCTGCATAAAGTCGAAAAAGAACCCTTTTGAGTCAGGAATGAAAAAGATTGTAAAGCATCCATTTGTTGGTATTTTAAAATTTCCAACTATATGTATAACTAGGGTGTTATAATTTACTAATAGTATTTTTAGCTGTGTGACGGATCTATGCGCGATCTTCTAATTAATCCTCTTGGGCGATCAATTCGCGTTATTCACAACCAACCCTTTGGAAGAAGAGAATTGTGATGTGTAAATTAACTTACTATAAATAGGCGAGGTTTTCTAGCTAGAAGGAGAGAAGATATACTCGAGACAGGAGATATTGCTACTAAAGGTGTAATATTAAAATTATAGAGTGAATTGATTCTTATTAGAAGGAAACCTTTAAGTGACAATTGTTCACTAAGTTTAAATAAAGATTAAATTAAATCGGATAATAAGTTACATCCTTAATTAAGATAAAGATCCAGTTTGTTAGTCGCCTAATTGCTTACGTTTTACGATCGTTGTTCCACTTTCACGGTTTTCATTGAGACATTCTCTTAATATTATTAGTTGAAATTATGTCTGTTCTTAGTGTTGAAATAAATAGATTAGAGTTGAATCATGTCGAGTGTTTTTCCCTTTCCCCCCAAACATTTAGGTGCTCGCTAGAGAGACGTGGGCCTCTTACAGCTGTAGAATAAAAAGTGTGTAATTTCTAACTATGGATATTTTTTATGTAGTAGCTTATTATAGAATTTACAAAAGATGAGTACAAAAAGTTTGTATTTTGTTTAAACCCTGATATAACGAACAAAATGTTCGGTCCTGATGAATTCGTTAAGTCGGGGTCCAGTTGTCTATTTTCATACAACTTTTCACAAGTAGGATGTATATCACCAGGCTACAGAGAATGATGTAACTATTAGCAATATTCATTAATATCGTGTGATTTTAGATTTTAAATTAGGGGGCTTTATTATTGTGTTAGATTAAATGAGAGCACACAGAATTTAAAGTAAAAATCAATTTAACAAGAAAAAAAATGCCTTGCAATCAATTAAATTCTTACTGTATTTTTTTTTTTTGCATTCCAATATTTTAGTATGACCTTCAAAATAACAGTTCGTCTTGAGTAAAGAGAACAATTATTTTAATTAGGAGTAGAACAGGAAAAAAAATATATTCTTCGAAAATAATAATCTAATACACAACATCTTTTCAAAATTGCTTCTCTGGCCCAAACAGAAGATTCCTTGTTGACTTGTTCTTTTTAAAAGAATTGTTCTTCTAACAGTTATTTTAAGAAAAATCAGAGTAAGAAAGAATTATGCTCTTAAAAAGAACAATCTTTTCCATCCCTGATTACACTAAAGACACAAACAAATAGTTCAATATGGATTTGTACACAAATTTAATTTTTGAGAAGCTTTGTAACATTTGAAATCATGATTGTTCAACCCTAGGCTAAGCCTTTTGGCGAATTTTTTTTTCTTAGAAAGAGTGTGATTTTGCTATATTTTTTATTCAACTAACAAATAACCTTTCGGATGTCGTAAAAAGTACGTACAACTTCATATTTTTATTTTTAAAAAGCAAACAAAAATAATTTATACAACAAAAAATTTCTACATAAGCATAGAACTCGAAAAGTGAGGCAGGGGTGACATTTTTGTACAATTTCATACGAGATCATTTCGTAGCACGAATAATATTGTTACGAATTCTGCGTAATGAATTTTTAAAATGGAGTAAATAATTTATATCTGGATGTGTAATACGTTTATATTACTCTGTGTTGTATTTATTTTGTGTTAAAATTATAATATTCGCAAGCAACGCCGTCCCTTACATTATAATGGCGAATCGATGGAAACTTGGCGAAATCCTGGCGATAGAGCCAAGTCAGCATAATTTTTGGTGAGTTCGTGATCCATGGATTCTTCTGGAAATTAGTGGAGAAACCCACTAATTTTACGATCTATGACGCAAGCGGACTTTTTTCGAAAGATCCGAGAGGGAGTAGCTCGCCAAAACTGTTTTGACCATTGAAAAGTAATACTGATCTGATCATGAAGAGTCGAGCAGCGATTAGTTATTACTGCGACTAATATGTAGTATGAGTAATTGCTTGTGAATAATCATTTACATACTTGTATTTTAGATACTGAAAGTTGTGTCTGTGCGCTGTTAAAAGTCGTAAGACCTTCTGAGATTTATTCTGCTAATTTCGCTGTATATCCTGTATTCCAAGGATAGTTTCAACTATAAATTTTCATCACTCCTGAAGAACTGTCCTACTCTTTGCGACTGACTTGCATAAAATCCACGAACCTTGATCTACGTAACAATAATAGGATGATATTCTGTTTTTCTTCTTGGTGATCTCATCTGATCGTGGCCCACGAAATTAATCGTGGCAAAGAGCAAATTTTTACGACACTCGTTAGTCACAGCTTTGAGAATCATGCTGGGGACAGTACAATTTGTCTATATTTCACCCTAATTTTGAGGGAGAGCACCCTAGGAGTGATCAGGAGCCTCTGATTTCTCTTCTCTTTCCACCAACCTCACGAAATTCATTCTAATACTTCCCTGGAATGTTTCGACATGAAGAGATCAGAAGCTGTTGCATCATCTTAAATTATTTGATTCAACAACCCAACAATGCGATACTTTGCTCAATACATGTCTTTCATATAACAGCACAAAAAAATTTCCGGAGTAGTGTCCGGTAATCATGGCACCCATGGTTTGGAACCATGCCTTCCATTTCTTGCTTTTATAGCGTACGTTAAAGAGAGAACGAAAGTTCCATGGACAAGCTATGAAAATATTCCTTTCAAGCTTCTCCTTGCCTTTACTTATATTAGGAAACAATACAAAAATAAATCTGTTTATCCTCATTCGTGTTTCCTCTCATTAGTTTCTTTTTATAAACACATTATTAATTATTTTATTAATATTTCTACAAGTAAACTATATATAAATTTCTACTTTCTTCAAGAAGAAAAAAAAAAAAAAAAGAAAAAGGTTTGAAAAAACTTATTTCAATATGAAGCTTTGAGTTGATACTGCTTCGATGTTGCTTTTACCATGAATAAGCCAAATCTTTATCATTATTGTTCGATATTTATATACTTTACATCTGCAGTAAACAACCGAGTGCATGCCAAATTAATCAATGGTAAACATCTTATGATAAACAAGTTACAATAAATATAAATAACTTGGATGTTCCTTTTTAAAAAGTCGCCAAGATTGCTCTATCTTGATAAGGAATTTGTATACATTTACAAATTATAATAAAAATCAAATTTTGGCGAAATATTAAAAAAAATTGCCAAGAATCTAATTTTTACCACAATTATTAAACTTATATCGATGAAACTGTTTAACCCTTTCTTGAGAACAAAGCTAAAATACACTTTTCTGTGATAAAATACTTGATATGTATTGCTCTCATTCTCTATAAACATTATTTTGTCACAAAAAAAGTCTGAACAGGGTTTATTCCTGGTTGGTGGCCAGACATTATAGCCACTGCACAATTAAGACATTTAACTTTTCTGGACAGAAATAATGAATCATATTAAAATAAACTTTTTACGAAAAATTAATATTTATATGCTAATAACTATTTCATTAACAATTAAATACAAAGTACAGGTACAGTAAAATAATAATAAAATAATTGTACTATTGTGAGGCACCTGCCCATGGGTGCCCCATTTCTAATACATTATCTACGCGACCTGTATCTGTAGGAAAGAATGAAGAATCACGCAAATCTGTCATCTTAATATTTGTTTATTAAGATCTTAACTTAATCACTGTATACAATAATAATAATAATCCAATTAAGCAAATCTGGAGTGAGAAGACACAATTCGTATTACTAAATAATCGCGTAACTGACCACTATATCTAACTTTACAGATTACCTCCATTCTCATTAATGCGTGCAGTTTCCTTATATCTTAATTTAAGACGCTTACCGCTATATCCTAGGTAACAGCTATTCTCTTGGTCCTAACTGACGTGGCTTTACTCCTTGTGCAATGGTATCCACCTTTAGCTTGAATACCCAGGTACGAGTAGGTTAATTCTTGAACTTGGAATTTCCTCCAACTTTTAATTTAAACGCTTCTAATCATAAACATAGACCACATATAGCAACTTCACATAGCCACCCCACAAACGCTAAGCTTCTACTATGTATAAGATTCTTAATTTGCATTCTCACGTTCTTCTTCTCGAGTTGGTTGGAAAGAATTGCCATTCTGGCCCCAAAGAACCCCAAGAGGGCATTAATGGAAATTGCGATGAAAGCCTGTCACACAATATAGAAAATTTACTGAAATATGTATTGTGAAATTGGTCATTTATCCTCAGATGTTGTTAGCTTTACTATAAAATTTTACAATTAAAGTATTATTTTGGTGGAGTTAAACAAGCTATTTAATAAATTTTGATTAGGCTTTCAAAGCAAGTAGGGCCATTTGCCTGAAGGCCCAGTGGTACATTGTAGGACAGATACAGCTATCGAGAGCGATGAACGTCTTTTCTAGTACTGCAAAGATCTCCTGCATAGATCTCCTTCTGTTTTGATACGGATATGGGAAGTAGAGGTACCCTGTATCTCATTAATTTCTTCATCATCTGAACTTGAAGCTGCTAAATTATCATCTGATGGCAATTCAAATATAGCAAGAGCCTATTGAACTGATAAATTCTTTCTAGACATTGTTACACAAATGTTCTCAAATTCTACATTACGTTGATAATAAGAAATAATAAAAATCAATGTACAATACTCTCATAAAACTGAGAAATCCTAATGAAATATATATATATATATATAAATAAATAAGCAAAAAGTATTCAAAGTATTTTATGTGCCTCAATAAAATGCAAGCGTTTTCACCGAGCAGAAAAGCTATACTGAAAGATTTTCGAACCCAAATCTCTCTTACCACATGTTGTAAGCAAAATGAGTATATGTACCCCCCCCTCCAATATTTTCACGTGTTTCTCGAATGGAGGAAGAGCGATAATTTCAAGGTCATTGTTCTGTTCTAAGTGGACAATGAATAGAGCCTCTATCCACATAGAAAGGCTTTCCAAAAACCTAAGTAAAACATTTTTTTTAATTGCACATTTGCTTCACTCATTCAGGTTCCAGAAAAGTATACATGACACTTGCCGAAATTTTTTGCATAGTTCAGAAATTTTACTTATAGTAATCAAAATACAATTTGTAGAATTACACCGAGAAAAACTTTATCCAACTACTCATCAGAGGACATGAAATGCAAAAAAATGTATCGTGTTGCTCTCTATAATGATTTTTATGCAATTTATAGCTTCAATCAATGCATGTGGATAGAATAAATATCCACTGTCTGCTTAGAGAAAAAATTTTGTTATGTGTCTAGACATGTTAGACACTGGCCCGCAAAAGGGTTAAATGTCTGGAATATTTTACAACATTCACTATTATAGCTTCCTTCCTATTTCTTTCAGTTCAAAGTAGGAGTACTTCATCCTGCTTGGATAGGTGCCAATTTGATACCAATTGTGAAACAACAAATTACGTCCAGGTAAGTGTGCAATCATTAATCTTGCCATAAACCCATTTCTCAAATCATTAGTACTTAAACAATATACCGTCGACCAATTTCATCAAAAAAAGACGTCGCCAAATGCTGCAATATCCAGTCAGCAGTGGAAACCGTTCTCGCGTATCCTGAAAAAATAATAATAATAACTATGTGCGATAGTCTTTAATTGACTACGCATTTTGATTTGGCGAAATTGGTCGACTATAGTAAGTAAGTATCAAGTAATTTAAAAACTTTTCAAATTTTAATTTAAAAAAAAATTCTAAATATTAATATTTTTTTAAAAAGTACAGTAAATTAAAACTACGATAACGCGCGTACATACATTTCGTGCATGTGCTCAATTCATTGTTGGAAACATATTTTTTATCTACTTATTCAAAATGATCGAAATATTTAATATCGCGTCATATTTGTTTCTTACAAAGGTATTAGTTTGATTACGTTTAGTTTCCCTTTGTAAGATAACAAATATAGTCACCGAAATGCAAAAAGAAATAGCCATTTTTTGTAACATAGATTTTTAAAACGCTGAACATAAAAGCACTATTCAAAATAAACCAGAAAAATCCTTCATGAAATATTTTTAAAAATCCGCGCTTTTTTTTAATGCTACATAAAATATGTAATACATGTAACTGAAAAAAAAATCCTCAATTCACCAAAGAAAGAGCATTTATTCATTAGTAATCCTTCTTTAAATGTGTTTGTAAAAAACTGTAAAGAATTTGATTCTGATTCTTTGTAATGTATAAGAATCAAGAATTTATTTAATGATATAATTATGTGCTACATACTTCCGTCGGAATCATTTGAGAAACTAGATATCAACCAAAATTTACTCCGAAGAAATCAAAACTTTATAAAAACCTACTCAAAAACGCTTTACACCCCCTTTTGCCAGAAAAGCAACTGCAACACTCCTTAGCATGGATGCCTCAAGTTCTTGCTAGATGACTGGAAATAGGTCGTACCAAATATCTAAACCAGAGGTTCCCAAACTTTTTTGTCTCATAGACCTCTTGCCCTGTTTTTAGGTTTGAGGTAGACCCCTACTTACCTAATAATGAATTTATGCAAATTGATCAACTTAAATGTCTTTTTGACAGCTGTTATACAGAGAGATGTAGACTTACTTTAAAAGATTTAAATTTCTAGCTGTAATGAAGTATAGTGTTTAAAACCTGAGACACACGTGTTAATTAATTAAATTAAAATTTCATTGATACATAAAATAACTGTTACATAAAGTAACTGAGCTACAAACAAATGCTTTTAATAAGAAGGATGAATCTGGTGTTTTCAAAATTGCTGTGTGTGTATGTTTGATTTCCGTTTCTAAATTTTATATGAAGATCTTCTTAGTGTCTATTCCGATCACGTCCTTTTCCCTGCAGATTGCGTCCGACAAATTGAGAAACTAGGAAAATTCGAGACGTCCAATGTTATACTCCTTAACTTAATTCTGGCAAGAAATGCTGAAATGATTTGGTCCTTAACTGCAAATGAACTTCATTAACTTTAGTAAATAAATAGGTTAAATGGGTAAATTTAGTTTCCTCTTGATTAAATTTTATTTTAATATTAAATCATGGTCTGGATTAATGAGAGTCACTATCGTAGACCCCCATTTACATCTCACAGACACCGAAAATATTGTTTCGCAGACGTGGACCCCTTGCAAGTTGTCATAGACTCCTGGGGGTCTATATAGCCCACTTGGGGGGAATCACTGGTCTAAACCATAATGACACAAAGACGAAATATTCCGACATGGAGGTGTTTCATTTCTGTTGTCTTTCTGTGAAAGCCGAAATGTGTTTTATCGGGTCAAGTTCCAATGAATTAGATTATCAGGACGTAAGTTGGAATTGATTATTATGCTTTTCGAACATCTCTTACACAATTCGAAACCTGTGACATGAGGTGTTATACTGCTGGAAGATTCTGTTTCCAGTTGGGGAAACAGACGTCATGTAAGGATACAGTTGATCCGCAATTATGCTCAGATCAGTCTACGGCATTCATGATCTGTTCTACTACAACTAAGGTTCCCGAGCCATCCTTGAGAACATCCTTCAAAGTATAATACTACCCCACCAACCTGTATATAGCTTTCTGTACTTGGGGAGAGCAATTTGACGGTGCACCCTGACACAAACCATCGATGTGATGAATGAGAAATCATGATTCATCCGATCAGACAACTATTTCCCACCTACCCACCGTCCAATCTCTATGTTCCTGGGCCTATTTTAAGTATAGTTGACAATAAATCTTGGTCAACAGAGGCACACGAGAGTGACGTTTACTTTGCAGTCCCATATCCAACAGTGTCCGCTGAGCCATGTGTTCCGAAACACTTGGACTTGTATGGTATTGGGTTGTCAGTGACGCACTGTCTGGCTCTCATTTCGCTTTGTTGCGGTGGTATATATAAAATCCAGTTACAGCCTCCAGACTGAAGTGATTCTTTTGGAACCAAAGGTCACGAGTTCTATTCTCCTCATTGGTGACCCGGACGTGATATTTGACGACGCAAACAAAAATCGTCAGATCCCCATGACGCAACAATAAGCCGTCAAGCCCACTTGATGCAACAATCAAGACGCCGACACACTTGATGCAACAAACAAGCCGTAAGACACACTTGCCGCAACAAACAAGCCGTCAGACACACTTGCCGCAACAAACAAGCCGTCAGACACACTTGACGCAACAGCTCACATGCTCACCATAACAACTATATCGTTCATTCACCTATCCACCGACTCACTGGTGTGGGAGTGTGTAGCGGTGGTATCTGTATAAGCCAGTAACAGCCTCCGGACTGAAGTGGTCATTTTTGCTCCAGCGGTATATTATGTGTTTGCGGAACCGAAGGACGCGATTTCTATTCTCCACAGCCTTATTTCGATGCTCTTTCTCTTTGATGATGCTTGAATGTCCAACAGTTTGGCGTCTACACTTTACACAAATATTAAAAATGGCAGATTGCAAAAAGTCTACTAGACAGTGGCGCACACAAGGGGAGGGGGAAGCCCTTGATTTTTTTCGATTTATTGTAATTTTAAGTATATAGTACGTAAAATTTAATTAATTACTTGTTATTAATGATTAATTTTAATAATTAATGCTAATTATTTATTCAAAAATTAGTTTTTTACCGTGTTTTGTCCCCCAAAATCGACAAAATCAAAAGGAGCATGATACAAGAATGGTAAACTTTCGACCCCGGACCCCATCCTTGGAAAATTCCTGTGTGCGCCACTGATACTAGATGTGCTGTTTTGGAAATACTCGTTCCGAATCTTTGAGCCATTATAATCTGCTCCCTCTACCAAATTCGCCTGGATCAGTAACTTTTCCCATCACTCGCAAATGTGCAAGAATGATTCCTTATTTCTTCAGCAGCAGTTAAATACTACTTTCTTTTAATCAGGGTCCCTTCACGTCATCCAGACGGGTTCATTGAAAAATGGGGTAGTGTTCATAATGTGTTTTGGTTCGACAGTGTAAATCAGGAGAGGGCAGACTTTTTCAGGGTACGGGCTAAAAATTTTTTCAAGGTGTTGGGGTCCGCACATTGTTGTAGGTAAGGTTAGGTAAGGAAAAGGTCTACATTATTTTTTTAATATAATAAAAAGTATGGAAAATACGTACTTACATCATAACTAAAATAAACAAACGTACACTTTAAAACAGTGCTTAAAGCAAAACAGAAGATACAAACACAATAATAAGGGCCACAAATATAATAATATCAAATGATACATTTATTATAAAACAATTCCAAGTACATAAAAAAATAAAACATATTCATCTAAAGTTAATTCTTGTAGTTATAGTCATAGAAGACTTAGTCTGCATACTGCCATTCAATCTTGAATATTTCTGTATATAATTACTAACAGCTAATCTTCAAGTGGTCATACCAAAATGTCTTGCAGGTCGACAGGTCGATCGCGATCAACTTAATACCCACCCCGGGTATAAAACATTAATTGAAATAATATTATTTTACCACAGCTCTAAGTTAAGCAAGATCTTTTTTTTATTTTCAGAACTCCCCATGTTCATATTCATGTGTTTGTGATGGGCAGTCTACTTACTACGAAGAAAAGAACTTCAAACGATGTGGAACTGATAAGGCAAGTATTGCCATCGATTATCGCCCGGTATTATTATCGATATGCATTTCATATTTATTTTCCAACTCGTGAGGATCTTCTTAATTAAAAATGAATAGTTCATAAATATTCGTATAAAACTATTAGATATAATGCATTTTTTCTACAGATAAATATTAATGCAAAAACAATTTTTTTGCTTGTCATTTACTTATAAATAAAATCATTCTGTTATTGATATTTGAAATTTTCTACTGATATATTAAATTATGAATTTCATATCTAATTGTAAAAAGTTCTAAGATTTTAATTAAGGGATCAAATAAGTTACTCTTTTTTATTTCCTATAAATTTTTATTTTTTGAAAAAGCAGTGAGACATGACATTTTCAAAGAAAATTATTGGAACAAATTAGAACCTAGATAAGATGAAACGAAAGCTAATTTAAAAGAATATTAATAATAAAGTAGGTTTAAAGGAGGAATAAACAGTATCATTCTCGTCTGTTCAGTAATGCATGATAAATCTGTTTGATATTTAATTTTATTTTCAATGTAATATGATAAATTTATGGAACTACGTGAAACTTAATTTTACATTAAAGAATATTAAAGTAGTACCATTGACTCTTTATGAATAAATGTCTCACTTAAATGGTGTTGGAAACTAAATCTCATTTTATTTCTATTATTATGACAAGATATTCAAAGGCATGTTTCAGTTAGTTCTTATTACATTTGAACAATAAATAATTTATACAGTTAAAATAATTAATTGAATAGAGTTCACATAATTTATTTATAAAGTTCATATAATTAAGAAATATGATTCGCAAAATTTAAGTATAAAGTTCATATTAATTCGTATAGCTCATCGAAAATTTAAAAATATTTCTGGAAAATATAATACTAAAAACAATTTAAAAATGTTCTCACTGATAATAACTAATTCTAATTATTCGGACCTTTTTAAGTGTCGCCAGCTTATATATCCCTCTCTTTCAACCTATGCATTATGTGCCACGGACGTATATATACGTCCTTCTGAAATAAGATTCTTTTCTTTGCGCTGCTATCAGTAAAACATTTCCGAAGGCTTAGGAATGCAATAAAATGGCATTGACAGTGTGTTTGCGAAGGATTTTTTTTTATTCCAGAGAAAATTATACTTTTTTTTGTGCGTTCCTTCCCTCCCCCCAATGCTCCGCATACGCTTGCCTATGCGAAAAACGGTGACGCTGGGGAGCAAATCACGTAACTTTTAATCGACAGTTCAAGGTTAAAAAAGAATGTTTGAACTATTTACTTAAATGAAACTTTTTTTAAAAAATTGTAAGAAAAAGCCAGCACTTATAACTGCTTTCTTTATTTAAATGTTAAGAGATTTTTTGACTATTATAAATTTGAAATATAAGGATGTTATTGTACTATTGTGGTGCGCCCCACCCCCGTATTTGTGATTATTTTAGGACAAAATAATGAAGACCGTTGCAGGTTCAAGAACACATAAAATTTAATAACGTTTACATTCCACAACACTATACATAGAGGACACAAAATCATACATAACACATATTTCACAATATGTATTACATCTTAAAAGGAGAAAGTGCGCTTCCTCAACACACGCGTAAACGATCTTCGTCGAACTCGTTCTTGGAAAAAGAACTTTCCTCCCAAAAGTACAAGTAGCGCCATCTGACTGCCACTGATTGTTTAGATCAGATGGCTTTTAAATATATACACAGTGTTACACTATTAAAGTATCTGTAACTTATTCATTTATTAATTGAAAAATATCAGTTTCTAGTTTGAGTTACTATATTGTACGAATTAATTTTCAACCCATATTCTGACAAATATCAAAGAAATGAATCTTAAAATATTTCAAAAAACACATTTTGCTTGCACATTTGCTTTTCTTTGAAATTGTTTGTAAAAACTAAAAATAATGTTTAAGATTTAAACATTAGAATTTATTAAAAGGATACTAACTTTTTTTGTAATATTCTCTTGTAGTATTTTTTTCTATATATATTTAAAGAAAAACCGAATTAAAATATTTTTCAGATCACTGTAAAGGCTTTAATACTGGCTTTTATGATGTCAAAACCTCATTTAATAAATGTTATAAGTGTCAAATATTTCAGTACAACACCCGAAAAAATCTTAATAAAAAGTTACACATTATTTTAATATTTAAACTTTGTACGATAGAGTGTTGCTTTTATGATGAATAATTCTAATTTTAAAAAAATGTTTTGATATGTTCATAAATGATAATATGTTCATTTTTTCTTATTTTATGTAAAATAATATTTTATCTCTTTATCTGTGTTTCGTTTGTCGCAAATCAAAAAACTATTTTTTTATTATTATCTACGTTCATTTCATATTTTAATTGTTCCAAACTATACCGATTGAGGGAGAGGATCTGTAAATAGATTTTTTAAATAGAAAAATGGCTTTATTTACAATGACAAAATGCAACTCGTCTTTAATTTAACTTACATTTGACAATAGATGGTGTGTAATTCTGGTCTAACTAAAAAAATGTGTCTGGTAATGAACATTGTAAATTTCATAATTGCTAAACTATTAAATTTCCTCATTCCGATTTTCCATACAGCAAAAAACTGGGCTTCACAGAACTGCAAATGGACTATTAAAAAGTTGCAGTAAATGTCTAAAATCAATTAAATAAGATGAATTGAACATACCTCTAACATGCACAAAATATTTTTACGAAATATGTGTGTGCGATATTAAACGTATGTATTCCAAGAAAAAAATTAAATATCTTTTCGCAAATGTTTTTTATGATCTATTGATATAAAAGATATCACAGCAGCGGTGGAATCTATATGAGCCAGTAATAGCCTCCGGACCGAGGTGATCGTTTTAGTCCAGTGGTATGTTATGTGCTTACGGAACTGGAGGTACCGAGTTCTATCCTCCTCATTGGTGACCCGGACGTGATCATTTTAGTCCAGTGATATGTTACATGCTTGAGAATGTATAGATCGTGAGAGAGAGAGAGAGTTCTATCCTCCTCACACTAAACAAATTTTTATAATATGCCTAATACGAATTTATTTTTGCTATATACATAATAGAGATAAATAATAATTATAACTTCTGAATTATATGATTTATATTTCATTTACTTATTAAAATTACTAGAATTAGTTAACATTTTATTACTCAAAACTAAAATAAAAATGATGTACTTTTGTTTTTAATATAGAGATGTTATCAAGGGGATTGTATGGATGAAGTATATGATAATTGTAAATACATATATGGATCTAATTTCATTGGATTATTAGTAAGTATTCATTATCCTATTTTGAATAGCTATACGAATGTTATGCTACCGCAAAAAAATAAACCTCATTCTTTTTAAATATGTATTTCAACATTTTCCTTCGTTTTCTAAAAGATATGACCCCAAAGAATTGTTTTTGGCGGTTTTTTTCATACTGTTATTATATTTTTTTCCTCTGAAATTACGGATTTGTATAGGGAAAATTTCCTTTTTGTTTCCATTATTTTGATCAATTTTAATGAATAAGACTTTGAAAGGCAATTTTGATCTTCTTCAATTAAAAGAGCTTGCTTAAATATGATATCCCCCCCGTTTAGATGGAGGACAGGATTTTTCAAATTTTTGTTTACATTTATAGTTCTTGAATGTAAATTATTTTTAATAATGTCTAATGTTTTTAAACGTTTTTAAAATATTCAAATTTTTGAGAGATTCAGCCTTGAGTAGACCTTTGAATTATGTTATAACTGTGAGTATTCAAATAAATGTCTTTTAATAAGAGTAAATTCAATCCAAATATCCATCCATTTGTGAGAATTTATCACCTCTTTCTTGGACACCTAGATATGTGGGAGGTAGAGGTGAAGCAATCGCCATGATCCAATCAAACTATTTATTGACCACACTATAAAACGACACAAATTCAATAAATAACAGTAAGAGAATTTCTTGGTGCTAACCACGAATACACGAAAGATTAGGAGACTATCAAACTCGATCCTTACTTTGTACAGGATCTAATCTATCATTCGATTTAATCTAATATCAATTTAATCTCAGTGAACAATCGTCACTTTAAAGTTTTCTCCTAATAAGCCTTTAATCACAATAATTCAAATACGGTACCTGTCAGTAACAATCTCACCTGATTCGGGTTTATCTTTCCTCCTACTCTCTATTCTAGCTAGAAAACTTCGACTATATATAGTAAGTTAATTTGAATATCACGATTTTCTTCTTCCAAAGGGTTGTTGTGAATAACGCGAATTGATAGCCCAAAGATTTCCTTAGAGGATTAGTTGAAGGATCGCGGATAGGTCCATCACACATTTACATTACCATTTAGAATCCTTTTGCAAGTATACATCTTATTAAGCAATCATGTCTCTCACTTGTTCATTTCTTAATTATTTCAATTTTCTAGAAACTTGAGCTTTATTCGAAGTTTTCCGTCACTCCTAGTAATGCTCACTCTTCTGTATACGCTGAGTGACCAAATTATTATGACCACTTGGCATTTACACGGAGATCAGCTATATCTTCACATAATTGCCAATAACTATTAATATGGAATAGGGTGAAATAACTATTAATATGGAATGCAAGAATAGTGAAGCATCAATCGCACTGTTTTGCTTGTGAAGAAATAGGAAAAACATACGAGTTGGCGGTGTTTGAACTTGTGATGATTGAAGATACTGAAAGTGTTAGAACCAGTATCAGTAAAATGACTGTACTTGTAACACGTTCTAGAGCAGTAGTTATTAATGTTTACAGAGAGTCACTTCCCTAGCTGAAAGCCGGGTTTCAAAGTCAGGCTTGTGATCCCCACCGGCTACTGAAAGTTCTATTGGAAAGGAGAATTGCGAAAGTTGTTCAGTCAAACAGAAGAGCAACCGTACTTCAAATTGCGGAGAATCTTAATCGAGGAGCAACTGCAAACGTCTCTGAATGAGCTGTTTGCCGCACATAACACTGCATACGCTATAGCAGCCGACGGCCTTTCCCAAAGCTTCTACTTTGGAGTTGAACAAGAACAAACTTCTCCAGTTAACAAAGGAGCACAAGAATTGGACTGTAGATGACTGGAAAAAGGTCATGTGGTGCGATGTGAATCATGTTTTCAACTACACTATATAGATGGCAGGATAATAATATTAAGAAAACATAAAGAAAGCACGAACCCCATTTGCATTGTCACTTTTCTTCGAGCAGGAGGGGGCAATATTATGGTTTGGGGATGTTTATTGGTGCATTGCATGAGTACTTTGATTCGTGTGAAAGAATGTCTAAATGCCAAGTATATTTAAGCGATATCTCAGATCAAGTACATCCTTTTATATTAATAAAGTACCCAGTCAGAGTGGATACTTTCAGCAGGACAATGATCCCTATTATATAGTTGGTGTCGCGTGTTCAAGATATCAGTCCTTAGTTTCAGGTTTTTTAAAACATTTATTATGACGGCACACACGATGCATAAACAATTAAATATAAATTTAAAACTACTATTTTGTGGGTAGGCACACCCACCGATTTCGGGGGTTCCGTTATCGGCCAAAGTTGGTTACAGACTGACTGAATCCCCCCATCGGTTAGGGAAGGTTCACACATATTTCACTTTAGGGATTACTCAGAAGTAAACCGCTACAGCTGGAATTGTCCCAGATGGTTCAAAGAAAATGACAGAAATTATTACCTTGTCTAGTTGGCGGGCACAATCATCAGACATTTACCCTATTAAGAATTTGCGGGATAAGATCAAACGGGAGATCTGGGAGCTGGATCCAGTACTATCCAATCTGAAAGTGCAATTCATCGTATTACACATGGTCTCAAGTTCCTCATAACACCTACCAACAAATCAGAGTACTCATGCCAAGAAGAATCCATGCTGTATTAAAAACAAAAGATGGTTCAATATTGTATTGAAGGGGTGGTCATAATAATTTGGCTACTTGGTATATTGCTTACATCTGATTATTATTTATACTATGCTTTATTTGATTTTGAAGTAATGATTCTATTGGGGCAGTACTTCGCAATTCAAGTGAAACACACTCAAGTGACCATTGCGAAATCTAGGCTAACAACTCACGCTAACTAGACTAACTGCGAAATTTGAACCACGACATATTTAATATGCATTAACTCCACTACACGACGGATTTTAGAATATACAAAATCCAAAAACGTTACTTATGGCTTATAAATTCATCACTCTACCAACCAAATTACGGCAGACTTTTTTTTCATTTAATTTTTAATGCTCTTAATAAAAATGTGTAAATTCGTGGTTTTTCTTACAGACACGAATTGCAAAAATAGATTGACATTCTGATCTTGTTCCCTAAATGTAATAAGTTTTAGATATACACAGAGCTATATTTTGGGAATTTAAATATTAGTTGATACATGTTGTGTGTCTAATTTATTAGATATACACAGAGTTATATTTTGGGAATTTAAATATTAGTTGATACATGTTGTGTGTCTAATTTAAAAAGCTTCACCTTATATATTTTCATGTAATTTTCGATTTATAATATCTGCGATTTTATATATTTTTTATATAATTAAGAAGATAAGATTGAATTCTCTCCATTTTAGCGATAAAATTTGTATCAAAATTACAGTAACTGATTTTCAATAACATATTTTATATCTTTTGAAAATATTCTCAGACTAAAAAAAAAATACTTCTTTATTTAACATACAGATATGAATAACAACTGAAATAACTTAAATGTGTGATATAAAGTGACTGAAAATTTGTTTCTTTTAATTCACTCAGAATCCAAGAAATCCATGTTCGTATAATTGTTTTGATACACATGATCCTTGTAAGGTATACGAAGAATACTTTCCACAGGAATACAGATGCTATACATATTCAAATACTCTTGGGGTAAGTAACTTATCTTTCTCCCTTTTAAAATTGCAATAAAAAAAAGCGCGTTTTAAAAAATAATAATAACCTGACGGTAACAAATTACATGCAATCAAGTCCTTTTGAACAGTGTTCCCCAACCTTTCTATTGCCGCGGACCGGTCAACGTTTAATAATTTTACCGCGGCCCACTAGAGGGAGGGGATCTTTGATTGTTTATATTTTGTACATCACAATATAAAAGGATATTTTGCGCATGCGTGGTATTCATGCGGCTTTTGGTGAGGTATCTCAGCTTAAGGTTAACCTCCCGTTCATGTAAAATTCGCACAAACATGTGAGTAAATAAAATGGAAATTAATTTAATGGTCCTTGGGCAACCCGGGGGTTGGGGACCACTGCTTTAGAATACAATCACATTCATTAATTTATATATATAGCTTGTTGTAGACTTTTTCATAAAAGAAAAATATTTAATTTAGATCAAGATAATCTCCCTTTTTTTAACCCCTTAAGTGCCGCCGGCGTATATATGACACAGGAAAATGATGAAATTAGGAATTTCATCAAATCCCTAAGGGAGAGGATCAATGGACAAGAGTTGTTGAAATAATGTCTCTTCGAGGTCATTTTCCTGATAAAAGTAAGGGGTTTTAACAAATCCATGATATGTTTCAGTGAAATGGTGAAATAATACTGTCAAGAGTTTAAAAGTGTTTATTTAACACAAATAGGGTGCATTATAAAACGTAGAAGTAAGTAATACAACAATAGTCAATGAAATACAAATTATTTATTCGAAACTAATTAACAAATAATTAGAAAATTGGGCTGGTATTTTTTGACGTACAACATCTTTCCTCTCGGTTGCTTATGCACTAAAATACCAATCCCTATGTTAATCCTATGGTGCCCCTTTTTAAAAAATGTGGGGTTGATATTTTGGGGATCGATAGTACTACCTGCTTGGTTAGGAAGTACAAGGACTAGACACCCAGGTGTCTCTCCCCCTACCCTGGACAGCATTTTGCCAATACAAATCCTAACTATAGTTCACTTCATCATTTCACTGAAACAGTTTAGGGATTTGATAAAATCTCTTACTTTCATCATGGAAATGACATTGAAGAAACGTTATTTTAACAACTCGCGTCAATTGATCCTATCCCTTAGGGATTTGATCAAATTCCTAATTTCGTCATTTCCCTGCAACATATATCCGTCCTTCCGAAATACAATTCTTTTCTTTGTGCGGCTATAAATAAAACTATTCAGAAGAGTCAGGAATGCAATAAAATGACCTTGACAGTGTTTGCAAAGGATTTACTTATTTCAGAAAAAAATGTGCTTACTTATGCCTCTTCTCCCCCTCCCCTCCCCAATACACCGCATAAACGCGCTTATATGAAAAACGGCGGCACTGGGGATCGATTCGCGTAACTTTTAATAGACAGTTAAGAGATTAAATTAATCGTCATTAGTAATAATTAAGGATGTTTAGATGCACGTTTTATATTATGATGAGTAAAAACAAAAATACAAACATACTTTTATGAGGAAATTATCGAATTCAAACTATCAAAATTCCTAAGTTTTAGAATAAATTTTCCAAGCAACACAATTCCGAATTAATGAGAGATTATCCAGTACCATTCGTTTTCAAAAATTAATTCGTCATTCAAGAATAGGTAGCACAGTATGAAACATTTTGTATTAGGTATAATCAATAAATAACGAGGTAGTTTATTTCGTATAGTTTTTGTTGACAAACTTCAGAAGTATGATCTGAATTTTTTAGGCATTATTCTCTTAGTGATTTCAGTCGCAGAATGACATGATCCTTTAATGTTCTTAAGCTGCAATTTTAACCAATGAGAGACTTCATATTCACATGATATTGACAACCACGCGTTTCTAGCCAATCAGTTCAAAAACTTATGTGACGTCATAGTCACCCGATAAAAGAAATTATGTTTTTCCAGCTAATCAATTCATGCGTTTTGTTGCAGCCAACTTTGCTCTTTGCAGAAGCTTTCTCTTAAAGAGTACATGTTTGTCATCAATAATAATGCACTTAGGTGTACGAAATGCGTTTTATTTAGACGCACGTGCACAAAAAATGAGATTTTTTTTAAAATTTTAAAATCTTTTTGTGATGACATTTTTTTTTTCATAACATTTGAACATCTTTACCCAAAAATGAAATTTGAAATTTTATCTAACACAATAAGTCTAACAAAAATAAAACGACAAGTACAATTAGTTCAATGTCTGTTTTGAATTCACGTGTTTGTCTTTATATTTTAATTTCAGTAAAAGTTCCCTTTTTGGGGGGGTTGGCTGGATGTGGCTTGTCATGCAATAAGATGATGCCACGTAAAATTTAAGACATTCTAATTTGATAGTTTTCCTGAATTTAGTCTCCGTTTTACAATACCGTTGATCATTCATTGTAGATCCATGCTCCGGGAATTCGAAGAAAAGCAATCCTTTAGAAACAAGAATAAAATTGTCTAGCCTCCTCTAATGAGGAAGTCTTTAAATTTTTTAGTTAAGGGGCATATGCATTTTTCTACTGAAGATTTTGCCCTTTTTATTTAGGCTTAAAGTCGTGGCTCCAGTATATGGTTACAATTACTTGGAGAGTTGTCGCGAGACTTCCACCACTTCTCGTTTTTCAAGGTGAAGATCTCGCTCATTGTTTGAATTCTGGGGTATATGAACATAGCATGGGTAGAAATTCCCTTGAATCAATATTCGAAATGATTACTATCAAGAGTGATAATAATAATATTTCTTTATCCAAACACAAAATATGATTACATGATATGAAGACAAGTTGAAGGGAATACATAAACTTTTTGTTACTTAACTGAAAGAGATGCAACCCCAAACTTCTGACGAGTCACTTACAGGCGGAATGCTGTATTTCAAATATTGATATGACGATGTGGCTGTATGATTCGCAGACAGTCTCCTATATGGGACAATACTGTCCACAATAATCCATCTCGCTGGCAAATCCATATTATTTGTATATTATTCGGTAGCATTTTCCCTCGAATTGAGGTATTGTTCTAGGTAAAAGTGCCAAATTCGCTGAAGGGAGAAAAATTTCGAGGACAAACCTCGAAACAGTCCATTTTTACAGAGTGTCGTCACCAAGCTTTTGGGAGCTATTCAGCGATGGTAGGGACATAGCAATGCAACAGTCCTCTTGTTCCATTTTCACAATTGATGCTCTTTATCTTCATCTGTTGAAAAGCTCACGGTGTGATGCTTCATTGTTCATTGGAATCTTTCATTAATAATCTCGTTCAAAAACCAAATGATAGGGTGCCACTATTCAGTTGTCATCCTTTCCTTATCCTTGAACGATACATAACGCCAATAAGTGAGTAAAAAGCACGTGAGTAATTAGTTAACTACATTCCAGGCACATATTTTTTTCTAAATATTACAGCTTTGGTTCAATATCTTCCGCTTCAATATTTATTGATTATACCTATTACAAAAAATGAATTTACAGGGAAATTAATAATATTTTAAAATATACCGTGTTCGATAAGATAATGAAAACGTTATACCCATGTTGGAGAATTTATTAACATGGAAAACTTGGGTACTGCTTTTTAACAAAAGGTAAAAATGCTAAGAATCTAGTGAAATTCAGATTTTGTCAGGAGATGGGAGGAAAATTAATGTTTTGATCTTAAGTTTTGTTCAATATTCCTTAGATATTTTAAAGTTTGTGAATAATATTTTATATGAAAATTTATTGTTTTCTCTTTACAGCAATGTTATGATGGAAGATGTATTACAGGTGAGATATTTTTATCTAAATTTTTATTCTTGTATACAAAACTAGCCGTTACCCACCCGTTTCACTGGGTATTTCACGATGTTCTATAAATGTATACTATTTATATATATATATGAATTAATGATATCTAGCATTAAGAATTCGATTGAATTGAAAAATATATTTATAGCTGTAACTCTCGCTTCTTGATATAAAAAGAACATAAATTATAATATCTAATTTCTATTTATATCTAAAATAGAAGTAGAAAGATTTTTTTCACTCACTTAACCTAATAATCAAGTGGATTTTCACCAAAGCAACTTTCAGTGGATCTCTACTCCATAAAATAAGCATGCGTTCTAAATTTCAAATCTAACAGAGCAAATTAAGAATTTTTATCATCAATACCTCGTTGAGAGCATTCTTACTGGATTCCAATTCAACAAAAAAGAAGAATGCAAACCAAATTTTATTATTATAGTCTTAGCAGTTCAAAAACGCGAATTTTGTCTATCAATACGCCCCAATAACTCTCCCCGCTTCCCCCTGGAGTTGATTTCCGTAAAATCCATTCTTAGTGGAAATCTATTCAACTAAAGAAAGGTGCTCAACAAATTTCAAGTAAGTGAGTTAAATTTAAAAACAGGAATTTTTCTATAACACGCCTTAATCCCTCGCAACCCTACTCCTTTGGGGGTCCGTTTTCGCAAAACTCTTTGTAAAAGGAACTTTATTCCATGAACGGAACATACGTTCTAATTTTCAAGCAGGTGGTTTTATTGGTTGAAAAGCGGAAATATTTATCTATTACGCCCCTTAATCCCCCTCAGTGACCCTTAAGGATCAATTTTCCCCAAAACTATTTTGTAGCGGATCTCTACACCATGAAAGGAATTAGCTTACCAAATTTTAAGACTGTACGTCTAATAGTTTAAAAATGGAAATAATTATCTATAACGCCACTTAGGAAACGATTTTCAGAAAGCCCATCTTATGACAGATCTCTACTCAATGAATGGAATCAGCTTACTAAATTTCGAGATTTTACGTCTAATAGTTTAAAAAAGGAGTTAATTGCCTATAATGCCACTTAAATCTCAACAACGCCACTTGGGAGTCGATTTTCACAAAACCCATTCTGTAGGGGATCTGTACTCTATGAAAGGAATCCGCATTCCAAATTTCAAGACTGTATGTCTAATAGTTTAAAAATGGAAATAATTATGTGTAACGCCCCTTAAGCGCCCTGAACGCCCCTTGGTGGTCGATTTTTGTAAAAATCATTATGTAGGAAATCTCTACTTTATGAAAGAAATCTGTGTACCAAGTTTCAGGACTGTACATCTAATAGTTTAGTAATGGAAATAATTATCTATAACGCCCCTTAAATCCCCGTAACGCCCCTTGGGGTTCGAATTTTGCAAAATCCGTTCTTAGTTGACGTCTACTCCATTAAGGGAACCAACCTACCAAATTTCAAGTCTGTAGGTTTAATAGTTCCGGAGATATCGTGATTAGTCAGTGAGTCAGTGAGTGAGTCGCTTTTCTCCTTTATATATATAGACTAGCCGTTACCCACCCGCTTCACTGGGTATTACACGATGTTGCATATATGTATACTGTTTACATATATATTAATTATTGATATCTAGCATTAAGAATTCGATTGTATTGAAAAATATATTTATAGCTGTTACACTCTCATCCCTTGATATAAAAAGAACATAAATTATAATATCTAATTTCTATTTATGTCTAAAATAGAAGTAGAAAGATTTTTTTCGCTCTCTTAACTTAATAATCAAGTGGATTTCCACCAAAGCAACTTTCAGTGGATCTCTACTCCATAAAATAAACATGCGCGCTGAATTTTAAGTCTAAATCTAACAGAGCAAAAACGAAATTTTTATCATTAATACCTCGTTGACAGCATTCTTAGCGGATTCCATTCAACAAAAGATGCATGCAAACCAAATTTTATTATTATAGTCTTAGCAGTTCAAAAACGGGAATTTTGTCTATCAATACACCCCAATAACTTTCCCCGCTTCCCCCTGGAGTTGATTTCCGTAAAATCCATTCTTAGTGGAACTCTATTCAACTAAAGAAAAAATTGCTCAACAAATTTCAAGTACGTGAGTTAAATTCAAAAACAGGAATTTTTCTATAACATGCCTTAATCCCTCGCAAACCCACTCCTTTGAGGGTCCGTTTTCGCAAAAATCTTTGTAAAAGGAACTTTATTCCATGAACGGAACATACCTTCTAATTTTCAAGCAGGAGGTTTTATTGGTTGAAAAGCGGAAATATTTATCTATTACGCCCCTTAATCCCCCTCAGTGACCCTTGGGGATCAATTTTCCCCAAAACTATTTTGTAGCGGATCTCTACACCATGAAAGGAATTAGCTTACCACATTTTAAGACTGTACGTCTAATAGTTTAAAAATGGAAATAATTATCTATAACGCCCCTTAAGTCCCCGCAGCGCCACTTAGGAAACGATTTACACAAAACCCATCTTATGACAGATCACTACTCAGTGAATGGAATCTGCTAACTCAATTTCAAGATTTTACGTCTAATAGTTTAAAAAAGGAGTTAATTGCCTATAACGCCCCTTAATTCTCCACAACGCCACTTGGGGTCGATTTTCACAAAACCCATTCTGTACTTTATGAAAGGGATCCACTTATCAAATTTCAAGACTGTACGTCTAATAGTTTAGAAATGGAAATAATTATGTATAACGCCTCTTAAGCCCCCGCAACGCCACTTAGGAAACGATTTTCCCAAAACCCATCTTATAGCGGATCTCTACTTAATGAATGGAATCAGCTTACTAAATTTCGAGATTTTACGTCTAATAGTTTAAAAAAGGAGTTAATTGCCTATAACGCCACCTAATACTCTACAACGCCACTTGGGAGTCGATTTTGACAAAACCCATTTTGCAGTGGATCTTTACTCTATTAAAGGAATCCGATTATACCAAATTTCAAGACTGTGCGTCTAATAGTTTAAAAATGGAAATAATTATGTATAACGCCCCTTAAGCCCCCGCAACGCCACTTAGGAAACGATTTTAACAAAGCCCATCTTATGACAGATCTCTACTCAGTGAATGGAATCTGCTTACTCAATTTCAAGATTTTACGTCTAATAGTTTAAAAAAGAAGTTAATTGCCTATAACGCCACTTAGTTCTCTACAACGCCACTTGGGAGTCGATTTTCACAAAACCCATTCTGTAGGGAATCTGTACTCTATGAAAGGAATCCGCTTATCAAATTTCAAGACTGTACGTCTAATAGTTTAAAAATGGAAATAATTATGTATAACGCCCCTTAAGCGCCCTCAACGTTTTGTAAAAAACCTTATGTAGGGAATCTCTACTTTATGAAAGAAATCTGTGTACCAAGTTTCACGACTGTACATCTAATAGTTTAGTAATGGAAATAATTATCTATAACGCCCCTTAAATCCCCTTAACGCCCCTTGGGGTTCGAACTTTGCAAAATCCGTTCTTAGCTGACGTCTACACCATGAAGGGAACCTACCTACCAAATTTCAAGTTTGTAGGTTTAATAGTTCCGGAGATATCGTGATTAGTCAGTCAGTGAGTCAGTGAGTGAGTCGCTTTTCTCCTTTATATATATAGATGTATACAATGTATACAAAATTTCCTAAAAACTGAAAGTGCTTAGATGGCAGAAATGTTTGACAATCACTATTTCGGAGGAAAAGGCTCTGTCTTTCGATATACATAAAATTACTTACGTAAACTTAAATGAATTTCAGCTGAAGCGTAATTGTGCGCATTTATAACGTACTTCTGTTGAAACAAAGGTATTAGAAGCCTTTTAGGATGGATTCAAAAGATAGCAATTAGTATATAAAAGAATTAACGAAATTATAACTTAACTAATAAGTTAAATTTTTAATAAAAACTTGTGTCAGCCATTGTTGAGATGAAGGCGAGAGACTTCAGATGTGAATCTCATCGAAAAAAAAAAGGGGGAGAAACTTAGTCCTTTTTCAATTCAAAAATATTTTTAACTTTATTTATCAAGATTTCATTCAAAAAAGAAATTGCCACATGAAAGATTCCCAATGAAAAGATTTTTGATTATATTATGTACCGCATTACAGAGCTCTTGAAAATTGTGTCTTCAATTAATTTCATAGTAGATGTCCAAAAGTTGTCCAAAGACAGACTCACAAAGAAATCAGACCAAAAACTCGACTGTTCTCTTTTTTCCATCATATATGTTTACAACTTTAACTTTAAAAGGACTAAAAGCAAGCCCCTACACAAGACACACATTTCAGTACAACATAGTGTTACTAAATACAAATGCAAAAATAAGATGCAAAATAATATAACTATTATTAAATTTATTCTTATTCTTCATAAATTCTGAACACATCTTATCGCTATCAGTGTCAGTCATTATACAACCAAACTACAAAACCTCTCACACATGAACGCTATTAATCTCTCGTGCGAAAAAGAATGTGGGATTATTAAAATATATTGAATAATAGCACAAAATAATAAAATAATGTCAAAGAGTGCAAAAAAACATGAATTAATCTCTTAGCATAAACATTGCATAACTTCATCGTAGTAATGAAATCTGAAATAGAGAGCTATATCGATATGTGTTACATATTAAGTAACACGATACGCAAATAGCAAGTTTTCAGCATAACCGTTTAAGAAAGATGCGGATTATGAATTTATTTTTCATCTTACTTAAGGGTATTCATACAGAAGGTTGTTCGCCCTTTATGGAAATTATTTTGATATTTAATTTTTATCTATAAATGCTGTATTTTTAGGCGATTTTCTTCTATCTGATAGCCGTGATTCCACGAATTTTCCACGAAAGTAAACTTTTTCTTATTACTGTGTGTGTGTGTCATGCCAATTTTATTCCATTCCTCTTGAACCGTTTTGCCAAGTTCGTTCAATGTTCTTGGATGCAATTTTCCTAAGGCTCGTTTTATTAAGCCGAAAGCACAAAAGTCCATTGGAGAAGCGTTGGGTAGTTTTGCACGAATTTCATCGAATGGGATATTACTTTATAACCTACTTTATTCCTGTTTCTGATTCTTTCTTTGCTAAATAAGTGGTGGTTGACTTAGACGTATGACTAGTGGCTTTGTCCATATGAAGCTCAACTTTATCAATGTCCTTTCTATATAAAGCTGGAACTTCTTCAAAAATTGGGTCCAAAATATTCTATTGATAGTAAAGTGAATAAATTTTGGCCTCAATTTTACTTTTTTATTTTTAATTTTCCATAGTAACAAAATCCTGCAACTATAAGGCATCCTTTTGGGAACTTTTCTGTAAACTGACGAAGCCATTTTATAGGTTATTCCCGTCAATTGAACGATAGAAAATTGATCTTTTTAAATAGTCACTGAAATACATCCATGGCTTAACGAGTGTTACGACAAATTTTCATTTTTCAGCTGCTAGATGTTTTTCATATATTTTTCTACAATTTTCTGCAGTTCTTTTGGCGAAAGCAGATACACTTTAGATTTAAACATCTTTTTAACTTTAAATCTTTATGAACGATTTTACTGACAGAGGCGGAAGACATTCATAATTTCGATTCAATGAATCTTTTCAGCAGATTTCTTTTAGGATCAGAGACTATGCTTTTACATACTGTGAAGGGTTTTTTTGCTATATTATAACACAGATTCTTATTCATGACACGACAAAATGATCTGCAACGATTTGAGGCCCCGTAATTTTTCAATTCCTCTATTAGCTCACACTCTATTTATTTATTTATTTATCTTGGTGGAATTTTCAATCGTTAATAAAATACATTTTAAAGCGCTTAATTGAGCTGAAATTTTATATACTTGATTATTTTGGAGGACAATACAATAATTTAATTATAATTATTAAAAGTTAATTGATTAAAACTAGTTATTTAAAGAATTATAAATACAGCCACGTTGGCATCGTTTTGGGGGACATAGCGACCATTTTGGCGACTTGTGTCAAAACTTGAAAAGGTTTTTTTCTCATGTTTTAAAGCATTCAGTTCAACTGAAATTTTATATACACGACTGTTTTGGATGACAATACAATACTTTAATGATAATTAATAAAAATTAATTACCACTTAAAGTTGTGATTATGTTCTACGCATATACATATTTATATTAATTGTAACTATATAATAAGAAGTAGCCAAAATAAAATTTTTCTTTGTTGATCTAAGTAGGAATTGAGTTAAATTTTTTTTATATATTTCTTGTTTTCATTCAGCCTGGGAAAGGTAGAAAACAGTCTCTCGCAGGCGTTGTAGCTCGTGATTAACCTGAAACGTGTGTTTTCCAGATACATAGTCTTTAAATTCCCATTGATCCTACGGTCGTTGGATCACACTGAGATCCAATTAGAGAGACATTCTAACATCATCAGCTTGTGACAAGCCCTTTCCCATCAATCCCGATGTCTGTCACCTTAATGAATCGAGTAAATAATTTTTTGAAAACATTTCTGGATTCTCCTGGACATTGTCAATAGGGATTGCAATATCGGAGCAAAAGTTCAATACCGTTATTCGGCATTTTTTAAATATTAATACCAGGATACCGGTTTTAATACCGGTAGTAGAAATCTTAGAAAAAGATGGAAAAAACAGATGTTTCTGTGTCTTTTTTTGCCAGTTTTATTAGAGAGTGTAAGTATCATAAAAAAAAATTGTAACTTATAATAGTATATAAAGAAGTTGTTGTAAATTAACAGTAAGCTGTGAATTATATATATATAACAGTATATAAAGAAGTTATTGTAAATTAACAGTAAGCTTTAAATTATAATAGTATATAAAGAATCATAAAAAGTAAAGGAACATCTAATTTATTTAAATCGTAAAAAAGTGTAAATATAACTATGCAGTCTGTGGTACTATTACAAATTTTTGAAATGTGATCTTAAAAAACATAATGCATTAATTGTACTCTCATTAAACCTGGAACGTAATTTTGAGCAAAAATTATCTCTCTTTCGGCTTTTACGCTAGTTGGTGGTACTGTTATGTACTGTTGTACTGAGGCATTATGTACTGTGATGCATAATGCCTCAACAGCCAGTTTTATTGGAAGTAGAGCTGATACAGTTTTGGATATTAAGTCGAATTCACTATTGGAAAAATTAATTTGCAGGTTTAAGTCGATGATTGCTTTTTGGATTGGATTTTTCAGTTTCAAAAATCTTTTCATCATTAGGAGTAAACTGTTCCAATTTGTTTTAGAATCTAATATTAACATATATTCTGTTTTATTTTCAGTTAGTGTTTATTTTTGTAATAAGGCATTTTTTTGTACGAGGAACGCTTAAATATCTTGACAATTAACTATAGGAACAAATTCTGGACAATTTAAATAATTTCTAGTAAATACCGAAAGAACGGTATTTACTAATATCTCGAAATACCGGTATTCGGTATCCCGGTATTGCAATCCCTAATTGTAATACACATAACATGCACATCAAGTTACGTAAATTTGAGTTTTACACATTTTCACAAATTTCTACTTAAATAACCGTTTCTTTAAAAATATAAGTTACAACTATTGTTTTTTTTTCATACAAATTTTCTTAAAGTTCGTGATGATTATTGCTGCCATTTTTTTTTAATGGAGAGCTACGAAAAATGCGTTGTTCCTTAACTTTTGGAGGCCAGTATATTTTCGTGCAATATTGTTGTGAAGATACACAATACATAATCTCATATATAATGTATGTAAATAATTGAGAGAAGAATGTTATACACTTTTTTTATTTCAATTAATTAACTCTTGGTTCCACAGAAACAGAAACAAAATTTCACTACGTCTATAATTATATTTTTTATTGTTAAGGGGAAGAGACTGAGCTAACAAAAACTCGTAAACTATACACACATGATTTTTAATACATTTGTTACTTAAATAATAATTTGATGCAGCTTAAAGTCAAAAATGAAGAACAAGATATATATTTTATCTGTATATTCTCTTTCTTTATGTTTTTAATGTGTTTTGTTCTTGTTAAATTAATGCAGTGTTGTCAAAAAGTGCGATAAATTCTTAAAGCTATTGCGTTGCTTTTGAGGGTTTTGCTATTGCAAGCTATTTAAGTATGGAGTGACTTAAATAACTTATGGCATAAATTTTATTCGAATTCTGATATTCGGGAAAAAACCCAGTTAGGAGTCTAAATATTAGGTAACTTCATGAAAGCGATTCATAAAATTTTCCTCGTCTTTTTTAACTCATTGAAGTAATCAAATCGATAAGTAAAAATTATAAATTGATACCTTGGCTCTTAAAGCTCAACAGTTTCCTGTCGTATATTTGACTTCGAATATTTCTTATACTATGAATAGATATTGCTTTAAATTTGAAATTTAGGGATTTTAAATCAAAATGTCTAAAAATTCTGGTTTATCACAATTTGTTCGAAAATGTATTTAATAATTTATTAAATAAATAATAATTTTTTTCGATTTTACTACACTTTTAGAATTGGAAAAAAATACAAGTACTAATTTAAGCAGCCACCTATGAAAAGTATTGAGTAGATTGTTTGATATCTCCAAAAAAATCTGACATATTCATTTTACATTAAGTGGAACACTTTTAAAATCCCTTCTTCAATCACTTTCCAGTAGAATTTTGTGAACTTTGAAATTTAAATTAATATTTCAAGGTGATAAATAAGTAAATTTTGTTTTAAAACTTGATTAACTGTGTTAATTTAGTTAATTAATCCATTAAAATCATAATATAGTTTATTTTGGCCTGTGCACAACAACACCAGTTTTGTGTTCATCTGCGATTACAATTGCGGAAGTTATGAAAGATGTAATATTCTTTGATATGACTTTACCAGTCTATGCAATATAAATCAATAACATCGATTGAAGTAAAGTGATAATTATAAGTTACCAATAAGGAAACGTAAAATGTATAATTATAGGGATTTCGAACATGTGAAATTTTGTAGTTTCGTTCGCTTTCGATAGATGATGCAGTGATTCGAAGCTAAACTTTATAAGTAGTCATATCTTCTCCTAAGTAATATTACTTACAAGTAGCTACAAGTCTTTTCAATGATAACTTATGCCTGATTTCTCAGTTGTCGCGAATTCTGCAATGAATTTTATCAGAACTGAGACAGAGATTAGAACAATAATTCCGCTATGAACTACAGCAAACTACACTGGTGTGCAAAAATTAAGGACGAAGTCGAAAAATTAGGAAGTTGGCAAGTTGTAGGAAGGCCGCAGTGTGACAAGTGTGGCTGCAGAGTTCGGAATTGCTCACAGCATCGTTTCACGACTTTGGAGACAATTTCAAACTACAGGAACAGCTATCCGGGGGTTCAGTAGTGGTCGTCCACAAGGAACCTCACCCGCAGATGACCGGTACATTGTCTTACAGGCCAGAAGAAACAGGCAGCAGACAGCGGGAGAAATCGCTAGACACACGACACAGGCGACTGGACGACCGATATCGCGTTTTACCGTGGCCAGAAGACTTCACGGTGGAGGTCTGTTTGCACGACGCCCTGTACGGTGTGTACCTTTAACGCCTGCCCAACGGAGAAGGCGTTCTCTGTGGTGCGGGAACACCGGAATTGGAGAGACAATGAATGGGGACGAGTACTCTTTACAGATGAGAGCAGATTCAGTTTGAGTAGCGATTCTCATCGCATACTCATCTGGAGAGAGCGGGGAAGCCGCAATCATCCCTCGAACATCATTGAAAGGGACAGGTATGGAGGTCGCGGTGTTCTCGTTTGGGGAGGCATCATGCTTGGTAGTCGTACAGACCTTCACATCTTCGACGCAGGTTCAGTCAACGGGACCCGTTATTGTAACGAGATTCTTCTTCCATATGTGCGTCTTTTTTAGAGGCGCTATGGGTCTGCAGTTCTTTTCATGGACGACAATGCACCATGTCATCGCACAGTAGCTGCCGAACAGCTCGTAGAGAGTGAGGATATTGAACGTATGGATTGGCCGGCACGATCTCCGGATCTCAATCCCATCGTGCATGTATGGGATTTTCTAGGCAGACGCTTGGCAGCTCGTACCTTACCACCAGTAACGATTCGGGAGCTTCGATTGGCGCTGCAAGACGAATGGGCAGCAATGCCTCAACAACTCATTGACACCCTCATTCTCAGCATGGGCAGACGCTGTGAAACCTGCCTAGCAGTCAGGGGAGATCATATCCCCTACTAAAGACTGGATGTTTCTTGCTGGACACCCATCACAGGGATGTTCCGGTCTTCAGTCGCATTGCGCTTCATGCTACTTTTTCAATCAAGCTTCTTTTTATACCTCTGATTTCTCTTTTTAGTAAGTGTTGCTTACATTACACATGTCCTTACGTATTGGGGATCTTACGGTATTAAATGTGTTGATTTGGAAAGCTTTTGTACAAAGTTATATTGAAGAAACCTTCTCGTCCTTAATTTTTGCACACCAGTGTATATTGGAAGAAACTGAGCGAGACGCGTTTTTTCATTAATAGTTACCAAACAGAACAAAAGAATCAGTAGAAAAATCTGACAAGGGAAACAAAATGGACATGGAACTGATTATTAAGTGCTCATGGTGTATAGAAGCACTATCGTTAAACCAGCGGACTGTATGAAATTGTATTCTGAGCCAAAAAGTTTCTGTTTCGAATTCCAATCTGTTGAAAGAAAATTGATTCAATAAAAACTCCAAGTTCATTTTGATATTGTTGAGTACATTTCAATGATGAAGAATATTTCAATAGGAATAGAATAGCTCACAAGTAGTTGCATATTTTAAAAGTATAATTGCCTATACTTCACAAGTTTAGCATTTTGACACAAGAATATTTCTCAAGAGCATATTTACATCGGAAGAAAGATACATTTACTGACTGTTGCCACAAGATTACTTCTAAATGGAAGCGGCTCACTGCAACAGCGCTACCTAACGGCTTTTACTATTCAACACATTGTTCTGTCGAACCCTTATCACTGATAGTTAGAGACTTTTTAAAACTTTCTTTACCTATTTCAATTAAAACATAGATATATAAAGCTAATAAAGTAGATAATAAATTAAAAGAAATTATGAGGATGTTGTTAAAATTGGCTGAGTTATAAAAGTTTAAAATTGGTCGAGAAAAAAAATCTGAATTTTACTTGTTTAGGTGTGGACCGGGCGAGTCTACCCATTCCTTTTGCAGCGAAAAAATTTGTGTGTCAGATGAGAAAAATTTGCATGAAGAAAATTAGGATACGCGTTGATGCCGAGAGAATCTTCAGTGATTGGCTAACTATAATGATCAGCTGTTTTACAATTAAGCTGGGAAGGGAAGCTCGATCAATTATAGAGTAGGTAGAAGTTCGAGCAAGTCGAACTGTATATCAGTAGTTTAAGAATAAGTAAATTGAACCGTTAAATTTAAAATTAAGAGGAAATATATTTAAATAAATAGAATTTATAATAAAATTAAATAAAAACTGGGTCAAAATTAAAAAAGATCCAGGTGTGTGAAAAATTATATCAGGAAAATATTTTTCGATACTCGTGATCGATTTTTTTAAACTGTCAGTTTTACTAAAGATTTTTAATACATTTCTCCTGATCATTTGTCTAATTGTGGGTAGTTTGCTCACTGTTTTAAAATCTGCAATTTTCATGAATCAGTGAGCTCTTAGGATTTGTCAAGTAATTAACTTTTGTGAGCTCTTTTAAAGTAGTTTATATTAGACTTTGCTGCAAGTCTCTGCATAGGAGAGTCGTAGGTATTGAACGGTCTTAAAATCAGTGAGTGGATAAGCTTCTTTATTTTAAGTATTTAATTTTGATTTGTGCGAGATAAGAGAGTAATGCTTGTGCGAGATTTTAGTAAATTTTTTTCTTGCGTGTGTAGCATTTTGACTGAAATTGAGAGATTTATTTGTTAAAAATAGTTCTGAAAGATTTGGCTTGATCAGAGCAGGGAATTCTATTCATTTTGAGCAGATGTCAAGCGCTTTTTTGAGTAGGAAGAAATATGGCTTCTCACTTCTCTTCTGGATGTACTAATAGATATTTTCCACTTAATCAACTAATGATCAAGCTGTGTTAAGTATTTGGTGATTATGAGTGAGATGAAAGTAAGTACTTGGAGGTGGAGTAACCAATACATGGAGAGCAATAATGACGAATGCAAAAAATATGTAGAATTAAACGGCCCCAAAACCAGTTTAACTGGAAGCAGTGGAACAAAAGCTTTTTCAAAGAAATAAAGCAACACATTTTGTACAAGATAAAACAAGACTTGAAGCAATAAATGAGGCAGTAATTAAAGCAGTTGGTTCTGCAAAAGTTCGGAAAGCAAATGTATAACAAAACAGTACAGTAGATATAACATAAATCAAAGCTGCTGGTACAGCATATGTGAAAACCTTATACCAGATGAATTAAGAGCAGAAAACGCAGAAAGAGAATAACATGGATATTCCACACACAATCCATAAATATATAAATATATATATTTACAAATACCTTGTACGAAGCAAAATCAATACCAGATATCAGAGGTACTTTTATGCAATTTAAAATAAGAACAAAATTATATGTGTGTGGAGGGAGAGAGGTCAGGAAAGAAACATCCAATCTATAATATTTCCATGAAATTTCTGAAGAAAGGAATCAATCCACAGTGGGACATTGCAAGCTGAACAATACTCATGTACTTTAGTAGAGCATAAATGACAACGTCCATATGTTTTTTTTATCAAGTTGGCGTGTAGTCACCAACTTAAGTCAATTATACGTCATCTGCAACAGTTTTCTTTCTCTTCAGGAAATTTACAGGTAGTCCTTTGTGCTTGCGACTTGAAGATCAAGATATCAGTTGTCGTGCTAGACGAAGTGCCAACACCACAAATCATAGGTGGGAAAATAACTTCCCATGGACATTTATATACTAAATAAGTTGGTGGTAAGCATACTTACCACGGTCATATAAAGGGTTAACTGATTGTAGCAGTCTGTTTTATAAGTGACGCCCAAATTATAGACCAATATGGTATGAACACACGATCTCTGACATATCTCAGAAAAAGAAGTCACAAGGGTTAAAGACAAGTGACCTAGGAGGGTAACTTTGTAGGATCAAATCGTCATCTGTACTGACATTAGTCCATTGGTGTGTGTGACAGTTCTCTGTTTAGAAATTTACGAAAACCTCCAAATACCAATAAGGTAGTGCACCATTTTGTTCAAAAATGAAATTTTGCATATCAATTCAATTGAGGGAAAAGTCCAGTTTCCAAGATATCGAAGTAAATAGGACCTCTCATCGATTTTTCAGGGGGAAAAGAAAGAAATGGTTCGTTAACCTTTAATGAAGATAAAGGGTGTTTTTTTAGAGGTATAGAACTTTAAAGTGCAATAAAACAACGATATATTATTCGATTGACATGAATTTTTTTTATTCGAAAGATAATCTTGTGGCATTACATTTTAAATATGATTTCTGGCATATGATTGCCATGGCTGGCGCGGATGTAGTCCAATCTGGACGTCCAATTTTCGATGACTTTTTCCAACATTTGTGGCCGTATATCGGCAATAACACGGCGAATGTTGTCTTCCAAATGGTCAAGCGTTTGTGGCTTATCCGCATAGACCAATGACTTTACATAGCCCCACAGAAAATAGTCTAGCGGTGTTAAATCACAAGATCTTGAAGGCCAATTCACAGGTCCAAAACGTGAAATTATGCGGCCACCAAACGTGTCTTTCAATAAATCGATCGTGGCACGAGCTGTGTGACATGTTGCGCCGTATTGTTGGAACCACAGCTCCTGGACATTATGAATTCAGGAATGAAAAAGTTAGTAATCATGGCTGTATACCGATCCCCATTGACTGTAACGTTGTGGCCTTCATCGTTTTTGAAGAAGTACGGACCAATGATTCCACCAGCCCATAAAGCGCACCAAACAGTCAGTTTTTCTGGATGTAACGGTGTTTTGACATACACTTGTGGATTAGCTTCCCTCCAAATGCGGCAGTTTTGTTTGTTGACGTAGCCATTCAACCAGAAGTGCGCTTCATCGCTAAACAAAATTCGCTTATGAAAATCGGGAACAACGGCAATCTCGTTTTGGGCCCATTCGACGAATCTACGCCTTGCTTGATCATATTTAAAATGTAATGCCACAAGATTATCTTTCGAATAAAAAAAATTCATGTCAATCGAATAATACATCGTTGTTTTATTGCAATTTAAAGTTCTATACCTCTAAAAAAACACCCTATAGTATACAAAAGACGTTTACTTTGACTTTACTATGCCTACTATGAACCTTACGCGTTCATCATAAGCATGGGGAATTTCCGATTCCTAAATTCGCACATTACAGGGATTTACTTTGCCACTTAAACGAAAGTTGGCTTCATCACTAAATACTAGTATGTCACAAAAATGCTCATTAGTCATACATTGATATATGAAAAGGTGATAGCTTAGACGTTTCCCCTTGTCACTAGATTTTAATGTATGGTTCGCAATTTTTAAGACTTAAGACGCAATCTTTTCCCCTCAATATAATCCAAATAATATACAGAGGTATTCCAAATTAAATATTAGCATGAACCGCCAATTTTTCTGGAATGCGTCCAAAAGTCTCCCACACTATTTCTACATTCTTTGTTAAAGCACCTAGTTTCCTCGGACTTTAGCCTTTACACAAGTATCCAGTTTGTTTGTTTTTTTGATCGGCCATACCAGTCTTTGATACTGTAAGATGCCAGTGTCTTAAAAAGACAAAAAAAGACCAGATAAAAAATAATTCCGAAATTGTAGAAGCCAGATATTTTTCCTGGACACGTCTAAAAGGAATCTATTTCGATGCTTTTTCATGGACAGGATATTCAAATCACTCTGTATCACTTTTTCATCGTCGTGATCAATCGAGCTTACGCCCTAAAATGCACGCTTTGCTCTCTTAGACTCAATAATCTAAAAAATTGTATTCCCAAAACTTTTTTTATGATTTTTTGGAAATTACTTGGAACTTGTTGTGTCAAATCTTATTGTTCGTGTTTTGATCTAAAATAGTAACATTTATTACAATAGCAGTGTTAGCAATGTTTAATTCAATAGCAATGTTTGTGTTAGTATTATACTGCACCATCCATTGACAATAGTTAATAAAAATCTGAATGGTATATATTATTCGAAACTCTTTATTAAGTGCAATAATGCAGTAAAACGAATCTGAAGCAACTAATTGAACACAAAGTTACTTGCGCGAAGAGAAAATGACAAAAACTTTCATCGGTTACTCTTTTACACTAAAGTACTCAGGTTCCCTAAAGTCTCACGTTTTACAAGAGTTTTTGCACTTTTTAAGTCTGTTTTACAGTTTTTGGATGCTAAAGCTCCAATTTTAAGAGAAATTTAATTAAGGGGAAATATATACGATATTGCCTATTTAACTAACTTGCTTATTTCATTAATAAGGTAAACGTCCATTATTTCAGCCTTTATAGCCAGATTTAAATCAATGAAGCAAAACATAAGACGTCACAAATTTTCCGTTTCCCTATTTGTCACAAACTGCCAGGAAGATGATGTTTCAACCTACGTTCAACAAACAATACCCTCTATTCAGATTTTGAAACTAAGTTTGAGGATATTTTGACGATGTGTATTCCATAGTGGGTAATCTTTCCTTATGGTGAAATTGAAGAGGACAGATGTCATATTTCAAGAGGAACTGGTCGGAATAAGCCCTAACAAAAAAACTTAAGGTACAGTTTAGAAACGGATATCGATAATTCTGACTTGAAAAAGACATACACTTTACTTGTCCTGTTTTATGGAAAATCGCGGTAAAGTTTCAAATTAAATTGTTTTTCCCTTCTCATATTTACCTAGTGGAAAGAAATTTCAGCGCAGTAACCAATCTCCGAACAAAAAAAATTAGAAAAGTAAAAAAAAATTAGTTGACATTATAATATCCGAAGAGACTTTTAAGATTAAACCTAAATTGATGCCAAATGTTGAAAATTTGTCATTTAAGCATCAAATTCACACCTCTCATTAAAATCATTTGCTTTTTACTTAGTTATTTTATGTAACAGATACTAAATTTTAATTTTAATTTAATAAATGCTTAAAAGTAACGTGTATTTTTTAAAGTTTTTCATACTACACTTCATTACAGTTAGATACGTAAATCTTTTAAAGAATTAGCTCCATACTAGTTGTCAAAAACCAAACTGAAGTCAATGAATTTGTACAAATGCAATATTAGGTAAGCAGGGACCTTCTCACAATTGGACAACATGGCAAATGACGAAAAAGTTTGGGGACCTCTGATATATACATACATAAGCATATATACAGGTGGTGGTCAAAATAATAGAAACACTCTAGATTTATAAAGAATTCTTTATTAGTATGGTGCAGGATCGCCTTTGGCATGTAATACAGCTTGGATTAGCTTAGGAATCAATTCATACGAGCTGAATAGTGTTTAGAGAAATGTTGTATCATTCTTCATGGAAATATTTTGATAATCCTGGGAGAGATGCCGATGGAGGATATCGATTCCATATTGAACGCTCTAAAATAGACCATAATAGGGTTCAATTATATTGAGGTCAGGTGTCTGTGCGGACAAAAGTGTAGATGTTTAACTTCATCCTCGCGTTCATCAAACCATGATTGGACAAATACCGCTACATGGATAGTTGCATTATCATCTTGGAAAATTCCATCACCTGCTGGGAACAAAGTTTGCATCACAGGATAGACTTGGTCTGCTAAAATTTCTCTATACTTCTCTCCTTCCTTTCATGGTTACGATTGGTCCAGCAGAAAACCGGCACACGGCTGCCCATATCATGACAAATCCATCTTAATGGTTGATAGTTGGAAGGATAAAATCACGATCGCATGCTTGTGCAGGTGTTCTCCAAACGTGCACCCGTTTTATTTTAGGGAAAAGTGTTACATAAGACAACACGTCAGGCCATATTATTTTCTTCCACTTATTAATCAACAAGGTTTTGTGTGACACAATTGTGGATATCGTTTGGCATTAACATCTGTGACAAGCGGCTCGGAAGTTGCTACCCTGCCGTTCATGTTCTGTTTATGAAGATTTCTTCGATTGCAATCATTAACATTGGAGAATTTAGATGCTGATTGAGCTTTGCGGTCACTTTTGCTGTAGTTCTTCGCCTTTTAGATGTTACAATTCGGTTCAATACCCATCGATTTCTTTCACTGCGTATCTCTTTCCGTTTGCTTTGCCAGGCTTGCCTTACCGCGTTGTGTGTATGCTGTCATGACTTTAGACTCCGTACCTCTAGAAACGCTTAAAAGTTGGGATATAACGGGCAAACTTGCTCCAGCTAGACCAGGGTTACTCAATCTTTTTTTTCCGCCGGGCCACGTACATATTACAACTACTTCAAATGGGCCGCAACATGAGGATTAATGGGGGGAGGTGCTATAAGATCAAGAACAGTTAAAATGTGGAAAATTGATAAAATAATAAAGCTCATAATTTTAAATTTTATTCTAAAACTATATTAAACTCTATCAAATTCAACTCACAAAAAATAGGTTTTTTTTTACATTTTCCCCCAGTTATGGGGTAATTTCGACTTCCTTTCATCAATTATCTCAAGTCCCTTGTTTGCATTCTATTGTCATAAAAACAAAGATGCCATGTACTTTGATATAATTTATTTTTTTTTTTTTACAAAGCCTCACTTATTTTTATTTTAATTTATCAAATGCCGGATGGTATCAAAAAGTGTTTACTGAATTCCAGACTGAAATCAGTATTATTTGATTAAAATTGGTTCAGACTTGCTTGTACATTTTTGTTTCAAACTAATCCAAATACTTTTTGATTTTAGTGAAAAAATATCTGAACAAATAACTAAATTTATCCAAGAGTACGTCGGGAGCACATTTAAGAAACACTCTCAAAATTTAAGTTTCATATCATACGTTATTCCTTAACAATTTCATATGTTTATCTATATATATAATGTAACAAATGTTATAGGATGCTTTTATTACCTCTGTATTTTGTGACATTACAACAGAAGCAATATTTTGTTACTGTTACAAAGATTTTTTTTAAGAGAGTCAACTAATCTCGTCTTGATAGAGATCCTCAAGAAAAAGATCCATTGAAATATTTGTTCTTAGTAACATAGTAACGAGAAAAATTATATTTTTTAAATATGACATTTCATGACAAATCCAACAAGTTGTTGATCCCTGTTCGTTTTTTATTTTCGAAATAGTCAAAATCCCAATCGTCTTAAAACAACATATATTATTTAGATTTTTTTTTTGAAGTTATACTTCTTTTTGCGCGTTAGGAAAAAGGATGACGGTAAATTTTTACGATGCACGCGCACACCGTCACGACACCGATGCGCGCGCACACCGTTGTCTAATATTTTAACATGCCACTTTTTTGGTGCTAGAGGACTGATATTTGGGGGATCGTAATAACTATTGTTATAAACCATACCTGTTGGGACGCATCCCCCCGGCGCATTCCCCCCTCTACAACTTTTTGGCCAATACCTCGGCACCCGAGCCTCACAGTCCATTCAGACCTAGCTCATTCAATCCCTTTCTATCTTTTCTTTCAGTTATTATAATTTCATGCTCATAGGAGTATTTCTTCTATAGTTTTTAGTTGTTTAAAACTTTTTTAAACTTTTTAAATTTGTTTAAATTCACAATATCTTGGCTCCTGTTCGAGTCTCGGACTTCAGATTTGAACCAACTGTTCCCCTTGTCGAGACCCATCCAGTCATCTACATTATTCCCATTGTGTAGGCATGGGGAGGGCTTAAGCAGCAAAATATCCTGCTCCCATGTTAATCCTATGGGGACTGGAAAAATCCCCCCTAAGGAATTGAGCGGTGGACTTGATTTTTGGAGTTCCGCCATGTTTTCGTATTAGCGCGAGCATTACGTTGAATTGGTCCCTTCCAGTGCTCCCCCTACAGGACTTCCCCAGTAATAACTCGAATCCTATGCCACCTTGGTCGACCGCACCGGCTGGATTCAATTGTTCTCCCTATGAGCATCCTAGATATGTTTTTTCAGGACCGTAGTCCCATTTATTCACCCATATTTAAAATTTTAAAATTATTTTAAAGTTTTAAATGTTTTTAAATCCCACATAGCTCCGAGGATTTTTGAGTTTCGTTAATGAAACTCTGACCATAGATTCTCCTCGTTTATCTCTTTCATCTGTTATAATTTGTGTGTAGATAGTGGGTCTAGGGGGGCGTTATCACTAAAATTAGAATCCCCATGTTATTCCTATAGGGCTCGATCTTTTGATGACGTCACGAAATTACAGATATAGAAGGATGAAATTTTGAGATCACCTACTACTCTGTGCATCGTTGGGATGTACGTGGCCATTTACGTTACAGTGGTTCCCCCCCGGGGGGAGTTATTTTCGTTTTCCTTTCCCGAGCTAGCACCACCCCATTTGCAACTACAGACTCCGGGCCGGTTCGAATGAATTCCTCTTGTTTTTTTTCACAACCAGGCCGAGTTTCAAGTTGCTGGGTGCCCTACTTCTATTTTATTTAATTGTTTTAAATGTTTTAATTATTCTAAAATGACCATAACTCTAGGGCTCTTCAGGCGGATGTCTTAATTTTCTCAGGAACGATTCTTCCCGCCGAGACATTCAGTAGGAGATCTCAGTGTCACATTCGGTTCACCTCATCTCCAGATACAGTCTACCGAAAACCCCCATGTTATTGGTCCTATTGTCCCTGTGCGGGGGTGTTTAAATTTATTTAAATCGTGATTATCTCGGGTTTGGCTGATCCGATTAACTTAAGGTTAGTATCGTTCAACTCTACTCGTAACTGCCTTTCATCCTTGGCCCAGCTTGCCCTGCTCAAGATTTTTAGAAAGTTTTTATCTTGTTACGCTAAAGAAGTATAACTTCTTATGTGCGTACATAAGTTCACACACACTTTTTTTTTGCTTGGAACTCAGGGTTAATTAAAAACTAGCTTCACCAATAACAGAATTGCTACTCCACTGTTATTTGTTATCACTAACCGTCTTAGAACTTAATACGGGATACCGGTTTTAATACCGGCAGTAGAAATTTTAGAAAAAAAACACTGGGTGTTTCTTTGTTTTACTTACCAGTTTTATAAGAGAGTGAAGATATCACAAAAATTAATTTGTAACTTATAAGCTACTAGCCGTTACCCACCCGCTTCACTGGGTATTTCACGATGTATACTGTTTACATATGCATGAATTATTGATATCTAGCATTAAGAATTCGATTGTATTGAAAAATATATTTATACCTGTAACTCTCGCCTCTTGATATAAAAAGGGCATAAATTATAATATCTAATTTCTATTTATATCTAAAATAGAAGTAGAAAGATTTTTTGCGCTCAATTAACCTAATAATCAAGTGGATTTCCACCAAAGCAACTTTCAGTGGATCTCTACTCCCTGAAATAAACATGCGTGCTAAATTTCAAGTCTAAATCTAACAGAGCAAAAACGGAATTTTTATCAATACGTCGTTGAGAGCATTCTTAGCGGATTCTAATTCAACAAAAAAGCATGCAAACCAAATTTTATTATTATAGTCTTAGCAGTTCGAAAAGGGGAATTTTGTCTATCAATACGCCCCAATAACTCTCCCCGCTTCCCCATGGAGTTGATTTCCGTAAAATCCATTCTTAGTGGAACTCTTTTCAACTAAAGAAACGTGCTCAACAAATTTCAAGTAAATGGGTTAAATTCAAAAACAGGAATTTTTCTATAACACGCCTTAATCCCTCGCAACTCCACTCCTTTGGGGGTCAGTTTTCGCAAAACTCTTTGTAAAAGGAACTCTATTCCATGAACGGAACATACCTTCTAATTTTCAAGCAGGTGGGTCTATAAGTTAAAAAGCGGAAATATTTATCTATTACGCCCCTTAATCCCCCTCAGTGACCCTTGGGAATCAGTTTTCCCCAAAACTATTTTTAGCGGATCTCTACACCATGAAAGGAATCCAATTACCAAATTTCAAGACTCTACGTCTAATAGTTTCAAAATGGAAATAATTATCTATAACGCCTCTTAAGCCCCTGCGACGCCTCTTAGGAAGCTATTTTCACAAAGCCCATCTTATAGCGGATCTCTACTTTATGAATGGAATCAGCTTACTCAATTTCAAGATTTTACGTCTAATAGTTTAAAAAAGGAGATAATTGCCTGTAACGCCTCTTACTTCTCCACAACACCACTTGGGGGTCGATTTTTACAGTACCCATTTTGTAGCGGATCTCTACTCTATGAAAGGAATCGGATTACCAAATTTTAAGACTGTACGTCTAATAGTTTAAAAAGGGAAATAATTATCTATAACGCCCCTTAAGCTCGCGCAACGCCACTTAGGAAACGATTTTCACAAAGCCCATTTTATGACATATCTCTACTCAATGAATAGAATCTGCTTACTCATTTTCAAGATTTTACGTCTAATAGCTTAAAATAGGAGTTAATTGCCTATATATATAACGCCCCTTAATTCTCTACAATGCCACTTGGGAATCGATTTTGACAAAACCCATTTTGTAGCGGATCTCTACTCTATGAAAGGAATCTACTTACCCAATTTCAAGATTGTACGTCTAATAGTTTAAAAAAGGAAATAATTATGCATAACGCCCCTTGGAGGTCGATTTTTGTAAAAATCATTATTTAGGGAATCTCTACTTTAGGAAAGAAATCTGTGTACCAAGTTTTTCACGACTGTACATCTAATAGTTTAGTAATGGAAATAATTATCTATAACGCCCCTTAAACCCCCGTAATGCCCCTTGGGGTTCGAACTTTGCAAAATCCGTTCTTAGCTGACGTCTACTCTATGAAGGGAACCTACCTACCAAATTTTAAATCTGTAGGTTTAATAGTTCCGAGATATCGTGATTAGTCAGTCAGTGAGTGAGTCGCTTTTCTCCTTTATATATATATAGATAACAGATATATAAAGAATCACAAAAAAGTAAAGGAACATCTTGTGGGAACCTCCCTGGGTTCCACCCTAGACATTAAGATTAATTTGAGGCAAAGAATGACCAAACGCCATTTGTATAATAATAACTTATATTTATTCACTTGATTCAAATATCAAAACTCTAATATCAAATAGTAGGCTTTATGTCTACGTCAAAAATGGATTTACCTTTAATATTAAATTAAGTTATGAAATAGGAAATTAATCAATAACTACGCGCAATATCAATAAGGTTTACCGGAGTAGGAGGTTTGAGAAATACACGCAACTTGAATTGTTAGCTTTCATTAACTTAAACTAATTTTATTAAACTAACGCTTGTGGTAAGCGGTATTAAACTAGAATATATCACGTGGTATTACTTTGATCTCTTCACAGGTATATTAACTTCCTAAGGTTCCTTCTCTGAATACTAACAGCAATGTTTCACTATCGTAATCCAATTGAATCCTATAAACTTTGTCACTACTGCTGCTGGCTCAATTGCCTTCATCATCGCTAACTTACAACGCTCTACCTAAATATCCTATCTACTTCACATATCCCATTTTCTCCTTGTAGAGTTGATTGGAAATATACGCGAATTTACAATCCCCAAAGACGCCTAAGAATATTAGTGAAAAGGTTCCGTAAAGATTCGTCACAATCTTATTTATTTTAATCTTATTAATCTTATTTATTTATTTAAAATTGTGAATATCACTATTCAGTCTGTGGTACTATTACAAATTTTTGAAATGTGATCTTAAAAAACATAATACATCAATTGTACTGTCATTAAGCCTGGAACGTAATTTTATGCAAAAATGACCAGCTGTAGAAAACGCTCTTTCGACATCTACGCTAGTTGGTGGTACTGTTAGCAATGTGGGATATACTTTTTCCAAGTACTTACCTCTAGATCCCTCATCTTCAAATAAATCAATTTCTCATCGGATGGTTTTAGATGTAGCTGCTTTCTGTACCGTATTTTGGCTTGTTGAAATTTTTTTAGGTATCGCTAATTCTAATTTTTGTTCAAGGGACAATTTCTTTTCACTATCGATATTAGTGTCATAATCCTCTTCGATAACTGTACAGAATTCTGCTAAATGTGCATAGGTTTGTGAGTTAAAAGTTTTAAGAAAGTTTACTATAAACTTGATCACTTTGATTTGGTCTCAGTCTCTTTTCTTCATTTTTAAAATCATTATAATTATGTAAATGCCGTAAGACATTCTCTATTTTGGTATGCCTTTCTTCTGTGTGATTTTTCAATGTAGTATATCATTCTTCAGATAGTGATGTGTGCTGTTCTTTCAGTGACTGCAACATGACATTTATTGTTGCATTAGCTGTTAATAAATTAGAATCTCTCCGACACATAATGCCTTAACAGCCAGTTTAATTGGAAGTAGAGCTCATAGAGTTCTGGATATTAAGTCGAATCCACAGTTGGAAAAATTAATTTGCAGGTTTTAGTCGATCATTGCCTTTTTTTTTTATTGAATTTTTCAGTTTCAAAAATCGTTCCATCATTAGGAGTAAACTGTTCCAGCGAGTTTTGGAATCCAATATTAACATATGTTCTGTTTTATTTTCATTTAGTATATATTTTTGCAATATGGCATTTTTTGAAGGGGAACGTTTAAATATCTGAACAATTTTTTGAACTTTATTTATTATAGGATGTAATTCTTGGTGAGTAAATATTTCAACAAATTTACACTGCATTATCTTCATTGTCAGTATCACTCTCAGTCTCTTCAAAGTCGGAATCAGAAGTTCCTGTACACGCAGTATTTGAATTCTTCTATTCCTTATTTTTTTGATATAATACATCTATTACTCCTAATTCATTTCCGTGAGCATAGCACAATTGCTAATTTTTGCACCAATCAACTTTCCAGCTTTTTTCATAACTGTTGCTTCATCAGTCGTTATGGATACAATATCTTCTTTCAGAGATAATTCATAGTTCGCTAATTTATATTTAAGCACTTCCACACATTTTCGACTGGCAAACTTCCGAGATATGTGTAAGTCCTATATTCCCAACCTTTTTTTCTGAATGAATATTTATATTTAAATAGCGTCTCTCCTCTCTATTTCTTACACTCATCCATTCATCAGATATAAGACTAAATTTTCACCATTTACTTTTAACTGCATTAGCTCGTGTTTCAAAGAATTGTGAACACTGTTATTGCAGTTTATAACAGTTATTCTTATAGTACTAGCTGCATGGCCCGTCGTTACATGGGCTTTCTCTACTTTTAAAAATTTTCCATTCCCTTCACAAAATCAGCACTTCCATTATTCTTTTTCGAAATTAATTACTTTTTTGTTTCTATCCCCTACGCTTAGCCCGGCGTTTCACGGGCTTTTACTTAATTTCTATGTTAATTTAATATTTTTACAGGACATCTTAATGTACAAAATTAGTCACTTTGAAAATTTATAGAAGATGCAAGCTTGTAATCAAAATTTCCCTATCACATTCTGAATTAAAACTACTAAATACAGTAATTTGAAAGCCAAAATAAACAAACAAAAATACGTTTAATTAAATTTTGCCTACCTGGGGTTGGGGAGCAGTCCGTACAATAAATCCAGAACCAGTTGAGGCACTATATGAATCCCAGAAAAAGAAAGTCCAACTGCAACAAGTCATTTTTACGCTTTTAGCACTGTAGCGTCCATTGTAGAAAAATATTAACCCGCCTTAAAAATATTTCCTCGTCTAGAGGAGAGTTTCCTTAATATACAAGAGAAAGGTCGAGCCCCCAAAATATGGGAAAATGACTACAGCCTAAGGATAATAACTGCTTTATTTAACAAGATGAAGGATGAAATATCTAAAATATATTAAACAGCAAAGGAGAACGTCTTTCTCCTACGTCTAGAGCTTAGCGTCTCTAACTTCCGTCTGCGTCATTTCCTGTGTGTCCTTTAGTCGGACATTCCTGGTGGGGTGTGACGTCAGTGTGGACTGCTCCACCCTAAGTAACAGGGGGAGGGGATGTGACAGGGCACATATCCAATCATACATATGTATAGAGAGAGAAATATATAATGTCTTGTTATGTTTCTATTCCTTACTTTGCTTTTTTAGAATTAAGGCAATTTAATATATCATTATAGATTACATAAATATACTGGTTTTCAATATTAAGAGAATTTTTAGATATTGTCGATTATCTCTAGAACTACTAAACATATTTTAATGAAATTGGTATGTATATAAGGCTGATATAATGTAAAAAATAAGCATTTGACAAAATAAACACGCTTGATCGTGCGTAATACTTAACGAAGTTGGAAGTTATGAAACAGCAGTTGCAGAATATAACCAAAACATTGATTAATACAGAATATACGGTCTGTTCTTTCACATAAACAGACCTCATGCCGTGATTTCATACAAAAAATAAGGGAATTTATGAGTTCTTGTGGCAATTAATCACACTCGTTTAGCAACTTTGCTTTCAAGCCTTGGATGGTTCTCAGAGGAGAGTTGCAAGTTTCAGTTGTCCTCCATCTCAGGCATGCTCTATACGGATGATGTCTCCATTGATCAAATATCCTCACTTTCCAGAAATTCATAGACCAGTTGAGCTCTATGTGCCTCGTGTTGACATCCATTAAAATAGTATTAGGGAAAACTGCACCCGTGGAAAGGCATACATAGGGCCCCAAGACCTCATTCCTATACCTCACAAGAGTTAGAGTGTCTCTTTCAAAGTGATGGAACAGTGTGTGGCCATCCAACGGGATACCTGTCCAGATCATCAAGTTAACGCTATCGTAATAGTCGGTTTCTCGGACATTGGAGGATAGGTAGCGGGTCCGTGGTTCTCTCCATATGAAAGTACGGATAGAATATATGACAAGGATTGATGATCAAGGCAGATATCACGTTGGATGGCCACACACAGTTTTATGTATTTGAATTGATTGATTGATTTAATATTAACGTCGCACTGTTCAGCAACACGAGGGCTTTTGGCGACGGACCACGTAATTTTGAACCATGGTCAAGTGACGTGGACGACACCTGAGCTGGCACCCCCTCTCCTAACTACCACACCACACCAACGGGAGGACGTTTCAGCTCTCGACAGATTTAACGTGCATCGCTGCCCTACACGGCGGGTCTTTATGTATTTGAAAGAGACACTGTAACTGCTGTGAGGTATAGAGAGGAGGTCTTGAAGCCCCCTATGTTTGTCTTTTTACGCGAATGTAGTTTCCCATAATACAATTTTAATGGATGTCAACCCAAGGCACACAGTTCTTATTAGATCGATGAATTTCAGGAAAGTGAGGATATTCGACGAATGGATTGACCAGTTAGATCTCCAGACCTCATCCTTACAGAGCATGCCTGGAACGCTCTGAGGAGGGCAATTGAAATTCGCAAACGCATTGCGGGAACCATCCAAGGCCTGAAAACAGAGTTTCTAAGCGAAGTGGATTAATTGCCGCAGGAACTCATAATTTCCCCTTATTTCCGGTATCAAATCACGGTATGAAACCTTTTTATCTGAAAGAGTGAATCATACCCCTTGTGATGGAGGGGCTCTTCCATCAATCAGTGTTCGAGAGTTAGAAGGAAGAATAGCCATAGTCAAAACAAATATAATTTATTAACAAGTCTCAACAACTTAACAAATCTCAGCAACCCAGGTTAGGAAATGCATCTATAAGTAAGTGTTGGAGCAAAAGCGAGGTAGACGAGATAATTAATATTTAATTATGAATTGAATCATTTACTCTTGGAATGTCTTGGCAATTCACGTTCCAAATAATCGAAATTCCGCGTTCAAAGCTAATTTACTTTAAACTGATACTATTCCAATTTAAATATCTAATTGACCAAATCGTCTATCATCAATTTTAAATATTAAGCAAATAATCTACGAGTCATTATCGATTAGCTTTCTACTACTTTACATTGATCATTAGCTTCTATCATCTAGCTACTAGCCTCTCTCTTCTATCGAACTTAAAAGTGAATGTTTAAATATAAGCTTTGATTTACATGAGTCAAATCTTTTTCGGGAGAAAGTTTTTAATCGAATAATATTTAAAGAACCAGTTTTTCCACAAGAGGATTAGTAGGAGGTTCGCAAATAGACCCGTTATACCCTTTTTTGTTTGTTTGTTATATTCTGCAATTGCTGTTTCATACCTTCCGACTTCAATGCATGTTACGCACGATCACGCATATGTATTTGAACAGTTGAATGCTTATTTTTTGTATTACATCAGGTCTATATACATACCAAATTTTATTAAAATCTGTCCTGCTGATCTAGAGATAATCGACAAAATCAGAAAATTCTGTTAATTTTGAACCCCAGCATATATACAGTGTAAACAGGGTGTCCCAAAAATAGCACCCAAACTTTGCACAAACGCATTTCTCCTTGGGAGTACATAAGAAATGCCGAATCCAAAGTTTATCAGAAAAGTACGAAAAACGAAACATGACGTCACAGTCTGTACAAGAAAAAAAACACTGCATTGGGCACGTCAACAGCAGTATTTGCAAATACTTCTAAAGGGAAATGTTCAAAGTGTCCACCGCGCATATCGAGGCAGGCTTGAGCGTGTCTTGAAAAGGACGAGTACACGTGTCAGCTGCTCTGTGTCCATCGAAGTGCAAGCAGCATGCAGACAAGCAAATTCGTCCGTGTGTGCAGTCACTAACTCTCGACACACCAATTCCATGAGATAACCCCTTTGGGAAAAAATTCTTTCGGTGAGAGATCAGGTGATCGTAGTGGCCATATAACTTGACTCACATGTTAAATCTAGAGGCTGGAGTATGCCATATCCTGCCAAACACGTACAGAAGCATATAAATGTGTCGGAGCTCCATCATACAACACCCTTCATTCATCGTCATTTACCTTATTTTCTCATAAATTATGGATGGTACAGGATCTTTTTTTAGGCAGTTTTATGTACTCTGAACGAAGAATCTTGCTACGCAGAATTTATGAGCTTTTTTCGGGACACCTTGTATATATAAACAACCAAATGGATTTAGAAAACCATATCTACCAAATACTTTAAAACTAGAATAATTGAAAATTATGTAAGTTAAACAAAGAATTTCTTTACAGCTCTATACCACAGTCATGTCCATAAATTAAGGAAAATGAAGTTCAGGCAAAGAAAGCGACAGAAGCAAAACAAATTTGACTTATTTGTAAAGTCTATTTAATAAACAAAAGGTAAAGAGCAAAAAAGATGCTATATGTTTGACATATTTAATAAAAATTGCGATTTTTACTCCCTGGAGCAAATTTCAAAAAAGAACTTACTTACTAAAAACAGTATAACATGGTTAGTGATATGGTTAATACGGAGTATGTCTCCCGGACGATACAATACAGGACTAGGCATGCAGAGTATCAAATTATCAATCTGATCTTGGGGAATATTACACCACTCATCAAGCAATGCCCTCCGAAGTACCAGTAGACAGGTGGGAGGGAGTTGATGGGCTGCAATTCGTCTGCCGAGCATATCCCACACATGCTCTAATGGATTCAAGTCCGGGGAGTATGCTGGCCAATCCAAACGGGTGATATCCTCCGATTGAAGGCATTCGTCTACAATGTTTGCACGGTGAGGATGGGTGTTGTCATCCATAAACAGAAATTCAGCACCCATAGCGAACCGAAACAAACGTACATGTTGTTCCAGAATTACATACCGATAGATGTGGCCTGTCATCGTTACACTCTGAACATGCAGGTCAGTTCTGGAACAAAGAATAATTCCTCCCCAAACGAGCCATCCTGCACCAACGTAACGGTGTCGTTCAATGGTGTTCTCTTGGTGGTAACGGGTACCTGGCGCTCTCCATATTAAAGTCCGGCGAGAATCAGACTGCAAACTAAACCTGGACTCGTCGGAAAACATCACACAAGACCACTGTTGTGGTGTCCACAACAGTGGTTACTCCAGGTTAATCGCAGGCGACAGTGAGTTGCGGTAGGTGGAACACATCTAACAGGCCTACGAGCATATAGACCAATGTGCCCTAAGCGTCTGTACACGGTCTGCCTTGAAACTGTCGTACTGGTAGCTGAAGAAAGCTGACGAGACAGGTCTGATGCTGTGCTCCGTCTGTTTCTTTTGGCAGTAACTGCCAAATTCCGGTCCTCATTCGGCGTTGTAACTCGGGGGCGACCTGTGCTGTAACATCTACTCACACTACCATCATCTTGGAATCGTTGCCAAAGCCTGGAGATGACACTCTGGGCGATTCCAAGTTCCTCGGATACTTCCAGCTGGGTACGTCCACATTCCAGTCGTCCAATAATTCTACCACGTAAAAAAATCATCCAAATGCTTCCTTTGTGCCATAACTATGCGGTTATTGCACTGAAAGGCTTTTAAAGCGCTTGTGAACAATTTCACTTCTTTGCCACCATTCCTTATATACTTCTCTCTTACACTCTCGTCATTGTGACGTACTATCCGTGCCATCTGGTGGTTTCCTGTAATTTGCATATTCTTCTTCAAGATGTGTGTGATAATTCTGTAGGTGAAATTTTTATTTTAGAGTTCGATTTCTGTGTGATTCTGAATTATCCTTAATTTATGGATATGAGTGTAGAAAAGCAATTTATTGGGTATGCAAATACTTTCAAAAAGTAACTACATACGCAAAATTGAAGTTATAAATCGAAATTAAATAACAGCTGATCGATATGCAACCTCACAAAGAAAGGGCAATATTTGATAATAATACTACAGAAATAAAAACAAAGTTCATGGTCAATGTAGAAAACAATTATTCAAAAAGAGTACATATTATTTTATAAGCTTATTTAGCAAAATATATATAGCATTGCAAAAATATATTTTGTTTAAATTCAAAATTCAAGTGATAAAAACTTAAAAGGGTTGTAATGTATTTAAAACTTGTACACTCATAGGAGAAAAATGGATTACAAATAAAAAAGTACCTGGAGCGATTCATGGATCTGGAGGAATAGCTACATTGGCTAATGACGGAATCTTCAAACAGATTAATGAAAATGGAGAAATAACTGAATCAGAAAGAACCGATGGACCAGGTAGCGACTATGAATTCGAGGGAATAGCTGAATCAGGCAATGCAAGAAAATCAAGAGAAAGAGCCAAATCAGCTAATTCCGGAGCATCGGCAACGCTTTTTCAATATGGAAAAGTAGTTAAATCAGGCAATGCAGGAGTATCAGAACGTACAGCTGGGTCACACCATGCACAAGGATCAGGAGTAGCAGTTAAGAAAGGCAGTGCAAGAGAATCGGGAATAAGTTTTGGATTAATTGATACAGCAGCATTAGGAAGGCTTTCTGATTCTGAACGAGTAGCTGCAGTTGATGCAAAGGCAGGTGCAGTGATTTATAGAAATGAAGGAGTATATAAATCAGTCCATGCAGATGGATCAGAACACACAGCTGGATCACACAGGGCACAAGGATCAGGAATAACAGTTAAAAAAGGCAGTGCAAGAGGATCGGGACTAGCTATTGGAGGAACTGACACAGCAACATTAACAAGGCTTTCTGATTCTGAACGAGTAGTTTCAGCTGATGCAAGGGCAGGTGCCGCGATTTATAGAAATGAAGGAGTATATAAATCAGTCCATACAGAAGAATCAGAAGGCACAGCTGGATCATATAGCGCACAAGGATCAGGAGTAACAGTTAAAAAAGGAAGTGCAAGAGGATCAGGAATAAGTTTTGGATTAACTGATACAGTAGCATTATCAAGGCTTTCTGATTCTGAACGAGTAGCTGCAGCTGATGCAAGGGCAGGTGCCGCGATTTATAGAAATAAAGGAGTATATAAATCAATTCATGCAGGAGGATCAGAACACACAGCTGGATCAGACAACGCACAAGGATTAGGAGTAACAGTTAAAAAAGGCAGTGCAAGAGGATCGGGACTAGCTATTGGAGGAACTGATACAGCAACATTATCAAGGCTTTCTGATTCTGAACGAGTAGTTTCAGCTGATGCAAGGGCAGGTGCAGCGATTTATAGAAATAAAGGAGTATATAAATCAGTCCATACAGAAGAATCAGAAGGCACAGCTGGATCATATAGCGCACAAGGATCAGGAGTAACAGTTAAAAAAGGAAGTGCAAGAGGATCAGGAATAAGTTTTGGATTAACTGATACAGTAGCATTATCAAGGCTTTCTGATTCTGAACGAGTAGCTGCAGCTGATGCAAGGGCAGGTGCCGCGATTTATAGAAATAAAGGAGTATATAAATCAATTCATGCAGGAGGATCAGAACACACAGCTGGATCAGACAACGCACAAGGATTAGGAGTAACAGTTAAAAAAGGCAGTGCAAGAGGATCGGGACTAGCTATTGGAGGAACTGGTACAGCAACATTATCAAGGCTTTCTGATTCTGAACGAGTAGTTTCAGCTGATGCAAGGGCAGGTGCAGCGATTTATAGAAATAAAGGAGTATATAAATCAGTCCATACAGAAGAATCAGAAGGCACAGCTGGATCACATAGCGCACAAGGATCAGGAGTAACAGTTAAAAAAGGAAGTGCAATTAGATCGGGAATAAGTTTTGGATTAACTGATACAGTATCATTATCAAGGCTTTCTGATTCTGAACGAGTAGCTGCAGCTGATGCAAGGGCAGGTGCCGCGATTTATAGAAATAAAGGAGTATATAAATCAATTCATGCAGGAGGATCAGAACACACAGCTGGATCAGACAACGCACAAGGATTAGGAGTAACAGTTAAAAAAGGCAGTGCAAGAGGATCGGGACTAGCTATTGGAGGAACTGATACAGCAACATTATCAAGGCTTTCTGATTCTGAACGAGTAGTTGCAGCTGATGCAAGGGCAGGTGCAGCGATTTATAGAAATGAAGGAGTATATAAATCAGACCATACAGAAGAATCAGAAGGCACAGCTGGATCACATAGCGCACAAGGATCAGGAGTAACAGTTAAAAAAGGAAGTGCAAGAGGATCGGGAATAAGTTTTGGATTAACTGATACAGTAGCATTATCAAGGCTTTCTGATTCTGAACGAGTAGCTGCAGCTGATGCAAGGGCAGGTGCCGCGATTTATAGAAATAAAGGAGTATATAAATCAATTCATGCAGGAGGATCAGAACACACAGCTGGATCAGACAACGCACAAGGATCAGGAGTAACAGTTAAAAAAGGAAGTGCAAGAGGATCGGGAATAAGTTTTGGATTAACTGATACAGTAGCATTATCAAGGCTTTCTGGTTCTGAACGAGTAGCTGCAGCTGATGCAAGGGCAGGTGCAGAGTTTTATAGAAATGACGGAGAACATAAATCAGTTCACGTAGGAGGATCAGAACACACAGCGGGATCAGACAACGCACAAGGATCAGGGTAACAGTTAAAAAAGGAAGTGCAAGAGGATCGGGAATAAGTTTTGGATTAACTGATACAGTAGCATTATCAAGGTTTTCTGGTTCTGAACGAGTAGCTGCAGCTGATGCAAGGGCAGGTGCAGAGTTTTATAGAAATGACGGAGAACATAAATCAGTTCACGTAGGAGGATCAGAACACACAGCGGGATCAGACAGCGCACAAGGATCAGGAGTAACAGTTAAAAAAAACACCGCAAGAGGATTGGGAGTAACTATTGGATTAACTGATACAGCAGCATTATCAACGCTTTCTGGTTCTGAACGAGTAGCTGCAGCTGATGTAAAGGCAGGCGCAGCGATTTCTAAAAAGGAAGGAGTATATAAATCCCTCCATGCAGGAGAATCGGAACACACAGCTGGATCAAACAGCGCACAAGCATCAGAAGCAACAGTTAAAAAAGGCACCACAAGAGGATTGGGAGTAACTATTGGATTAAGTGATGCACTGGCATTATCAAGGTTTTCTGATTCTGAATGAGTAGCTGTTGCAGCTGATGCAAGGGAATTTGCAGGGAACGTGAATAGTAAACATGATTGATAGTAAATATATGAATAGTAAACATGAACATGTTTATTTGAAATCTTATGTTCATTAAATTATAAAACTATTAAAGAAATAATTGATCAATACTTTTTCTCAAGATTTAAAATGGTTTATTCAAGTATCAGACTTATTTTTAATTTATTTTCTAATTATTAAAAGTTGCATCTTCTGGATTTAAAAGTACTATGGTTATTTATGGATCTTGATTCGATATTGGCTCGCTGTTTCCAACTTCCCATTGTCTCTCTGTGAAAGAAACAAACAAAAAAATATTAATTACTATAGTTTTACGTACCTGAATCTTTAATACCACATTATTTATTGATTATATATATATATATATATATATATATATATATATATATATATATATATATATATATATAGATATATATATATACAATCATATATATATCCAACAAAAACTGTAAAAAGACTAGAAAATCAGTAGACTATTAATGAAACAATTTGATAATTATACATTATGAAAAAAGATAAATGCTTCATAAGTTTCCACGCAATGGACGAATTTCATTTACAAGACTATGTTAAAGCGTGACATTATTTTAAAAAATCCTTAAATATTTTCACCGCAAGAATTTTCTATTTCTGGAAAAATGTTTTGTAATAATATATTCTATACAGTAGAACCTGTTTTTGTGTGGTCCTTTTTTATGCTATTTTATTATTTCTTTTTGTACGATTTTTTTTATGTCTGATCTTTTTTTATTGCGGTATATGAATTTTAACGGTTTTAACGCCACTGTAGTGTTTTCTACCAATGTACATTATTTATTCACTTCAAGACGGATCTGTTCATTGGTTATAAAAAGTCTCTCTACAATGCACGTCCAATTGCTTTCTCTCACTAGCAGCACGCACTTGACTAAAGATAAAATTTTCAATGACAATGACATTATCAATCATTTGAGGGATTCTGAATATATATAAAAACCGGATTCTTTGAGAGCGGATAAGATAAATGCAGGGATCTTTCCAACCAATCGGAAAAGCATTTTCTTAAAATACATACCAATTCCGAAAGCAGTTCGAAATTCCAAAAAGAATTTCGATCACCTATATCTGTGGTTATAGTGACTTTCACAAGCAACTGACCAACAAACCGTCTTCACAAAAAATTATCACTTACTTTATCTTATGAAATTATATCTTCAAGTGATGAAAGCGATTTTGAACTGATTAATCACAGGAAGATGCACCCTTTGGATTACAATGAGTAGCAGAGAGTTATGTATGTGCATTTTGAAAATTTCTCCATGTATACAATGAAAATTTAGTTGTTTTCAAAATGTATCCATGTGGAATTTAATTATTTATTTTGTTTGGATGTGCTTTCTCATAAATTTAATAAATGACATATTTTTTTAATGAAACATTTTTTATGCGGTCCCTCTCCGTCACATAAAAAAATTTTCAGTGGTATGTAGACAAAGTTGTTAGTTATATGCAAGTATTTATGAAATATTTTCGCACATTTTTTTGGTTTCTTTTTATGCGGTCCCTATCTACTGTACAAAAACAGGTCTTACCGTATTAGTAAAATTTAAAATTTCAGCTTTAGTATATATGTTTGATATTTATAATGATTGAAATCGATTAAAAATATTCGAAACGTGAATGTTTGCTTATGAAATTCAAACATCACATAGTAAATGAAGATTTTTATGCGTAAAAACATATTTATGAAAAATTTTATATATATGTAGAAGCTTTTTTTTATAAAAAAAATTAAATTTTGAAGCGTGTATTGGATTTCTATAAATATTAAAAATCCTGGATAATCGTGTTCTTTTAAGATAACTTTAAAAAAATCCGATGTTAAAAGCAGTGTTCGGTATCATAGTACTTTTGAGATGGGCCCTCACTAATTGCTCATACTTCAATTTTTAGACATTTCTTAAGTGTTTCATCTCTTACTAATGGTTAGCTTACTATTCAAATTCTGGCTTATCTATTCATAATTATGAACTCTATGTATTCCTTTTATTTGCTTTCATAATTTGATGTAATAAATTGGTTGGTTTTTCCTTTTCTTTGGAAGATAGTAAAATTTCATGTATTTTTAATGTCATTTGTATTGTGACTACAATTTATTTGCCTTCTACGGCTACGATTTTGTATATTGACTAGCTGTACCCTGCCACGCGTTGCTGTGGCTAAGTATAATTAAGGTGACTGCCTACATTCAAAATGTAACAGACACTGGAAACTGATTGACTTAAAAATAGGAAAGTTAAATTTAAAACATATAAAATTGTAAGACATTAAAAATTGAGAAAAAAATATATAAATACTAGCAAAATATATTTAGCTTCAAACATAAATCAATCAACACTGCTCGATTCTGATGCGGTGGGAAGCATAATATTTGATTCCATTTGAACAAATCACTCGAAAGAAGTCAATTTCACTACATATTTTGAATTCAAATGAAAAGTAATTGACAGAACAGAATTCTCTCACCGATTGCACTGAGAAATAAGAAAAACAATTTAAAAACTAAATGAAGAACAATGAAAAACACTATACTCACACAAAATCGACACTATTGTAAAAGATACAGCTCTCTATCTCATACACACAATAGCAATGCAATGTATCACAAAATAATCAAGGTGACTGCCTACATTCAAAATGTGTCAGACACTGAGATGCATTGATAAAGTTGGGACTACCAAATCAAATTTGTGCATTGTTGCAATCATATATTGACCGCACCTGCTCTCTTACATCTCCAGCAGAGTTAGCAAAGAAATATAAGTCACACATGGTGAAAGATATTTTGCAAGGAAAATTCAAATATCAACATGGATTTCACATCATAAATCTTCGAAAAAGCGTTGATAATAATTGAAGATTTTTACTATTCCCAAACGTTATTAACAAAGTTCAGGACATATCTTTAAAATTTAGTGGCTTAGATCTAGACATGGGTTGCTTCCAGTAGCGCAAACAGAAATTTTTCGAAGAAGAGGTCTAGGGTTGGAAGTCTCGTATTATACTCCAATACGCCGCACAACATATTCTTTTGATTTAGTCGATTTTCGGGAACAATAAACAGTAAAAAATTAATTATTGTACAAATAATTAGCTTTAGTTAATAAAATTAATTATTAATAAAAAAATTTAATTAAATTTTTCGTACTATATACATAAGATTGTAATCAATCGAAAAAAAATCAAGAGCTTTGGGGGAGTCCGGACCCCTTCCCTTGTGAGCACCACTGATTGGTCCACCTTATGGACTATTATTTGAGTAGGCAGACCATCCAATCATTTCTGTATCTGCAGAGACAATGAAGTAACACAAAATATTGTATACCCAGAAGCAATATAAAATTAAACCTTTGCCCTCATGGACTCCAGAGTAGAGTCATTTCATCAAATTTGGGTATATTTTATTTGTTTAAGATAACTTTTTGATCCAAATTAATGTGGTAATTTTTTTAGTATAAGACTACCCCTCATTTATATGTTTTTGACTATTTTATGAACTTATTTTTATGTACTTTGAAACTATTTTGGTACTTGTGTATTATCGAAACCTATTGGCGACATTTTATGAAACGAAGCACCTAGTTGCCAATTTAGCGTGTCGACATGTAAAAATGAAGGGTGCCAACTTGGCAAGTTATTAAGAGAGTTGGCGATTGTTGCATTAATATGTAAGTATCCTTTCTTTTATTTGTTTGAATTCTTGTGTATTATTACTTACTTTTGTAACGCTCATGGCATACTTTATGGTGCACTAGCCTTTTTAAGTTGACTGAGCCACAGCAACACAGTAGTCATGACATAAAGTTATATCTTAAAAAGATATCAAAAATAAAAGAAGGCTCAATATTTCAATTAAATCAATATAAACAGTTTCGTACAAACACAAAAGATACAGTGGAAAATCTTTATTTTGCCATTCGTATTTCAGAGAGACATCAAACGAAATTTAAAAAATTGTCAAAAACATAAAAAGCATATTTAAGAAAAATCCCACCGATTAATTTCGCCAAATTGAGACATCAGGATGTGCAAAAAGTACTTGCGGTACATAATCGGCAAAAAAAAGAAGGAACTAAAATATAAAAAACAAAAATTATATATTGAATTAATTAAGGATTATTGGAGAGAAAGATAAAACAGGCAAAAATAATATTCATAATATTAATTTCATATTGGTACGCTACTCGTTTTTGGCATGATTTTGAAATCACGTCAAATTGGTGTGTTGCGGCCAGTCTAATGTTACAGTAATGTACATAATTAAAGGTACGTATTATCGCAACCTATTGGTGACATTATAGGAAATGAAGCACATGATTGCCAATGGGGCTAGTTTTCTTGAACGTTGGCGATTGTGCGATATGTAAGTGCCAAATTAAAATTAGTATATAATATAAAAAAATTATATCTTAAGTACATATCTCGAGCATAAAAATAAATTGAAAAACGAAATACAATACTAACGTTAACTGAGATAAAAAGAAAAGAACTATCTTTATCAATGCGAAAGCATAATTTGAAAAAATAAGGTACTGACGTATTATCGCAACCTATTGGCGACATTATATGAAATGGAACACATGATTGCCGATTCAGCGCATACATCACATACGAAATTGTGGTTGCCAACTTGGCGAGTTATTTGAACGTTGGCGATTGTTGCGATAGTACATAAGTACCAAAAATAATTACAATCTTACTACCACCTGCTTCCTTAACAGGTATTTGAGCCATTTGTCTATTTTGCTCGTTCGCTGATGCCTATTCCAGTTTGATATGTAATTACTACCAACACACACTGCATATGAAAACATATGAAATTGTAAAACAGCTCTGAGTGGGCCCTATATCAAAATTCTTTTGGGAACTCCTTTTCAGGTATGAGCACGATGTTAGTGAGGCTGTAGTAACACGCATTGAGACCGCTGTAGCTTGGGGGCCTTGCATCATTGGTACGACTAATACAGCGGTAGCTATGACCCTGACATTAGGAAACGGTACTTACGTATTATCGTAACCTATTGGCGATATTATATGGAATGAAGCACATGATTGCCAATTCAGCTCATGCAACACATGAGAAATCAGGGTTGCCAAGTTGGCGAGTTATTTTGAACGTTGTGTTTGTTGCGATAATAAGTAAGTACCAAGCAAACCGCAATAACTTCAAGTATTCTGTTAATAAATTACTAATGAAATCTGTTTAAGAAAGTCATAGCATAAATTTAAATTTTAAAAAGCCATCAAAATCAAAATAAGGTTTAATACTTTGATTATTCAAAATGTATATCAGAAAACCTAAATTTGGTTGAGTCCTAGGAGGACCCACTTTTGGTCGCCAAATTTTGAGCGATAAAGGTTACAATATGGTAACCCTTACATTTCACCCCTAAAATTTGTGGATTTTCAAATCACCGAAAAAATGGCAACCCTAAAAAGGGTGAAACGTATTTCGCCTTTTCCGAAAAAACGGTCTTTTTGACCCCTGACTTCGCTTGAGAAGGTTTGCTCTGCACCGGTTTGTGTTAAGAATGGCTTGTGAAAGGAAATTACTTGAAAGTGAGGTTACGACAGGTTTCTTTGTGCTCCTGGGCACAAAGGGGAAGAAAGATACGTTTGAATGGTGTATGAAAACTAATTTAATTGCTTCACGATATGAATGTACGAAAGTGTAGAAAATATATGAGTTTTTGACCAGATATGGGTTCGGCAAGAGCATTAATGCGTTCGTTGTGAATGACTTGAAAGTCAATAAGAATACTGTCGCGGACTGGTATATGTTTCGTGAAGTATGTATGATCCGTAAGAGTAAGGTAAGTGCCTTTTAAAAATTTAAAATGAATTTCATGTATTTCTTCGATTTTATCTTTGAGAAACGCTCCTTTCGTCCTTTTTTTAAAAATGTAAATCATGCACTACACACTGGTTTTAGAATGCTTTTTTAAAATGAATTTCATCGGTTTCTCCGTTTTTATCTTTTTAAAATGATTAATGTATTTCTTCGATTTCATCTTTGCGAAACGCTCATTTCGTCCTTCTTTTAAAATAAATCATGTACTGGTTTTTGAGTGCTTTTTTAAAATGAATTTCAGTAGTTTCTCCGTATTTATCTTTTAAAAATGATTAATTGGATGTATTTTTCCGATTTTATCTTTGCAAAAAGCACATTTCGTCCTTTTTTAATGTAAAACATTTACTACCAACGGTTTTCAGGCGTCTCTGACGCCATTCCAGAAACTCCGTTCATTTGATGATTTTTGAACTTTTCGTACCTCCCCCACACACACACTTTCAGAAACCAACCGTTGCTCTTTGCCCATTTCGTCACCTCCCCCTCTGACACATACGGTTTCCAAGATTTTTTCGTCTTTGACGCCATTTTGAAAAACTTGTGTTCCTCAATTTGGCGCTATTTGGCGAAAAAATTTTGGCGCCAAAAACACCAGTGGGTCCTCCTAGGATTTTACCCCTAAATTTTACCATTTGTATTTCAATAATAACATCAAATGAATTTTTAAAAAATTTTTAAAATAGAGGAAAAAACTTACTTATTTAAAATTCTGTCAATTAATTTCGCCAAATTAAAATGTCTCCAAGTGGAAAAAGATATTGTGTTCGAATATGCATGGAACGGTTTCCAAACATTGAATGCATATATCGCGGCATTTGGCGACGTCTTCTAATTTGATGTAAATTGCCTACGGAAAAAAGCGCGGGTACCAAAAAATAAACATAAAAATTAGTTTGATCTAGGATTACTGGATATTTCAACCAGTACGCTAACCGTTTGTGCTGATCAGACGGCCAGTCTAATGTTAACGTCAAATCTTTAAGAAATTTTAACAATTATTTCGCCGAAAAATAAGCAACGTACAGAAGTCAAGTATAATTATAATCTTCACTTAATAAAAAGAAACAGATTTAGCTTAAAATTACAGAAAAAAACATGATGTAATATATAAGCAAAATCGTAAACATCCAGCGTTAAAGCTATCGGAATGTTGCCAAAATTACAAAACAAAACTTGAGTTGTTGAAAGAAAAAAATTTAAAAAACATGATTTATCCAAAAATTAATCCCAACTACGTATCAAAGAACAAAAAAAATAGATAAATATGACAACCAATAAACATATAACCATAGTAGAAATATATAATAATCCAGAAAAAGCCATGTGTAAAGTTTAAATTTTCGTATTCAAGAGAATCGTGACATCATATGACGTCATGATACTGAAAAATCCCTTAAAAATTAAATTTAAAAAAAAAATTAGAGTAAATTTCGAAATAAAAAATACTTAAACACCTGACCGGATTCAACTGCAACGTTATGTCAAAATTTCAGATAAATCGATGCAGAACTTTGAGTTATGGAAGCGTACACAAACCAACATAACATTGATATATATATAGATTTAAATAACGGATATTAAGTTTTAAAAATATTTCCTACATAGTTAATCAAAAGCTATTCATATTTATTTACCCATTTTTCTTAAAATTATTTTTACCATGAATGCTTTTATTAAATTATCATGTAAAAACTGGAATGAAAAAGAAAATATTATCGCAACAATGAACCTCTAGAAAATCACAATCTGTAATGGTAAAAATTAGACAGCATGAAAGTACATTAAAATTTTATACAAATGTATAAACATGGAGAATTATTTGCTTATTATTAAGCAAAAACAAAAGCTTATTAAGTGACAAAAAGTGATTTAAAAGAGTACAATAATGAAAGATTTTTAAAATTGTCCATTCAAATCTTTCAGATAACTACCCTGAATATTCAACATCATGATCAAAATTTTAATTAACAATTTTGTTTTAAAAATTTAAAATAGACATCCTCGATTGTTGTTATTTTTATTTTACCTTCAGTATAGGGTTTCTGGGCCATGGTTTAAAGCAGAAAAAAATCTTGCAATAACAAAATACCCAAAAGTCGCAGCTCCTTTTCCGCCTTTCCAAGAATAATTCGTTTAAGACGTTGAAGGGTAAATACACTCATGGACAAAAAAATTAGCGTACCAAGAAGGAGTCGTCAAAATTAAGCGAAATTTTACATACGTAATGACTACTTTGATATAAGTAAATGATTAGAAAATCAAAGAAAAAGGATCATTTATTTCAGAGAAAAAGGCAAAAGAACGGAGGATTTAATACCCTGTTGAACCCCCTCTAGCGCGAATGCACGATGCGATACGATTGGGCATTGAGGCCTACAAGTTCTATATGATATCTTGAGACATTTCGCTCCATATTTGCTGTAACCTTGCCTCTAGTTCGTTCAAACTTGTGGGATTCCCAACTCGCCGTCCCAAATGAGCCCAGATGTCCGATTGGAGACAAATCTGGGGATAGGGCAGGCCAAGGAAGTGTGGTAACAGTGCGGAGACAGTCTTGTGACACCCCTGCTGTGTGAGGCCGAGCATTGTCTTGTTGAAAAATGGCTCCTGGGAGCCGTTGCATGAGTGGCAACACATGCGGTTGCAGGATGTCATGGACATACCGCTGGGCTGTCATGGTGCCACGGATCAATACTAGGGGTGACCGTGTAATGTAGGCAATGGCACCCATACCATCACACCAGCTGTGGAAGCGGTGTGTCGCTGTAAAGCAAATTCAGGATTGAGGCATTCCCCACGTGGTCTCCACACTCGAACACGATTGTCATCATTGCTAAGATTGAATCTGGATTCGTCGCTAAAGACGACTTGGTCCCATTCCGCTGCAGTCCAGTTTCTTCGTGCGCGGCACCACTCTAAATGGAGGCGTCGATGGTTGGGCGTCAAGGGCAGCCCACGTAATGGGTGCCGCAATCCCAAATGTCCTTCAGCCAGGTGCCTTTGTATGGTTCGAGAAGAAGTGAAGTGAAGGTGCTACATGTGCCTGGATGGCGGCCGATGAAGCAGTCGGCTGTACGCGTGCATTTCTTGCGATGTGGTGGTCTTCTCGACGACTGATCTGTCAAGGGCATCTTGAGCCGGGTTTCCGTGTAAATGACATCTCTCGGATCCACTGGTCCTAACACCTCCTCACTACACAATCAGAGCAGCGAAAAGTACGAGCGGCGAAAGTTACGAAAACACTAACGAATAAAACTCAATATAATAATTTAAGAAATTAAATAAAAAGTAGAAGGCACACCAATCGATTATGTCTTGAAGAGCCGGGTGTGAAACAAAAGTTCGTTTAAATTTTAAAATTCTTTATAAAAAAAAGAAGTAAACGATGATAAAGAATTATAGTTTGCAAGAAAGAGCTCACGAGAAGGTCGGATTTTTTTAGCAGTAAAAACATTTTTAATTAGAAAATATCACTGGTAGAGGGGTTTGGTGATTGGAAGCACAATTTACAGGACTACAGAGTACACTCTATTAATTTATTCTTGCAGTAACAGTTGTTCAACATTCATTGTCCAACACAACTAAGGCGGCTCACAGCTGAATACGAAATATAGGAAGGAATTGCAAAAACCACACGATATAGATAGAAAAAGATTCTATACGTCGTGTGTTTCGACCAGTGTTGACGGGATTGATGGTATACAAGTGATTTCAAATAGTTTCACAATCAAAAGTCGACCGGGGTGAGGTTAGTGGATCATGGTGGCCATGTGATCTTGCTACCTCGATCAATCACTCTATCTTCACCAAAGGTAGTCAATAAGAATCGTTTTACTGGATTGGCATAGTATGGAGGTGTGCCATTCTGCATGAAACGTATTACTGATAGTACACCTCTTTGATTTAGTGCAGGTATGACTAAAAATATTTTTGCTGCTAAAAAAATTCGATTTTCTTCAGAGCCCTTTCTTGTAAGTCGCACTATATTTATTTATATATCTTCCTTTTTTACGAATTTTTAAAGTTTATGCGATCTTTTTACTCAACCGGTACTTACGTAGAAATAACCAAAAAGAAGCAAGGTAGGCTGAAGAATAAATATATAATTCAAATGAAATATATTTAAAGACATTAAGTTTCATTCAAGATGATTTGAGAAAAGTGAAAATATTTTACACCTTTTTTTTACTACAGAAATTAATATTTTACTAATGGAAATTTGATTATTAATATATTATTTATTTTCCAAAAACTAAAATTTTTTTAACACATAGTATAATGGGAGCTCCATCTATTGTCGTGTGTACGTATTCCCATAAAAGAAAAGTCGCATTTTAGCAGAAAAAACGCTGTTGAGATAAATAGGTGAATACGCTTTCCTGGCTTTAATCATCATTCTCTGTACAGATTTTAAACAGAATGCATTGTTACACAAACTTGGAGTTCTCTGACATGTACTTCATGTACTAGACTGCAAATGTAAATTGGACTGAATGCTCAATGTAGTATCTAGATAAGGTGAATGGAATCTGTTCTTTGGCCATCATACTGTGCAGGCTTGACATGAATGGATTTTTCTTCCAGGTTCCAACTAAGAGCATGGTCCATGAAGATCCCAAAAGAATCTCATGAATATCTGGTAACCGGACACTATCAGTTTCTCCTGAAAATGTGCATAACATGCCTGGAATTTTTGGTTTGGGTGGTCGAGGTTTCGATTAAATATTAAAATTATGAAAGTTTGGATATTAAAATGTTTATATTTCCTTTGACTTTAGCTGTTTTCTTCCCCTCTATCTGTTATTAATACATATTTATGAATTAGTGCTTACACATGACATTTCCCTAACCACATTCTTAAACCTAATTGGCTTATTTAGGTTCCCTTTACATGTATTTACATTTTTGTTAGATATTTTTTTAAAAACTGAGCATGGAGGTAATCACAAAGAAGATTACTTTTAGGAAGTACCTAAAATTTTTCTCTCTCTCTGTGTGCAAATATATGTTTATATAAAATTACAAACTATTATACGGAATTACTATAAATTCAGCATAAATCTAAGCAATACATAGAAGTATAATAAGACAGCATTTACAGGCTATAATTATATGGTTCCGATAATATATTAGTAAACTCTTCTTAGAAGCTGAGATTATAGGGTTAAACATTGTTTTATGGCGCCTACTGACCCTTTTTCACAAGGCTATCCCTTTTTTGAAGCCCCTATTGTGATATTTACCAATATCACTAGGCTAAAAATAGAAGAGATAATAATGCATAAAAATTCAATTCTAGAACCGTGAATAATTTCTAAGCATAAAAAAATCTAAATACTCTATTGTAGTAACACAAAAATCTTCATACCCAAGAGTAATTTTAAAAAACTAAAAAGCCAAAGAAAAATTGAAAAATTACTATACATACAGATATAAACCGCAAAATGTAAAGCTAATTCATCAATGAGATACCAAAATGGCAACAGGAAAGAACGCAAAGAAAAATTGTTAAGAAACTTCAAAAACCCATTGTAAATTTTTATTTAAAAAACACATGAAAGCCTTATAAATTTTTTTTTAAATATTTTATAATGGAAAGAAAAGACGTAAAAAAGGTAACTCCTTGGTCTGTACTCTTTGTAACTCTGAATACTCCATGGATAAGGAGCATATTGAAGAATGCACTACAATATTACCTTTTAATTCTATTACTCTCAAGTATTGGGAAGCTAGATCAAGAATAATGGCTTAGTAGTCAAATGTCGGGCGTTTGTATAGTTACATAAATAATCTCTGCAATCATGCAATTTCATTTAGCAATGAACAAATAATTCGAGAAAACTTGCCTTAGTTATACAGAACAATGTGTGTGTTACCAATACCATTTACTTTGAGACACGTTATAGTTGTGAATAGAACTTTTATTACAATTTTATGCAGTATATTAATTCTCTTCGCGTAAAAATCCTTAGTTCCTGGATGACTATTAGGATAATTAAATTTAGATCAAACCGGAATTATTTATGCAACGAGTCAATGTATGGTTTCTAAGAAATGTATAGTTTCTAAAAATACCAATACCTTGTGTGAAAAGAGACTATTATTTCAGAATTCAAATAAAATAAATTTTTATCTCAGATCAATGTTAAATAACATAGGAAGAATTTTCTTATAACAGAAAGGTAATACAAATTGTTATTAATATTTTAAATTATACTTTTTTTATAAAAAATTGAATAGACATTAATTTTTCTATGCAGAAATATCTTACCTAAACAATAAAGACTCTTTCTGTTCCACACTCCAGTTCTAACACATTCCAAACGATTGGCGGGACTTCTGGAATATCCCGTATCACATACGAGAGAAGCTGTCTTGCGATTCAGCTGCAATCTACCGTTTTCTATTCTAACATGAGGATCAATACAAGTTGGAGCTGTAAATAAAACAAAAAGAGGACATTATTGGAAAAAATGTTTTTATTCGTATATACCAATCAAACCATTCGCAGGTATTAGTTTCTACCATCAAAAGTTTATTTAATTTAAACAAGCAATCTTTGTTTTAAGCAGTCCTATAACAAGTATAGAATAAGATTTAAAATGCCCAATTCTCTCTCTCTCTCTCTCTCAGCCATATTCACGAAGACAATGTCAATCCTTTGCAATTAAATTCCAGTACTTTTTCCTAGTGAACCTAGACTAGTGTATAGATTTGGTGGCCGCGGTAGCCTAGTGGTCAAGGTAACGGACTCGTGGCAGGCGTGTCATGAGTTCGAGCCCAGTATCGCTTACAACAACCCGCCGTGCAGAGGAGCCGATGCACGTTAAATGTGTTTAAGGCTGAAACGCTTTCCGTTGGTGTGGTGTAGAAGTTAGGAGAGGGGTGGCAGCTCAGGTGTCGTCCTCGTCAATTGACCAAGTGGCAAAATGGCGAGGTCCATCGCTAAAAGCCCTCGAGTAGTTGAATAGTGCAACGTTAATATTCACTTACTCAGTGTATCGATTTGAAAGCAATAAAGCACATATGAAAAAAATACATATAATAAAGATTTTTATAAAATTACATTTCCATCCGAATACTTTCTGAAAATATTTGAATGTATCATTTGGTCCATTTGTAGGTACTTAGATTTGTAAGAAGTATTTTCAAACATCGAAGGAAAAAATATTATTCCTGATAAAACATTTAATTTTTTTTTGCATGCACTTTATTACATTCAAATAGATGTACGAGACAAAGCCTAGATTTGAAGCATAAAGTAATCATTCCATAATATTGACATTTCTTTCGCAAATTCAGAAGGGCCAGCAAACAAGACTCTCATGCAAGTATTATCGATTACCGTAGAGAGAGACGACGTATGAGTGGGAGATATTTGTTGACTAAACAAACACTGTAAAATGAACGAAAAATCCTCCCCGAGATCTTGCATCACATTTTTAATTTAGTTTTAAAGTGCTCGAGCAAAACAAAAAAGATCTTTGCATACATAATATACGTATGGGATGGATAACATAGGAATAAGATATTTCTAATGAATGGAATCAATTTGTTTCATTACAGAAGTAGAATACATTGATGGGAAACATGTTGCTATTTTATTGACGATCATAAGCACAAAGGTCCGACATGAACAAAAACATACTCACAAGCAATACAAAAGACAAAAGCATTTATAGTTCATTCCCGAGATCTCGTCTATTTATATTCATGGTCAAACGGGAGCTATTAAAATCATACAACTTCCAGTAAAGGTTTTTCTGATTGACTCGAATACACGAGTGATGCAAGATTGCATCCTCCTGCTTTACCAACGCTGAAGTTTTAGTTTTGTAAAGATAAAGTTATGGTTATCTCCCGTTATGCGTATAAACTAGAAGTGGATTATCACGTGAAGCCTTGGACGGCTCAAGACCATTATGAATAATAATCCCTCCAGAGAAAATTTACTTAAACTATTACATACTAAATACTTCCTCTAAAAATATTTAATATGTAGTTAAACATATATTTGAGTCTAAATTAAATATTTTGCTTAAAAAATCATTACTAACAATTCTAAATAGCAATCATACCATAAAAAAAATAGAAAAATACAATAAAAGAGCGATTTCATTTACTTTTTATTAACGTCGCACTCTAAAGTAACGCAAAATCTATTGGCGACTAAAATAGTAATTTTGAATTTGAATTCGATAAAGCGACGAGGAGGACATTTGAACCGGTACCCCAACTTCCATACCACGCCAACATGAGGATTTTGAATCTCGACAAACGTGCATCAGCCCCCTTCCTCCCGTACACGGCGGAATTTCAGAGACTTTAGAACTTGAAACCCATGATTCGACAACACCGGCCACTAGTTCGAGACCATAACTGCATCGATTGTTGACAGTGGGTTCTAAAAATAAGTAATATTTTTTTTAAATACAGCTGCACTTAAAAGAGTGTATTGGTTCTTAATATCCTTTTCTTAAAGGAAATAAGCATAATCGTGGAATATTTCATCATCACAAGTGACCACGCAGTAGCATCAGTGATTATGAGAATTTTGTTTTCATCGTCAAAAGATATGGATACTTTAATACACTGGAGTAGCCAGTCCTGAGTGGGCCCTGTATCAAAATCCCGTGGGGGCCCTTTCTTGGAAAATAAAAACAATCGCTTAAATAAAACTTATTTGAAAGTGTCAAAATGTTTCACATTCTAACTTCTCTTTACTTAGTGTACTTTGATATCCAGTGGCATAACGGAGAACATTTGACCCCCCCCCCCTCCCTGAAAAATCAGGTTTTGGGCCCCGAAGTTGGATTTTACAAAGGGTAGGAATTTGGTGGCAGTCAGGCTTTGGAACACATAGAACAGCGATACTGAACCTGCGGCCCCCCGAGTCTTTTTAAGTGGCCCGGCTATGGTCCATTGCTCGGAGAAATTTACTTATTTAAAAACATTGTATTAAAAATTTCGTGGAAAATTATTTGTCAAGAAATCAAATATATGCTTTTTGCTGTCGGTGTCGTACGGGTTCGAATTGATAAACTTTTCTGTTTGGAACGGTTACGGTTAGTGATAACCGACAACAGTGGAGTAGCGACAATTTTGTGGGCGGAACTAGTAATTTTTAACTATCTTTCATATCTTGCGAGCGAAAAATATTTGAAGAAAATGTATCGTTTCAAGACGATTGGGAGGTTGACTATTTTGTAGTGAAAAACAAACATGGATCAGTAATTGTATGATTTGTCACGAAAGTGCTGCATATAAAAAATACCAATAAACATGAATCATTCAATGTCATTTCTCCTCGAATATCTCTTTCAAGAGGTGATAAATAGGCTTTCTTGAATAATCTTTGCAACGGAAACAAAGTGTTTTGTCAGTGGCAATATCACAGCGGTAACAAAGTCATCCTATGAAGTTTGTTATATTATTTATAATCATATGAAAACCGTTTACGGATGCAGAAATTATGAAGGAGTATTTCTTAATTGCTTCTAATTTAGCGTTAGTGACAAAAATAAAAACTATAAAAAATAATAATCAAAAAAGGCAAAACAGGAGTTATAATATTTTAATCAATATTTTCCACATTTTAATTTTCCGATATTATCTTGGTCTTAAAGTATTTATTTTCCCCCTCCCCCATTTATTCTCATGTTGCGGCCCACATGAAATAATTAACATATGTATGCGGCCCAACAGAAAAAAGGTTGAGTAACGCTGCCCTAGAACCTTACCCCCGCAATGAGTGGGCAGCGGGAGTGTACATTACGCTACTTTTGATATCTCATCTGTAACTTATAGCTACAGATGAGGCGTTAAAGACAAGTTTTAAATTCTGAAATGGGATCAAATGTGTTTAATGCTATGCGCAATAAACTCAATGACATATTTTTATATTCTCAATTTTAATCAATGTTACATAATTTATATATTCAATCAATTTCAATCTTGTCGGGTCTTAAGTGTTATAAGTTCGTATTGAATTATATGGAAAAATATCTTTTTCTTTATTGGTTTTGGATTAACGGGGAGATGAATAAAACTGGGCTGCAGAAATCACCATTGAGTAACAAATTATCTGATTCAGCATCAATTACATCTTTTTTTTTAAGTATTGTTTTTCAACAAACATTGTCCATGAGTTTTCTGACGAAGGTAACTCATAAGTAATTTATTGTTAAATTAAAATTCAATGCATGCAAAAAATTATGGTACGTAAAAATTTCCAAGTAGAGATGAACCTACTCATCTGTAAATATGAAAAGGTGAAACTAATATCGATACAAATAAATTTTTAAAAGCAATAGAGCAGCAGACTTTTTCATTTTCATCAGGAATACTTACTTGTTAAAGTATGAGCTACAACTTCACATAGCTGTAATGGAACTGATGACAGGGACCGGATTCTAACTCCAATAACATCAGTATTGTTAGGTTCGGGACAGTTGTGGAATTCCCAATTAAGGTTCTCTAAAATAAAAATTAATTTTATGAATGGATAAACCTAATAACTTTATTTAAAATGTAAAATCCATTTATATAAACAGTAAATATACAACATACCGACAAATCCAACTTTAGATCCACAACTTAATTCTGCACCATTTCTTTTTATCATTAAAACTTCATAATCCACATTAACTGTAAAAGAAAAGTGAAAAATGTTATTTACATTACTTTAAATTATTTTTATTGTTAATATAACGGTAATAATTATGGTACTTGCATATTGTGTGTGTGTGTGACAATCTCGCAAAATCAAAAGACATTGGGAAATTGAAAAACGGCACCAAAGGGACATCGTTTACGTACGTGCGTGAAACAGAATTCTGGCACAAGCTCTCTGCGTGTTAGCTCATCGGTAAGTAAATTTGTGGAGACTTAGAATAATTAAATATTGAATTTCAAATAAAAACATACCCTCCAAATAAAAACAAAAAATCTAATAACAACTACATTATTCAGGATGCCAAAACGCCGCAGCTGCACTTAAAATCACGACAAAAAAAATGAACTTTCTTTCACACATAACAAAAAAGAGTTTACAAAATTACCACAGAAAAATTTGCATTTGTATATCTCGTTTTTATAATTAGATTCACTAAATGGAATATTTACTTCATAAAATTCTTTTTGGGGATGCAAATATTGATAATCTAATCCTTTCAATTTTTTCATAAAGTAAAAAACATTAAAATATCTCTGTATTTGTGCGCGCGCGTGCGTATGTGTCTAATAGCTTCTTTAAAATGATTTGAAAAAAAAACGTAAAAAGGAGGTATGTTGTCTTTTGTAGTACGATCCAAAAATTCGGGGATTGCGGCCAATGCTGACGACGAAAGCAAGTACCTAAAGTTAAACTACTTGAAATGGATTCTTCCAATCCTTCCCTACCTGGCCAGGTTGGTTTAATTCATGTCATGTGAGTGAACTACACACGCAGCTATTATCTTCCGAAGCTATTTAGCTTTGTTCAGCGATCTTCAAGCGATCTATTACGAATTTAAATGCTGTCTTGCAGACTCGTGCTTTCTTGTTTCGCCTTTTTGTTAAAACATGTAGTCTTTCGGGTATCTACGTATTAAACCGTATTTATAGAAATACTCCCCTGCTTTCTTTTCAATAGAAAGTAAGTCCCAAATTCCAATCATTTTTACAACAAAATAAAAGAACATTATAAAATGCAAACAATGTTATTATTTTCGAGCATGCACGATTAAAAATATAGTGTTTGAGAATGCAACCTGTATATATGTATAAACAAATTGTTAGTATATTCGAAAACGCGTGAACAAGATTTTTGATTTTTCCTTGAGTGAGAACAGTTTTTCACTGTTGGCTGCTTATCGGGGCATTTGTCGATGTTTAGATTTGACGGAAATGGTCGACGATATAATACGTAAGTGTGTACCAATATTATTTTCACATAAAAAATATTAAAACTTCCTAAATCATATCTTAAGACAATATATCTCTCTATATCAATTTAAATGTTTTAATAAATCACGTTAATATTACAATAACGAGTTTGAGCAGAATACCTACATCGTAAGTAACACAAGAAAAAGGATAATCTCTTTTTTGCTGATTGTATTTATTTCATTACAAGGTTGACTTCAATAAAAGTGGGGCTCAGTGCAAACTTAACTTGCGGGCTTTGAAACAAAAATTCCATGTAAAAAACAATATTCTAATGCATTTTACAATATATTATCTTACATATCTAAAAATTGTCTACCCTTTCAATTCGAAAATTTTATTTATTTCCATACATCATGATAAAAAGGTACGATCAATCGTCAAACACAACATGTGGTTTTTGCTTTTCTCTTTGTTGGCGCTAATTATCTGAAGTGTCGTGGTTGACTCAAAAGGTCCAACATTGCCTTGGATTGCTTGATGTGAAATGCGTACGAATTACAGAATATATAATATTAAAAAGTATATATATATTCAGAATAATTTACACCGAATTTTTCAAATCAGTGTTAGGGGTGCGAAGGCTTTCAGAAAGGAGACTGAAACCATTTAAAGCTTCCTCTATCGACCTTGTGTGTTTCAACACATTAAATTCTTAGTAGATGCTTACATATAAACATTTTAAATGGGCATAGCCAGTGACGCACGTAGGAATTTATCGGGGGGGAGGTCCAGGGTCGGAAGTCCACCATTCTTGTATCATGTCCCAATACGCCACTCAACATATGCTTTTGATTTCCTCGATTTTCCAGAACAAAAAACAGTAAAAAATTAATTATTCAGTAAATAATTAGCAGTAATTAATAAAATTAATTATTAATAACAAATACTTCATTAAATTTTACGTACTGTATACATAGGATTATAATCAATCGGAGAAAAACAAGGGCATTGGGGGGGACCCTTCCTTGTGTACGCCACTGCAATAAATGTACAGTTAAATAAATTATTTCTTGTTATTTACTGAAAAAAAGTTAACAAATAAGGAAAATGCTAAGTTAAAAATTCTGATATTAACCCCTTAACGGGCACAAAGCTAAAATGCACTTTTCTGTAATAAAGTACTTGATATAAATGTAAAGTTCTCCTCCCTATAAACATTATTTAGTCATAAAAAAATATCTGATCAAGGGTTTTTTTCCTGGGTGGTGGCTAGACGTTATAGTCAATGCGCACTTATGAGATTTAACATACTTTTCAGGACAAAAATAATGAATCATATTACAATAAACTTTTTATGAAAAATTGACATTTATTTAATAACTATTTCAATAACAATTAAATACAAAGTATAAGTGTAATTAAATAATAATAGAATAATTGTACAACGTAGAATATATACTTACTAAGAATATATGTAGAATACTTAGAATATACATTGAAATTGGTATATATCCACATTTTATATTTTATTTAATTTTAGTATAAAAGGTTAGAAATAAAGTAATATTTTTAAGAATTTAAATTAGTTATTTCTCAAATTTGATTAGCTATTTACAGAGGAACTTCATAATATACAAAAGTTTTTTCCGAGCAGAAAAGCTGTAATGAAAGATTTTCGAACCAGAGAATCTTGTACCACATATTGTAAACAAAGTTCGTTTATATTTCCGACTCCCAACATTCTCTCATGATTCGAAGTGTGGAGAAAAGCGAAAGTTTCTAGGTCATTTTTCTGTTCTATGTGGGCAGTGGATAGAGCGTCTAACCACACATAAAAGCTTTTCAAAAACCTAATTAAACGCTTTTTTAAATTGTAAATTTGCTTAATTCATTCAGATGAGAGAAAAGTATACTTAAGACATGTCGAATTTTTTTCAAAGAACAGAAAATTTATTTATAGTAATCAAAACACAATTTGCAGATTCACACCAAGAAACACTGTTTTTAACTACCCATCAGGGAACATGAAATGCAAAAAGTTATCGTCCTGCCATCTGTATTGATTTTTATGCATTTTAGTTTCAATTAACTAATGTGGATGGATTAAATATCCATCACTCGCTTGAAGAAAATTTTTTTAATATGTGGCTAGACGTATTAGCCACTAATAAAGAGTGTTTTTTTTCCAGGTATAGAAGTTTAAGTTGGCATTACTTTCCAAGATGGCGACCGATTTAACAGCTGTCAAGTGATTTATTCTCAGTTTGGTTTGACAATTCATCAAAACGATCATCAAGCAAGGCGTAGATTCGTCGAATGGGCCCAAAACGAGATTGCCCTTGTTCCTGATTTTCATAAGCGAATTTTGTTTAGCGATGAAGCGCACTTCTGGTTGAATGGCTACGTCAACAAAAAAAACTGCCGCATTTGGAGTGAAGCTAATCCACAAGTGTATGTCGAAACACCATTACATCCAGAAAAACTGACTGTTTGGTGCGCTTTATGGGCTGGTGGAATCCTTCTTCAAAAACGATGAAGGCCACAACGTTACAGTCAATGGTGATCGGTATAGAGCCATGATTACTAACTTTTTCATTCCTGAATTGAACAACCATGATGTCCAGGAGCTGTGGTTCCAACAAGATGGCGCAACATGTCACACAGCTCGTGCCACAATCTATTTATTGAAAGACACGTTTGGTGACCGCCTAATTTCACGTTTTGGACCTGTGAATTGGCCTCCAAGATCTTGTGATTTAACACCGCTAGACTATTTTCTGTGGGGCTATGTAAAGTCATTGGTCTATGCGGATAAGCCACAAACGCTTGACCTTTTGGAAGACAACATTCGCCGTGTTATTGCCGATATACGGCCACAAATGTTGGAAAAAGTCATCGAAAATTGGACGTCCAGATTGGACTACATCTGAGCCAGCCGTGGCAGTCATATGCCAGAAATCATATTTAAAATATAATGCCATAAGATTATCTTTCGAATAAAAAAAATTCATGTCAATAGAATAATACATCGGTGTTTTATTGCAATTTAAAGTTCTATACCTCTAAAAAAAACACCCTTTATTAGTAATATTTCTTATACTGTACTTTGCTGAATTCCGAAGAAAAAAGCTTGCTCGAAAAAGATTTCGATAATTCAAACCTTTGGGTAAAAATATCATCACTCGGAATAGCTGTCCTGGTGTTTCTAGAATTCCCACCCAAGAATTTCCTGCTTCTCCATTGGTGCTAGTACAGGAACTTCTCAAATTATCCACAGCCCTGTCAGCGCCATTGTCTTCTTCAGACTCTGCTGTGGTTGTCTGATTCACTCCCACAAATCGCGAAGGAGAATCTGAAATGAAAATAAATTACTACTCAGCAAATAATTTTTTTAAATTTATTTCTAAATGAATTTTTATTAAGTTTACTCATATCTTTTTGAGTAAGAGTGATGTAAAGATCAAATTTCAGTTTGAAAGTTTAATGTGAAACTGAGGGAAAAAATCTGTAAATTTTGATTAAAATTCGTATTTAAATTCAATTTTCTCTTGAAATTTTTAGAAGAAATTTAGATCTCTATATATCTAATAAGCAGTTTCTATTAGAGGTTAAGTATTATAAAGTTATATTTATATGAAAAAGAGATATGTACTTATAAAAAAGATTATATTTAGAAGAAAAAACATACAAATATATAATAATATTGAGTGAGTGAATATTAAGGTCTCACTGTTCAGTTACACGAGGGCTTTTAGCGACGCACCTTGTCATTTTGAACCTTGGGCAAGTGACGAGGACGATATCTGATCTGGCACCCCCTCTCCTAACTACCACATCACACCAACAGGATGACGTTTGAACACTCGACAGATTTAAAGTGCATCACTCCCCTACACGACAGGTCTTTAGTGGTACTGGGCTCGAACTCATGACATGCCTGCCATGATCCAATACCTTAACCACTGGGTAAAAAGTTCATGGACAAAGTGATCAATTAAATGTATGAAAATGTTTCTAAACTATCAAAATAATAGGCTTAGTTAATTCTTTTTCGTGAATTTTGGGCTGTTAACAACTTAACAGGTCTATTCAATATATTCACTTACTCGTCTTTATGTGAGCTTGAGTTACGTTAAAAACTAAGTTAATGTAAAAAAGTATGTGCTTCCACGCGATTATTGATATTGAGCGTATCCTGACAAAATAGTTTAAGTATTCTGATGAGCAAATACATCCAGAACAAACTCCAAAATCAGCAAAATAGTTTTAAAATGTGCATTAAAAAAACAAAGCCCATTTCAAAATATTAAATCTATTTTTCTAATTTTGCTAAGTATAATTTTTGTGGGCGCGTTTAAAAAATATTTTTAAATCAAAGTGGAAAACCGATAGGATATATAAATTTGAGGTATAATGTTTTAGAAAATTTAAGGGGGAAATGAAAATTAGGAAGAGAGAGGAATTGCAATATATATACAAACAGAATAAAATATTATAAAAATATAATATAATTACGAAATATTATTTAATTAATTATTGAATCATATCTTTGAAACAATCTTGATTGGATTTAATTAAAATATATAGTACAAAAATTTTATAGAGATATTTATTATAAGTGAGACTGAAATTTTCAGTGAAGTGATACAGAGACGTTGTGACAAGTATTATTATCACGATTATTATTAACGAATGATTGTTTATAAATGCATACCGCACACAGGTGTGTTGCCAATCCAATCTCCAGTATCTTCACATCTTCGGTAGAAATTTCCTCCCATAACAGTGTCTGTGTCGCAATAGTAATGGATTACATCCCCAGCTACGTAAAAATCCTGTCTTGGTCCATAGCCTCCCCATTCAGGATAATCCGGTGGTTCACATTCAGGAACTGGAAAAATTGGATATTATATTTAATTAAAGTAATGTATAATGATATATGACTTGTACTATCTTGTTGTTTTCTTAATGGTTGACCCAGATGTCTTACCAGGATTATAAATATTTATATATATTGTACATTAACTATTATAATTAGACATATGTGTTTTTCTATGTATTGTAAGTAAAGAGTGTTTTTTTTCCAGGTATAGAAGTTTAAGTTGGCATTACTTTCCAAGATGGCGACCGATTTAACAGCTGTCAAGTGATTTATTCTCAGTTTGGCTTGGCAATTCATCAAAACGATCATCAAGCAAGGCGTAGATTCGTCGAATGGGCCCAAAACGAGATTGCCGTTGTTCCCGATTTTCATAAGCGAATTTTGTTTAGCGATGAAGCGCCCTTCTGGTTGAATGGCTACGTCAACAAACAAAACTGCCGCATTTGCAGTGAAGCTAATCCACAAGTGTATGTCGAAACACCGTTACATCCAGAAAAACTGACTGTTTGGTGCGCTTTATGGGCTGGTGGAATCATTGGTCCGTACTTCTTCAAAAGCGATGAAGGCCACAACGTTACAGTCAATGGTGATCGGTATAGAGCCATGATTACTAACTTTTTCATTCCTGAATTGAACAATCATGATGTCCAGGAGCTGTGGTTCCAACAAGACGGCGCAATATGTCACACAGCTCGTGCCATAATCGATTTATTGAAAGACACGTTTGGTGACCGCCTAATTTCACGTTTTGGACCTGTGAATTGGCCTCCAAGACCTTGTGATTTAACACCGCTAGACTATTTTCTGTGGGGCTATGTAAAGTCATTGGTCTATGCGGATAAGCCACAAACGCTTGACCATTTGGAAGACAACATGCGTCGTGTTATTGCCGATATACGGCCACAAATGTTGGAAAAAGTCATCGAAAATTGGACGTCCAGATTGGACTACATCCGAGCCAGCCGTGGGAGTCCTATGCCAGAAATCATATTTAAAATGTAATGCCACAAGATTATCTTTCGAATAAAAAAAAATTCATGTCAATCGAATAATACATCGTGGTTTTATTGCAATTTAAAGTTCTATACCTCTAAAAAACACCCTTTAGTAATATGAATATTTTATAAGACCATTTATCTCAGTAAATTTCAACCTATTCTCCATCGGTAGCTCGGAGAATGTCAGAGCAGTATTCCAGTTCCCGCCAAGTTTTAAGTTCAGTTGTCAGTTCACTCTCGCTCTCGGTCTGCCACTTCTAGGAAGATCCTTAAGGATACATATTTCTTTAAACATTTCATGCCATTGCTTTATTTATTTTGCAACAAAAGTTTTGCTTCCATAACAACGTCAAAATTTTCAATAAACATGAATGAGCTGTTACATTTCGAGAAACCAAAGCCCCCATTGGGCTTTCTCTTAAATCGATGCTATTTCGGCCAAAAAAGGATGGTTTCCTTACAAATGTTCCCCCAAGTCACTCTTGAAGGAGCACTCTCGTTATCTATTACACCAGTGCTTCTCAAACTTTCTATACTTGCGACCCAAGTTTCAAGCATAATTTTCATCGCGCCCCCCTTCCACAAGATAACAATGTATTGAATTCAATAATAGTATTTTTTGTTGTAATGCTGCAATACGACTTTAATTACAAACCGTTCAAATTATAAAGATCAGCATTAAAATTTGTATATAATTTTAGGACAAGCCCATAGGGTCATTGGTAATTATTTTAAACTTGTTTTTAACTTAATACTGTTAAATTAATCATGAAACATATTGCACAGTACTGTTACATTTATAAGTGTATTATATCACAGTCTAAATGTGTATTTTACTTTTTATTATGTCGGAATGTATTTTGTTTTGCTTTCTTTCAGTAAATTGATAATTATTTTTAAATAATCTTTAGTTTTCGACTTTTCGATATGCTCACGCCTTCCTTGCAGGGTTATCATGCCCCCTAGGGGGGCGCGCCCCACACTTTGAGAAACACTGTCTTAAACAAAACAAAAAATTACTAAAACTGGCCTATTCATTGATATGAAAGTTACATTATTATTTTAAACGTTTATTTTGTAATGAATTTTTTTTCATAATCCGGTCAAGACACTACTTTGGCCTCACCCTATATATTGCTTAGAATTAAAACAAATTAATTTAATTAATTAACTAATTTAAAAAAATTAATTTAAACTCAAATATATGAGTTATTTACGGAACTACACTATTATTATATCATGCAATGAAATAATCAAAAAAAAATTTTTTTTTTGTTTTACGTACAAATCCCGCCTTGGTCCATAGCCACCTTATTCAGCACAGTTTAGTGGCTCACATTCCAAAACTGGAATAAAATGGGATATTTGTAAGTTTTTCCAGTAATTTCTATTGATTACTATCAGATTAAGGAAAATCATTAATTCTGTACTACAGGTTAAGTTACTAGGTGGAATATTTTAAGCAACCCAAGTGGAGTCAGAGTCTTTGGTGCTATATGAAAATTAGGGAGGGTCTACTTTCAAGGGTATGCTGGTTGGATGATTCAGTGCTCCGCAACCTTTTTTATCGCCGCGGGCCGGTCAACGTTTCGTAATTTTACCGCGGCCCGTTTAATGGGGGGACACGTTGATTGTTTATATTTTAGATTGTTTTGATTTAACAATTTTAATTTAGTTACATTTAAATATGCCTTCAGAATAAAATATAGTTACACCAAAAATGAATAAAAGTGATTTAATGTGGAATATAAAGTGATTTCCGTGGAAAGTTGCCCAAATCCGAGAGAAATGCACCACTTTAAACAAAATGACAATAGTTTAATGTTCTTTAGGTGGCCCGGCACCATTTGATCCACGGACCGGTACTGGTCCACGGATCGGGAGTTGCGGATCACTGATGTAGTTGATTAGGCGTTGGTCTTGTGCGCCTGTGTTTGCGCATTCGACCCCTGCCCAAGTAGGTGGATTTTCATGATACAAAAAATCATCAGCATCCATGTCGAATGATTATGTGGCATGTTAAAGATCCCCAGAGTGCCTGTTTGGCTTGGGTGCTCTCGGCAAAATTTAATGGGCATCGAAATTACAGTGTGTCGATTCGTATCCACACACACCTATATGGTGCCACTCCAAAAAGTGACACCAGCTCCCGAGGAATGTACTAGGTCTGCAATGGCGATTACCAATTCGAAGCCCCATTTGAAAGGGGAAAAAAACTTTCGAGGATTTAACGATTTGGACATTTGATACATATGCTGCAAAAGAGAATATTTTTAAAATTAAATTGAGCAGCTCACTTAAAGTTTGATGTGAAGTGACGTTTCAAAGGTTTCAAATCTATTTAAAAAATTGTAAGTATTTATACTAATATTAGGTAATCTACTACAGGTAAAAATAAAAAAAAACAGATTCAAAAGTAATTTAGATTTCTAATTCTTTTCTAAATCTTTCTTTCGTAATTTTTTTTCGTTTATAACCTGAATCGAACATTGATAATTCTTAAATCCTAAAATTCATATTTTATTTTATTTGTTTTATTTAAATATAATATTTTTTTAGCAGTTGTTTCTGAAAATGAAAGCACTCTGTTGTGCATAATTTTCTTCTATCCGAGATGATCGAGAAAACAATGCTTAGCATAAAATCCTGAGTTTTCCTTCGGATTTTTACGGTAATATTATGCACGCATATAAGAATAGAACTGAATCCTTTTTAGGTTAATGGCAAGGGCGTAGCTATTGCCTTATCAGTCGTATCAATGATACGGGGCCCCCAATCTACAGGAGCCTCAATATGTGTAGGAAAAAATTCGTAAGTTATAAAGACAGCCCAAAAAGGACCCCTAAAAATTTTTGATACAGAATCCACTCAGGACTAGCTACGCCAGTGATTAATGGTTAAAAGTAATATTTCTTAAGTCTCACTCTACGACTTATTCATAGTCAATGAAACTATGCACTTCTCCGTACATGCTGTTAAATTGAGAGAATATCTACCTCTTTTATTTTTTACGTCTCTTTGTACAATATGAAAAACTAAACTTTCCTTCTAATAAATTAGAAAAACGTTTGGAAGCAATAATTACTTTTAGTTATTTTAAACAAAAATTGTTGCATCAAACTAATTTTTTTTCTATTTATCGAACTTTGTCGGGAATATATGTAGTTTTTAAGCTATTTGTTTTAATGATTGGTATAAATAAAATATTAACACTTAATTTGGAATAAAAATGAATCTTTGATATTTTTAAGTCGAAGAGGAATGATGGTGAAACGAAAGAAAATAATTTTAAATTCCAAGAAAAATTAATGAAAAAATTGTGAATGATTAAACTATCTTAATTTAATTCTTGTTTAATAACTTATCAAATGATCCTAATTATGTTGCCGAGTCCTAAGTATAAAAGGAAAAGTTTTTAGAACGAATTTTAATTACGATAAGTGTTTCATTTGACTCAGTCATTTGACTCAAATAATAAAAACAAAATTACTACCGTTTGAAGTACAACAGAGTTGTTTACTTTATGACGATAAGAATAAAATGGATGAATTATTTTAATGATACAATTTAAATATGAAAGGAGATATGATGCAATTAGTTTTTGAGTTAAACTAATGGGAATTTATTATTGGATTGATTATTTCGTATTATATTACATTTGTGAAATTAGATGAGTTATGAATTGGTACAAAAGTTGTTTTGAAGTAAACATAATTTCAGTCACTTTAATGAATACATGAAGCAACATTTGAAAAAAGATAAATAAATCCTGGAATGAAGAAGTAACGCATTTTTTCTATCGGAAAATGTTATCTGGAACATCAGCTAATAAAGTATGAACAATTCATATGCTCAATCAATTACTGAGAACACTTACGCTGATGGGAGACTTCCTTTTGAGCACATTTAATGGACTTGGTCTATTAACCTTTGCTCAAAAGGCTTGATTTTGGAAAAGAAAGTAGAAATCTTATTAGTTTAGTATAAGAGCAACTGTGTGGACTTTCATTCTGGACCAAAAGTTACAACCCTTTTAGTAAATAACTTTAGTGAAAAAAATTAGTAATATGTTTAGCCTCCCTGTTTCATATACTTTTTTAATTTGTTATTTAACTAGAATCATTTTATTAAGCAATTGTAAAAGTTCTAATCATATTTTGTGACGATGCAGAAGTGCAAAGAGCACAAAATGTTTATAATCTAAGATTCTGCATATACGCCATTACTTTTTATTGTTTCTTGCCATCTTTCTGGAAGAAAATTAATTCCATGTCGGTAAAAGGAGAATTGAAGTGAAAAAAAATCGTGCAAGGCAGTTTTCAGATCATTCTTATCATAAAAGTATTTTCAACTAAAAGATTTAGTTAACATGTGTAGCGGGCTCTTAACACATTTCCAACTAACCTCTAGGTAAATCTGTATTTTAATGATTGCTTGATTTGAGAACATCGCTTTGCGAAGGAACTGTGATATACATTAATAGAATTGCTAGTTGAAGATATCTGAAATGGTAAAGTATAAAATGTTGAGATTGTCATTTTAAAGCGAAGATGTTGAGATTATAATTGTAAAGAGAGGATGTTGAGATTATAATTGTAAAGAGAGGATGTTGAGATATAGTAATTGTAAGGAGACGTGTATTTGATTGTAAATGTATATGTTACCGGCAAAGTATGAAATGCCGGCATTCTATAGAACCTGGCGTTTTTAGGCAAAGGAATGCCTGACGTTTTTAGGCAAAGTATGAAACATGAGAATTATTTTATACATTGCTTAGGCATTGTATAGAATGCCTAAGCATTCTATAGAATGACCAAAGATGTTTAGGCAAAGTATGAAATAAGGTCAGGATAAGGCTGTTATATCAATGACGTACATTTCTAAAAAATACAAATGTTATTCTGACAAAATAATGAAAGTGCCATTACAAAATTATTCAAAATACGTAAAGGAAAAAGAAAGTTGTAACAAAAACAAAATTTATGTCTTTCTTATAGGAAAAACAAAATTTTCAAATAAAAAATTAACCTACTTATTGCAACATGGTAGGCTTGAATGTCCCTTTGAATTACGTTTCATTACATTTTTCACGAAAAGACCACTCTTATTTTGGTACTTTGACGAATCCTTCGTCGCTTCGATTGGAATGAACAATTGCATCTGACAGAAGAGGAATTTCATGGTCAGGAATATCTTTAATTCTAAGCAAGTTCTAAGGGCACAAAGTAAATTCTTGCTTTAAAATTCCTTCAAAAATTTCAAGTCGATAGAAAACATTTTTTCCCCACTCGTTACAAGTGCCAACATATTGGCATTCAGAAAAAAAATTACAAATTTCACAAGAATGCTTTTTTTTTTTTTTTTCTGGCCAGGTTCACAAAGGTGGATGTACTGTTCAATATCATAACGTGTAACATTTTTGTATTTGGTTGAAAGTTCTTTCAGAATTCTATCATACATGTCCTTCGTTTCCAATGGCTAAATGATCTCCATGAAGTACGTAAAATAACTCAGAATCCGCGACGTAATACTGTGTGTGTATAGAATTGCTTCCCAACCTTTTTATCTCCATGGACTGGTTCTACGTTTGGTTAAATAATTTAATTGTATTTAAACATGCCTTCAGAATAAAATTCGGTTACTCCAAAAAATAAATATAAAGTGATTTTACTTGAAATATAAAGGGATTTTCATGGAAAGTCAAACAAACACTAGGAAAATACACCCCAGTAGATAAAATAGAAATAATTTAATACTCCCTTTGAGTGGCTCGATACTATTTGATCCATGGACCGGTGGTTGGGAACCACTGCTGTATAGTACTAACGCCTTCTTTAACAGGTTAAATGAGTTAACTTTTATTTTCACCAAACACCACGTCATAGCTATTCAGCAACCAATAGGCCCTGGGTTCCTTTTTAGTAGTCATTTTGGCTTTTTGTACATCAGTTATTAACTTCTAGTAAGTATAATTTCAGTTTAGAAAAATACTTTTTTTTGCAGCTTTAACTCGAATTTTCGGCAGCTCGGTGTCAAAAAGTTGTTTCATGCCTTTGGACCAGCTGTCGTCAACATTTTATCTGTGGCGTGTCTCAAAAACCAATCTTCCAATTATGATTCACCGTGCCACACAATAGGGCATCTTTGAAACAATTCTATTCTCGCGATAATGTATGCAGAGTTAGGGAACAATGTTCAATTATATAGATTTATAGGTTTATCACACATTAATTTTGCATCAATTAAAAATATTTCTTAACATAAAAAACTAGCACAAAATATAACTTTCTTCAACAAGAATAAAAAAAAACCTAGAAATTGTACATATATTTTGGTTTTTAAACATGTTTATTAAAATAAGAAATAGACAATGTAGAATATAAGTACAAGTATTTCCCTTCATTACAGTTAAATAAAAAGATAAATGAATTTTTTAATGTTAACGTACTGCTGCTTCACTTTCATATCACAAATAATGTGGTGTAATTTGTGACTTTCACTTTGACATGATTCTGCGCATTCAATTGTAAAACAATTTCTTTGCAGACTCGAAATATTTTTCATATGAAGGAAGAACAAAAAAGAGAAAAGGAGATTACATGCAATTTCTCTCTTCAAACAATTAAATCTATCCAGCAATGACATCCAATAACTTTCAAAATAACTGTAAATTTATCTCTTTATTATCTTTCAAATGTTTTCGTAACACCGTAATTGTTCATGATTCTGGAGATGTTTGTCAAATAAGGTCGATTATACAAATTTTTGAAGTTCCATCCATTCCAAAATTGACAAATTTGTTGAGTAGTTCTGAGTGTCACTGATAATTATACCGTATGCTATAGGTTGCGGACCCCTGCCCTAGACCATGACTCCTTCTCCAACACTACAGCTTGCTTTTCGATTTTCATGCAGGGCAGGAAACAAACAATTTTTTGTTGAACAATTTTAAGTAAAATTGAGTATTTTTGCACTCCCGAACAAACCACAATGTGCAACTGACAAATTCTGAGCCTGAGGCACGCGCTAAAAGTCTCGTGTCTTGCCACACAATATTCGAAATGAATCGGGGATGTATTTCATACTTTGCCGGTTTCTCATTAGGCATTCTGTAGAATGCCTAGGCAATGCGTGAAATAAGAATCATTTCATACATTGCCGGCTAGTTTTAGGCATTCTATACAATGCCTAGGCATTCTATAGAATGCCGGATTTCATACTTTGCCGGTAACATATACATTGATTTGAAGATTATTTGTTACTGGAATTGACTCATTACAATATCGTGTGACTGATGTTTGGACATATTTTGGAATTAGAAGATGAGATAACAATGAAAACTTTGGATAATTTACACACAATACTATTCGAACTGTTTCTTACAGCTTGATCAAGAATCTCTTCCCCAACCTGCGAAGGAAGATTACTCTTTGCCTGATTTTGTCACCTTTTGTCTCAATTCCTGAATTTCCTTAACTATCAACGACAAATGTTGTCATCTGCTGTATCTTCTCCACAAACTTGACGCTATGCTAAGACTACTACATTGCCCTTGTCGACCTCATACAAACAAGCATGTGAAAAAAAGTTGTCATGTCCGAGTTTTGGTTCAACAAAAAACACGTCGTGTAATAGGTTCGATGTATGTTAATTTCTCTGGCTCAAAGTCCTCACGTTGGTGTGGTGCAGATGAGGAGTGTAAGACGCTAGCCCAAGTTTCAATCTTAACATCTGATTTTTGTATCAAAATTCTAGACATAATGGCTGGGACAAATAGATCTTTAGTCAAGCAAAAATAAGAAACGGGAAGAATTCAGTAAACAAATCTATATATATAAAGGAGAAAAGCGACTCACTCACTCACTGACTAATCACGATATCTCCGGAACTAATAAACCTACAGACTTGAAATTTGGTAGGTAGGTTCCCTTCATAGAGTAGACGTCAACTAAGAACGGATTTTGCAAAGTTCGAACCCCAAGGAGCGTTACGGGGGTTTAAGGGGCGTTATAGATAATTATTTCCATTACTAAACTATTAGATGTACAGTCGTGAAACTTGGTACACAGATTTCTTTCATAAAGTAGAGATTCCCTAGATAATGATTTTTACGAAAATCGACCTCCAACGGGCGTTGAGGGCGCTTAAGGGGCGTTATACATAATTATTAGACGTACAGTCTTGAAAAAAAAAAATTTGGTAAGCAGATTCCTTTCATAAAGTACAGATCCCCTACAAAATGGGTTTTGTGAAAATCGACTCCCAAGTGGCGTTGTAGAGAATTAAGTGGCGTTGTAAAGAATTAAGTGGCGTTATAGGCAATTAAATCCTTTTTAAACTATTAGACGTAAAATCCCTAAATTTAGTAAGCTGATTCCATTCATTGAGTAAAGATCCGCTATAATATGGGTTTTGTGAAAATCGTTTCCTAAGTGGCGTTGCGGGGGCATAAGGGGCGTTATACATAATTATTTCCATTTTTAAACTATTAGACGTACAGTCTTGAAATTTGTTAAGCGGATTCCTTTCCTAGAGTACAGAACCGCTGCAAAATAGGTTTTGTGAAAATCGACCCCAAGTGGCGTTGTGGAGAATTAAGGGGCGTTGTAGGCAATTAACCCCTTTTTTAAACTATTAGACGTAATATCTTGAAATTGAGTAAGCCGATTCCATTCACTCAGTAGAGATCTGTCATAAAATGGGCTTTGTGAAAATCGTTTCCTAAGTGGCGTTGCGGGGGCTTAAGGGGCGTTATACATAATCATTTCCATTTTTAAACTATTAGACGTACAGTCTTAAAATTTGGTAATCGGATTCCTTTAATAGAGTAAAGATCCGCTGCAAAATGGCTTGTGTCAAAATCGACTCCCAAGTGGCGTTGTAGAGAATTAAGTGGCGTTATAGGCAATCAACTCCTTTTTTAAACTATTAGACGTAAAATCTCGAAATTTAGTAAGCTGATTCCATTCAATAAGTAGAGATCCGCTATAAGATGGGTTTTGTGAACATTGTTTCCTAAGTGGCATTGCGGGGGTTTAAGGGACGTGAAAGATAATTATTTCCATTTTTAAACTATTAGACGTACAGTCATGAAATTTGATAAGCGGATTTTCATACAGTACAGATCCCCTACAGAATGGGTTTTGTGAAAATCGACCCCAAGTGGCGTTGTGGAGAATTAAGAGGCGTTATATATATAGGCAATTAACTCCTTTTTTAAACTATTAGACGTAAAATCTTGAAATTGAGTAAGCAGATTCCATTCACTGAGTAGAGATCTGCCGTAAGATGGGTTTTGTGAATATCGTTTCCTAAGTGGCATTGCGGGGGCTTAAGGGGCGTGAAAGATAATTATTTCCATTTTTAAACTATTAGACGAACAGCCTTGAAATTTAATAAGTGGATTCCTTTCATAGAGTACAGATCCCCTACAGAATGGGTTTTGTGAAAATCGACCCCAAGTGGCGTTGTGGAGAATTAAGAGGCGTTATATATAGGTAATTAACTCCTTTTTTAAACTATTAGACGTAAAATCTTGAAATTGAGTAAGCAGATTCCATTCACTGAGTAGAGATCTGCCGTAAGATGGGTTTTGTGAATTTCGTTTCCTAAGTGGCGTTGCGGGGGCTTAAGGGGCGTTATAGATAATTATTTCCATTTTTAAACTATTAGATGTACAGTCTTAAAATTTGGTAAGCGAATTCCTTTCATGGTGTAGAGATCCACTACAGAATAGTTTTGGGGAAAATTGATCCCCAAGGGTCACTGAGGGGGATTAAGGGGCGTAATACATAAATATTTCCGCTTTTCAACTATTAGAAACACCTGCTTGAAAATTAGAAGGTATGTTCTGTTCATGGAATAGAGTTCTTATACCAAAGAGTTTTGCAAAAACGGACCCTCAAAGGAGTGGGGTTGTGAGGGATTAAGGCGTGTTATAGAAAAATTCCTGTTTTTGAATTTAACCCATTTACCTGAAATTTGTTGAGCACATTTCTTTAGTTGAAAAGAGTTCCACTAAGAATGGATTTTACGGAAATCAACTCCAGGGCGAAGCGGGGAGAGTTATTGGGGCGTATTGATAGACAAAATTCCCGTTTTCGAACTGCTAAGACTATAATAATAAAACTTGGTTTGCATGCTTCTTTTGTTGAATTGGAATCCGCTAAGAATGCTCTCAACGAGGTATTGATGATAAAAATTCCGATTTTGCTCTGTTAGATTTGAAATTTAGAACGCATGCTTATTTTATGGAGTAGAGATCCACTGAAAGTTGCTTTGGTTGAAATCCACTTGATTATTAGGTTAAGTGAGCGCAAAAAATCTTTCTACTTCTATTTTAGATATAAATAGAAATATTAGATATTATAATTTATGTTCTTTTTATATCAAGGGGAGAGAGTGTAACAGCTATAAATATATTTTTCAATACAATCGAATTCTTAATGCTAGATATCAATAATTAATATATATGTAAACAGTATACATATATACAACATCGTGAAATACCCAGTGAAGCGGGTGGGTAACGGCTAATAAAGGATAATGAGGATTCATTTTTATTCTTCGTTAGCATTGTTGAATATTTATCCACATTAATACGTTTATTTTTGAGAAATATAATACGTATTATCTTGTGTGTGGTTTCTTAAAAATATGGTTTCTTTGTATTAGAATCAATTTAATGAGGCCTTTTTACACAACACTTACTTAACGGCCTTTCAAAGAAACAAATTTCGCCAGTTCCTGTGAGAGGGGCAGTTACTCACACAATTATAAAAGATTAATGAGGGTTCTTTTTAATAATTTATTATTGTTATGAAAGCTTGTTAGGAATGCAGAATTGTGCTAAATGATCATTAATAACTGCAGACAATGAGAACTTAAATTCTTCTAGTCTCTATTTTAAACTACCTCTTTTGTTAGCTCAACACAAAAGCAAAGAATTTTTCGGCTAATATAGCAATCTTTCTTAAAAGCACTTATTTTTAATGAACAACGTAACTTTTGAGTTAACATATAAACCAGAAAAAGCACCAATATTTCTCTCAATTCTGACACGAAAGGAATCATTCAATATGAAAGAGGATGCCATTTTAATACCTTGTGCTAATTAACATACTATAATTTACAAAATGTAAAATGTATTTTTGTTATAATGGGTAAATACAGTTTTAAATGCAATCAATATCATCAAATTAACATTTTAATAATACTTTAATACTGTTGTGTGTTAATGTTACTCGTTAATAATATTTTAACGAAAATATTGAAAATTAGAGATATTTGAGAAACAACATATAATGTTCAATTCTTTTTAGAAACATGAAATAAGATTTTCTTTTAAAAACATTTTCATGGATACAGAAATAAACATCTCAATAAAAAAGGGGTAATTACTTTTAAGTGAGAATAATGTATTAAACGATTAAAATTATAATAACTTGAGAAGAGTGATCGCTAGGTTAGAAACTACCAAGATATTTTGATTGATTTAGCATTTACATTGCACTAAAAGCAACAAGAAAACATAGACGAGGGACTTTTAATTTTGTATCACAGTCACTCTCTTAACTTTCCCACCATGCTATTTGAGGACTTATAAGCCTGATTCCAGTTAACTTGCAGCAAATTCACCCACCATTATTGTGTACTAGTTTTTTAACAGAATCGAAACCCAAACTTGCTTCATCAAATGATGTGAAGATTGCAGTCTACGTGGTTTTCGGCCACGATCACTTCACCAAAATATTCTGGGTCACAGGTCAAAAATAAAACATAAAAACTTTTCAAATTATGAAGTTTTGAAATATTTAATGTTCACGATTTATAAATAATTAAAGATATTAAAATGAAATAGCGTTTGAAGTAAATTATTCATAATAATAAAAAAATATACTAAAAACTGTCGAAAAATGATCGATTATTTGACTTTATCCATAATAAATATTACTTGACCAGTCATAATATCATTTCTGACTTTTTAGAAAGTAATTAAATAAAATGACACCGTTTTAAAAATTTACTTAATAATCATAAAAAAATTTTTTCTCAGTGTCTAAGATAAAATTCACAGAAATATTTGAATTTCCTTTATGTTTTTTTCACCTTATTTGCTATCGTTGAAAGTTTTTTCAAATATTACGACATAAGTCCAGTCGATTACTTTACAATCAATATTTGTTAATTTCAAATGCATGAAGTCTTAAGACCAAATTAAATTTATTCACTTAAGAGCCCTACTGCTACTTTTAAAGCAGGGGTATGCAAACCACAGCTCTTTGTATAGACGGTTGTGGCTCTCTCTTCATACTTCTAGCTATAAGAATTATTAAAAAAAAACTTTATTATATCTGCTATATTTTTTTTTCTTTTTCTTCTTTATAGTTATCTGTGGAAAAGATTTACCTTATTTGAATCTAAAATTAAACATTTGACTTAAGGTTTGTGTATTGAATTGTTCTCCATTGGCATTGAGGATCAGTGAAAATTTTAAAGTTAGTTCTATAGCAATAAATGTATTAGTAGAAATGCCGACAGGGGAAGATAGTCCTCTCGGGGATTTCCAGCTTATTTGCATACGCGAGTAGGGAGCACTCTTGAATATGATCAAGAGATACCCATAAAACCTCAACAGAAGTGAGAAAAATACACTCCGTATCTTGTAACATTTTTAAGGGTTAATAAACAGAGAGTTGAAATGGCTTTTTTCGAGGAACAATCAGTCAATTTTAATTATTGGTGTAAACAGGAAATTTCAGAATAAAGCTCTAATGGTATTGGTGGGAATATTTATTCACGACGTTTGGAATTTTAATTCCAACGTTATGATATTTTGGTACTAGCTGTTTTTACCCTGAGAATCACAGAAATAAAAATATCTTCGAAAGTTCTCTGTTTTTGATGGATGGAAAATGTTACTTTGCGCAAGCTTTATTGAAATTTTATAAAATAAAATGTTCATTGATGTGCAACAGTCTTTATTGCGACTGCTGCAGCAGGCTCAAAAATAGCATCATAGGCTTCGACAATTTTTATTAATTTCAGCCTGGAATCTTTTTAATATTTCAACTTTAAAATTTTTCAGTTTTATTATCTTAAATTAACGTGGCAAACTCTATCGATTAATGTTCAACTCCCAATTTTGAAGATAGAGGATAAAGACCTCTTTGGATATCAAGTGCCCATTGACCATTCTACTGTTTTTTTCCCACCTGCGAAATTGCGTGTGGCTCTTTGTATGCATGATTATACAGTTTTCTTTACAAATTGGCTCTTCTCTCCACAAGTTTACCTTCCACTGATCTAGCGCAATCTAGAAACTTGATTTACTGTATATTGAAAATAATAAAAAGGTGAATGACACGATTGAGCGAAAGCAAAAGCCAATGTCTTTATTTTGACCTTCAAAGCTTAAGAAACATTTTCCGGAACTGGACTGTTTAAAACAGCTTTAAAAAAAGTCAATACTCAGCTGTATGGAAATAGATCTTAAAAAAAAGTTGCAAGTATACTCTGTGAATCCATTTCTTTTTATCTATGCGTGCTTACATAAGAAACGGTAATTAATTAAAAAATATATCCGATGCTCTAAGTTGGAATATTTTGATTTATCAAATGAACAGATGTCATAGATCTCTAAAAAAATAAGATTCTAACAATAAAATAGGAAAAAAAAAGAATAAACTTAATAATGTTAAAATGCTTTTTTTATATATATTTGGAGTATTAATTAGAAAAATCATTATATGTTAAACCTTATGACAAAAAAAAATGTGAAATGAAACTGAACATTTTTTACTTTGTCAGTTTTAATAAAAAAAATATATATAATATTTTTAGTTATAAGAAAAATACTTTAACGAATTCTTTTCGATAGATTTCTGTAATTCGCTTCTGTCTCTCTCTATTTCTCACCGAATTGGGAAGGGAAAAAAACCCATTCTACAAGACAAAAGCTTAAACTTAAATGGAAGTCAAGCATCTATTAAATAACGTCCACTGAAAAAAACTCCTCTTTTAATTACAAAATAATCTTTTTTCTCAGAATAAGTTCTTAAAATTCCGAATCCTTACAAACAATTTAAATTAGTTTGATAACGAAATAACTTTTCTATGCAAAGTATAGCATAATTGTACATTTTTTATGAATATTTTGTATCTAAAATAAATGACGAGTTTTCTCAGAATAATTAAATTAATAGAGTTTTTATCAAACAAATTGAAGGATTCTCAAAAATAATAAATTAATTTATTTCCTCTTTTAATTTTTAATGTATAATATGAAATTAAAGGCACATTTCGCTCAAGGGGAAATCTTTGGATAATCATTTTCTGAGACAAGATAAGTTACAACAGGAAATTAAAAGCGAGTTCAAGTCTTAATTAATATTATAAGTAATAAATTATTTAGCATTCTTTCATTAGAATTCTTATTCTTATATTTCTGTTCATATGTCTTTATTAAATACTCATGAAAATAATTTTAAAAGATTTGTATATTTTTTTCTTGATTCTAAGCCTTAGCATTACCACAAAATCATTGTAAATCGAAATACGAATTTTGGATCGACTAAATTAAAATTAATTTTTTTGGAAAAAATTTGCTGAGGTCGATTGCAACATAAATAAAAATAAAACTGAATCGTGATTTCACGTAAAGAAATCGAATATTAAACTTATAGCCAATGTATTCATACACATTTAAAGATCAATATTTTAATTCCTCTCTTCGAACAAAAAGTTATATCTTATTGCCAAATAATGTTACTCACGTTCTATTGTTCCAGGAGTTACAATGCCACAGCTGTAAACAACAACTAATATAAATAACAACATCGCCATTTTTTGTTGCTTGTTCGTCTCAAAAAGCCAGTTCATATTCGAATAAGTCTAAGGTAAAGTAACGCAAGGTCGTCAAGTAGCAACGCCCAGATGATGTGGGTGTTCACAGCAGACGATACGTTTATTGTGTTCATCCGTTTTCGTAGAACAGGTAATCACTCTGTCGATAGTAATTTTCCTGTTTCCTTTCCACATGGGTGCGTTGCACGTTTCTGGTTCCTACGAAATTCACTTCATTATCTTGTAATGAAAAAGATAATTTCTTTGAGACTCGAAAAATTTTAAGGATCATCCGAGTAAATCAGTGAATCCTTAAAATCTGCAGTTCCTTATCCCGTATAAATAAGGCTATTTACTAATAATACAGATTTTTGTGACTAAATTCGTATACTTTCATAAAGTTTTCTTTATTTCACAGAATTTTTTATTTTACCAAAATTTACTCCACGGATACCTTTTATTCTTATTATCACTCAAATAATAAAAATTATCTCCAGATGAATGATAATATCTTGAAAATAAAAAATAATTAATTATACGTATTACGCATTTACGTACCTGCATCAATTATACATTGCAACTCTTCTCTCCAACTTAAATTACATATTTAGAATATTTACTCAAGATGCCAATTTAAGCTACATAACTTTAACAGCAGACGATTATACATCAGCAAATAAATACAGTAATAAAATAAATTAGAGTTGTATGAATTATATTTTGAATAAGCAGACGATAATAATACGGAAGATAATTTTCAAACTTAACAATATCTAAAACTACACACAGTATACTCTTTAAACAGTCAATTAAATATTAGTTCAAAATAAAGAAAAGAAATTTAAATAGGACGAAATATTTTGTAGTGCGGAACAGAGTATATACTTATTTAAAATTATTATTAGGTTATTTTAATTTAAAACTTTTACATTTAATAATTGATATATTTTGATAGTTTTTTTTAAATTCTTTTTTAATTATTACTCTTTCTTTTCATTTAAAGCAATGAAATTAGGTAGATTCCACAAAATTTTTCATCTTAGAACTAGAATTTAGTTTTGTAATTCTAAATTTTGTAACATAATAAACTTCTCAATAAAAATTTAATGTAATGTTTTAATTATTAAGGTATCCGACTATATACCCAAAAATCATGATTTTTTTTCAAAAATTGCCAATTTTTTTATGATTTTATTTTATATGCCATCTTATTAGCTTAATAAAAATACCAAGTTTATTATTTTCCATTCACTAGAACAAAAACTACAAGTGTTTTAGTAAAATCAGTTACCTTAACTTTACACAAGCTGTCAAACTTTAAAATACGTTTTACTCGAAATGTGTTTTTTTCGAAAAGCTCAAACGGGGACAGTGTTTGCTCTAAAAGTTTTTAAAATAATTTGCTGAAATTGTTTGTGTATGTTCTATATAACAGTAGAAGTGTTTTAACCTTCAGATTTACAATCACTGTTTTATTACAAAATTTACAGTCCTTTATGTGAATATAATCATTGTTTTTTTAGTAATTTCATATAATCACTAAGATAAATTGCTCTAGTTTTTGTAAAAATTAAATTATCTCTTATCCTGAAGGTCATTTCAAACATGAATAACAAAGTAACACATCAAAATTGAAAAAATGAGAATTTGTTCATAAAATTTTTGTTGAGAGCGGGCCCCGTTTATGTAATTTTTTGTACATTTTTATCAGTTTTTTCCCATTCTAATGATAATAAAAAAAAATCTGTTTTCAATTTTAGGATTTTTTCCTTAACATATACTAAATAAATCTAAAAATCACAAAAAAATCCCCATATCTCCCTTTTTTTTCAAAAAAAGATTGACGCAAGTAGTCGGATACCTTAATAAAATTAATTTACAGGATATTTGGTTTGAATAATAAAGTTGATACTATAATTACAGTATTTATTTCTCTGTCTCTCTTTCTCTCTGATAATGCTAGTAGCCTACTGCTACCATAATTTTAAATTTATTGTATAGCATGACATTACGAGAGTTATGTTAATAGCTATCATATCAATGAATGATTTATATTGATAAAGAGTTTTTACTGTATTTTTCACTAAAAGTTTGTACGTAGTTTTTGTTTTTTGAAAAATTTAACTCAATTTTTAATTTTAAATTTAAATTTTATTTTTTTAAAAACATTAATTTAAATACGCATAATATGATTTAAAATAAGCAGTGTAAAATTCTAAATACAACATAATGAGTTATTTTCAAAGCAATTGTTAATTTTTTTGCATTTTTTTAGAATTATTTTTCGATAAAAAGTCTTGTAAAATATTTTTAATCAAAGAAAAGCAAATAATAACCACAAATATATATATTGAATTGAATATTTTTATTAAATATCAAATACACTCTCTACTCATTCAACAACAGTTATTGTAGATTTTGAGAAATCACAACAGTCACATATATAGATATTTAGAGAGATTATAACAGTTATATATACAGAGTTTATACAAGATATTATTTTCATAAATTTGTTTATACAACACATAAAATGCACATTTCGTTAAGTTCCTCAGCAAATACTTTCCCAAAACAAAATTGCTAAAGACATTTATTCATGGCTTAAAAACAAAGTTATATAACTTTATAAATAATTGTGCATTTAAATTATTCCAAAGTTTAAAAAACATAATTATATATTCAAAATCTTTTTTAAATATTATTCATGTTTTATTACGCATAATTCAATTCTTGTAAAAGATTATAAATTTTTTCATTTAAGTATTTTGTGTGTGTGTTAGCATTTAAAATTTTTGAAATACATTTTTTCCAAATTGTAAATTTGGCATTTTAGTTATTTTTTTAAAAAAAATGCGCATAACAATTAACGCATTTTTACACTTTTACGCGTTAAATCATTGACTGTAAATACATTAAATTTTGCATATAATTTTCATATTTCATGAAATACATTGTTTAAAATATTGTTATTTTCTTAACCTTTTCGAAATTAGCTTTTCAGAACTAGTCTGTTTTAAAAACCATTTGATAAATTTGAAAACTTTTAAAATATGAAATGAAAACTTTGATAAATTTGTTAATTTTGGTTCAAGATATTCAAAATTTGGGAAGTAAAATAAAGTGTGTATTATATATATTTCTTAACTTTTTAGAGAAGAATTAAAAATTTTACATAAAACACTAATTTACGACTTTATATAAAAACAATTAAATAAATAAATAACAAAGATGCGACTTAATACAAAACAAAATTTTCGGTTAGTTACATTATCACTAAATTTTTAAAATATAAAACAGAAACAAATATTTTGTTGCAACATATCTACAATTATTTAAAATATGCATGCCTCTGACTGCAAAGATAATTATTTATATCACATTCCCGGGTTTTCATATTGCAATTTTAGTTGAAAGAGGTTGGCTGACGTCAAAAAATCGCGTATATTAAAAGTATTCAAAATAAAATTTTAGAAAGAGTTTTGATATTTTTTTAAACTATATTTAAAAAACTGTACATCTTTATAACTTTTTTTTGAATAAATCACGTGTAAGTTAAATAATATATTTTCAAATTTCATTGCACAAAAAATATTTTGCAATTTTTAAACGATTTTTCTAAAATTTCTTTCTTTTCGATCTCGATTTAAAAACTGGCTTATATTTTGCGAAAAAAAAATTGCAATGAAATAAAAATGCATCTAAACAATATTTATAACAATTATACCTCAGCAATCCCTTTAATAAAAAAAAATACTATTGTATTGTAAAAAGGGGGGAAAAAAGAGAAAAGCAAGGGTATAATAGTCATTATAAAGACTTTTTTGAAGTTACTAAGCATTTAATATTTAATATCAAAATAATATTTTTCTTTTATAACGTACTTTAAAAAAAGTATTCTATCGTAATTCGTTGAATTAAATGTTCTTTAAACCTATGTTAAAACTTTCTTAGCTCTTATTATTTTTTACTAGAAGTCCAATAAACCCTAGAAGACCAATAATTTTAAACTATAATTTCTATTTCTAGAAGAAAATCTAATTTTGTACATGTTACTTATACTTTATACTTAAACAAACTACATTCTAAAAGTTACAACTTTCTTCCTCTATATCCAAATAAGTATCACATGTATCCTTTGAATTCAATTTTGAAATATTTTGAAAATTATGTGCAAAAATAACGAAGATTTTTTGGAGGGTAGTTTAATTAATAAAAAATTAAATTCATGTTATGTATTTTTAAGCTTATCAATATTCGGCAAAATTATACGTTTTAAACAGCTTTCAGATCTTTCATGGAAATATTTTGGTACTTTTCCATTTCGGTAACGCAGGTGATAAAGTCATCAGAACAATACAACCGATGCCAAACAGAATATTTTAAATTGAACGGAATGAAGAAATTTTAAACGATATTAAAATGTTTATTCCTCCAAAGTAAAAAATTTTTTGAACTAAACATTTATTGACATTTTTTAAGTGTATATTGTGTGTTATCGCCAATAAGACTTTATTGGAAAGATTCGAAGCGGCGGAACGGAAAAGTACTGATATTTTTCATTCCAAAAGTACTGAAACGCAGATTAATATCCTTTCTCTTTAAATTGCAATTTTAGCCAAATGTTTCCCTCTTCCTTTCCAAATTGTATGCCGTTTGAAAATGCTGTAATTTTATTTTTAAAAGTTTATTTTCTTGTTTATTACAAAAATATAGACCCGATATTAAAGTAGAATTTTAATCTTACTATGTGTCAAGAACATATTTTATCTTGATTAAAATTTTTACAAAATATTAAAAATAATAAGTATTAAAAACAAAAATATGTACGTGTGACATTTATTTTGACTAAAGGGAACATGTATTAAAACTACTTTACTCAATACTAACATAAAGTGGGATATACATCTTAAAATAGCAAATATATCCCATTTTTCCTAAAGAATCTTATTTGAAGAACACTATTCGAATTCTTTCAACTACCCCCCAAAAAAAAAGCTATTCACGCGATTAAGCAACAATTTATCATACTTGTATGCTAGGAACTCTTAACTAATCAATATACATATATATAGTGTCCAAAAATTTTGACTGCACTTTCAAAAATTAATTAAAATTAAACAAAGACTTTCGCTTACTGTTTTTTAAGCTCTACAGTGGGTGATCGGTTAACGAACATAATCCGTTCCAAATCTACAATACATGTATAGCGATGGTAAAGGATAAATGGACCACCACCACACTGGAAATGAGAAAAAGTTCCCCGGGCGTTAGATGGAAAGAGGAAGTCCAACCCCATGGCCACTCAGATCTCTAAGACAGAACACATTTGGACTTCTTCCAGTAAGGATACGTGAAAAACATTGTTAACCAATCTTCAATTAGTGACGCTAATGACATGAAAAGTCGAATTACAGTAGTCATTCAGGTCGTTGATCTTGCAACGCTTCATAGAAAGTGGCTAGAAATCTCTCGTAGGCCAGATGTATTGCGCGCTACTAATAGTGCGTTGTGACGCTTGAGGAAATAATGGTGATGTGATATTTATTAATTCAAAGATTTGGTTTATTTACGTCACAGCAATTAATTACAGTACATGCATTGAAGTTATTAAAAAGATTGGTTAGTTCATTAGAGCCCACAAACTCTGTTGTTTGTGAGATTACATCTGTTCTGTGTTCGAAGTTTTCCAACGGACTTCTCTCTGCCCTCTCTAGGGTCTCGGGATGGTAGCGTTCGACTTCCTTATTCTCGAGTTACATCCAGATAGTGGGTGGAGTAGGGGGTTCTCACGGTGTCAAAGGTTGCCGGGGCAATGATCAAAGACAAAACCGAGCAATATTTTAAAAGTGCCCGTGTGCATAGTAACACGGTTATCCTACCCACAAAAAGAAGCCGACTTTTCAGCTGCGTGACGGTAAAACGTGACAGCGCACATTGAAATCGGGCAATAAAGCATTGTAAAAAAACTTTAATGTTTTCTTTATGGAACAAAAAAAAATACCATAAGTGAAAATCTTTGATAGCTTTTTTGCAATTGATATTTGAAAGTGTAGTAATACTTTTCCGACACCCTGTACATGGTTAAAAAATAACTAAAAAACGTAACATAGTACGTAATGCGTAAATTTTGAGGGCAAAAAATTCATTTTGATATTCACAATATAAAAGCAGTTTCCAAAATGCAGATAAACAGTTAACAAAATAAGGTCGCTTAAGATCATTATGCACTTACAGTTGTAGAAAACAAATTGATTCAGCGCTTGTCACAGCGCATTTAAAAAAAAAATGGCAAATATCCCTTTCGTAAGTTATACAAAAAATTACGATATATACAAAATACAATACTTTGTTATAAGGAAGATGTTATATAAACGTGCTAGCTATGGATAGATATTTATATACAATTCAACCCCCCTCATCAGCATATTGTAAGATCTGTAGATAAAAACCAAAACTTACTATTTTTCACAAATAACACAATTAAAAGGCTTTCTTATTGTATAAATTCTTCTTTTGGCTATTTATCGGAGTGTATAAGATATTATTCCTATAATCAGAGACGTTTTATAAAAGCATATGTTCAGTAATCAGTCTATTTTAGTCTATATTTGTGCCCTTTGATTATTCGTTGTACTCATATACAGTTCTCTTTTCGAAGAAAATATCTCGAATACAGAAAATAGCTCAAATAGTAACTCAAAATGTCATTTTAAAAAAATGAAAGTAGATATATACAGCTCACTGTTCATAAATAACAAAAAATAAAAATAATTAAATATTTATACTGAAAAATGTTTTGTAATATTGTAAATTTTTCATTTTTTTTAAATTTATTTATTTGAAGATTATATCTATTTTTTTTTACGGAATTATTTTATGAAGTACGTTAATGCGCTAAGTTCGTGTGATGTCATAGTCACATGATAACTACAATCACGTGTTTCCAGCCAATCAGTTCTGAATTTCGTGTGACATAAATGCAAGTACATGTTTTCAGGCAATCTGTTCAATCGCTACGCTGTTGCCAACTTTTGCTTCTAACAGAAACTTTCTTTTAAAAAATACATATTTGTCAACAATAATAACTCCCATAAGTAAGCAAAATGGCCACCCATCCGGTATAGTTGTTAGTGTCGCTGACAGCTGTGCCATAGGGTTTGTGTTCGAATCCCCCGTGAAGGGCCTAGATGTTTGTAAATGTCTAGTGTCTTTGCGGTATGGGGGTACTTTTAATAGCCGTCGAGTCGCAAGTTCTCTCGTGAGGTTGGTGGTAGGGAAAGAGAAGTGAGACATATATAACAGCAAATGCATGTTTTGAATTCAATGGAGAACACGTGATTGGCTTTATCATGTGACCGCCATGAATTTAGCTTATTCGTATGAATTTAATATACCTCAAAAACAGAAAATGTATGAGCTATTTTCCATTTCAAGTATTCTTTAAATAAGCATTTTTTCCTTAAAAGAGTGAAAGCATAATTTGAATACTAGACCCAAGTATTTCAAATGTAAAATAATATGTGCAATAATAATAATACATGTACTTCGAATTTTTCTACAAATGACTCGCTTAATTTATCTAGATTAGACCCACCACATCGCGAAATTTAACATATCTTTCTTCTGTGGCTCTTTTGTATTCGAAAAATCGTGAGAATTAATAAATAATTTTTCATAAATGTTAAATTGGAAAATTTGATATCATAAATTTTTTAGAGCTGAAACCCCAACCTGAAATCCAAAGTTGGTGTGTAGTGGGCTCGTTTCAAGTAGTTGTCTATCTTTTTCTTTTTTAAAAAAAAAAATTCAAAACATTTTAATTGTAAGACATAAACAGAAATAATGAGTTATACAATTTGAAGACATAAATATAACAGAAATTTTTAATTCTTTGAAAACATTAACTTGTGAAACGCATTTTTCGTACGAGTTATTGTTTTACCTATATATAATCATTTATACTTAAGAAAATCTTGAGTGTAAGAAACAACAAATGAAATGAGAAATGATTGTTTAGAGGAAACATCCGGTGACGGAATAGGAATGATTTCGAATGATTTAGTGGCCATTTTTCCTTGGAGTCAGATGACACCATTTGTAAAGTCTGAATAATCCATACAGAGAAAACAGAGCCAAGATTCCACCAAGAATGAGAAGAAATATCTGCGTACCCTGTGAAAGAACTAAAAAAACAAAAATTGTCAATGAATTGTATAGTTAAAATAACTACATAAAATTGAATATTTCCTTATCTATAGACTATGAAATTTGTATTAAATGAATGTCATATATCACATATTTATGTTATTTGTGTGTGTTGCTTCTTACTAAATCCTATACTATGATTTTTCAACACTGTTTAATAATTTTGTTACCTCTCTCTCTCTATGAAAAAAGTTTTTCGTGAGATGTTGTAATAAATTTATTCATACATAAGGTACAGTTAGTAAAAATGGGTCATAAAAGGTTGAATTTAACTGAAGAAGAGTGTCAAGAGCGATTTGGCTAGGCGGTCCCTTCCCCCTACCTTCCAGCGCTTTCTGGAAAAATCCGTTTACGTCATAGATCGTGATGTTATAAATTTCCTCGGTAATTTCCAGAAGTATCCATATGGTTGCCAAATTTGCCACGCCAAATTTGGTCACCAAAGATGATGCCAGCTTGGTCGTATTGCCAATCTTTTGCCAAGTTTCCATTGAAAAACCATTATAATGTAAGGTACAGCGTTTATTGTGAGTATTACAATTTTATCATAAAATAAATACAACAGAAAGTAATATTAACGTATTAAACATCCAGATATAAATTTTTTACAACACACTAGACACTCGAGAGGACTTAGATATACCATTCGTACTGTAATGTACGCAATTCGCTGAAAGATTGGCATTTGCCAGGAGTATTAGTAAATCACAGGGGCAGAGTTTTGAAAAAGTTGGTTTATGTGTAATATTAAAGGAAGCAATATTTGTTCAAGGACAATTGTATGTGGCTCTTTCAAGGTGCCGAAGCAAAGACAGGATAAATATTCAATGCAATTTAGAGGAAAAGGTGATTAGGAACATTGTTGTTTTAGAAGAGGCACTAAATTGAAATACAAATTAAAATGCAGAGATGAAGACTTGAAATTTATTTTTATCCCCGAGTAGAATATACAGCAGAAGGTCGTTTATCTGAACGTTTCTTATCCGGAGCGTCAAATACCCGGACCAACTTTTGTTCTTTTTTCCAACTACATGTAATGTATATGAATACGTTTTCGAACAGTGCAATGCTCAACAGTTGTTTCGCGTGAGGCCAAAAGTGACGGAATAACCCAAGGACAGGGATATTTGGGAAATTTCAGCTGTGTGTTTTGGTAAACATCTATGCGCAATATTAGGTCAGTTTGTTTCCAAGTGAGGGGTGTATATGTGCTTTTTTGTTGAGCTGTGAACTGTTATGGCTTCGAAATCAAAGCGAAAGCGCAACGTCTAGAACATAAGAGACAAAACTTTAAATATTGAACCATCTCGTGAAGGGAAAAAGTGGAGCGTCTCTAGCACAGTTTTATAACGTTGATAAGTCACCAATTTCTGACATAAAAAAAGCCGAGAAACCATTTCAAATTATGCGTCAAAACTTGACTCAGAAGATGGCTCGAAAAAAAGGAAAACCATGAGAGAAGCAAACGATGTTGTTTTTAATCGTGCACTCTACTTGTGGTTTTCACAAAGAAGGAGCAAAGGGGACCCGATATCGGGCCCTCTGTTGTGCGAAAAAGCTCTAGAACTTAACCAGAAATTAGGCGGTCCGCAGAAAAGTAGCAGAAATCCGGCTGATTTCAAGCTACTTGGCAGCGAAAAAACGAAGGTGTACAATGGTACGGCGAAAAATAAGTGATTATTTTCTACAATAAAGGTAAAATTGCAACATTTTGCACCTATTTTGCTTTTTCTTCACGCACATTTCCCACATGTGATGAATTTCAATATTCGTATAGTGTCCGGTTTCATATACTGCATGAATTGCATTCGGTTTTCGGTTATCCGAACAATCACGTATCCGAACGGAGTTCGGTCCCAATTGATTCGGATAAACGACGTTCTACTGTATTGGAAAAAAATCGAACTACATAATACATGAAAATTACAGGTTTACAATTTTTTCAATGAGTATGAAATGTTCTATAAATTGTACAATGGGTGTACATACACACACACACCTAATATTTAATAAAAAAACAATTCTATCATTAACAACATTCAGTGAGATTTCTGTGCAATAAAAAAGGGTATCCTTCTGTCGTATCAACTAAGCTTTGAAGCAATATTCCTTAAGGTCATAACCATCTTATGTTAAAATATGTTAATATGGTCTTATATTATATTCAATATTAATATCATTTTGATTTTATTTACATGCCCAAATATGTTTTATTTTACAGTTTATTTTTAGTTTGAATAAAAATGTGTACCACTTTTATATAAATATATTTTATATTTATTTCATTATATTTTTGCTCTAAAGGAAATTTTATTCTTACATTTTAAAAAGAAAAAAATGCATTTTTATGGAGTATTTGGAAATGTTAAGAATAAAACCTGATAAGCAGACATATGTATTGCAACCTCATGAACTATATTGTTGTGTCATTTTGAGATACTTCTTATCGAAAAAAGTTCTAAGTTATTGTCCTTTATATTTTGTAAAGACAGTCTAAGGTATTGATAGATCGATTAATAATATTATTGGCAGTTAAGTCGATAGTTATTACTAATAGAATCTATAGTACTTTGCCGAAAATAAAATCTATGGTAGGTGGTTGTTCAGTAACATCGACTTTCACTGTTGATAGTTAAAGCAAATTATGGTGTCAATAATTTATTCTACATATGAAGAATATGCGTTCAACAGTTCAGTACCCTTACTTCATTTTTTATCTTAGAGTCTCTACTTCCTGTTTATTACAAAAAACAACTTTCAATTATCATTTTTTTTCTGTTATCGTAGGAGAAAATGTATCGCTAAGCTGACAGCACAAAATAGAGGTGGTAGTTTTTAGCAAAAGAATGTTTTTAAGTGGAATATAAAATTCGAAAATAGCATTACATACTAAAGTCTGAAATATCGTTGTCATCTTTAAAAAAAGCTTACATTTTTTTAAAAAAACTGAAAATATTGACTCCATATCTATGTATTCCTGATCTGAAATCTGCAGATAATAAAATGTAATCAATAAATACTCAATATGAAGACGATTATCAACGTGGCTAAATTGAAAAAATGAACTAAAAATATGCTCCGGGTAATAGCTGTTCTGTGGTACGTCGACCATATTCTAAGCCCCGTAGTGTTGCCCTTTCTTTCACGGACCCCTGGGCTTACATTTAAACAGTATAATGCCTGGCCGCACAAGGCAGGCCTTTCTGCTGCACGCCGTTGTTCCTTCTTTTACATTTCTCTAGTGCTATCGTTTAATCTCTCCCTAATAGAGCTCATTGGAGATTTGATGAGCAGGTATCAACCCCCATTACCCCATTACCATTGTCCATTACAACCTGTGTGATAAGCAATCCCGCAGGAGGACATCCTTCAACTCTACGATTCAATGCCAAGCCAGATAAGGGCTTGTATCAGTTCAGAGGAGGCTGAACACATTATTGATTTGTTTGCTGTTGTAGCTGTGCTTCAGCGATACTCAATCTGCGGCCCACTGAGCATTTTTAAGTGGCCCGGTCATGGCCCATTGCTCCGAGAAATTCATTTATTTATGAAAAATTGGTGGTAAATTCTTTGTTAAAAATTCAGACATATCATATGTATATATATATATATATATATATATATATATATATATATACTATATATTCTGATTAGTTATAATAGACAACAGTGGAGTAGCGACCATTTTATGAGTAAAACTAATTTTTAACTATCTTTCATGTCTTGCAAGAGGAAAACATTCGAAGAAAATTGATTCTTTCAAGTCGATTGGGAAGTTGACTATTTTGTAGTGAAAAACAAGCATGGTTCAATAATTGTTTGATTTGTCACGAAAGTGTTGTATTTAAAAAATACCAATAAACATGAATCGCACATTCAATGACACTTTTCCTCGAATATCTCTTTCAAGAGGTGATAAAGAGGCTTTCCTGAATAATCTCTACAACAGCAACAAAGTGTTTTGTCAGTGGGAATGTCACAGTGGTAACATAAGCACCCTATGAAATTTTTTATATTATTGGTAATCATATGAAACCGTTTACTGGTGTAGAAACTGTGAAAGAGTGACTCTTAAATGCTTCCAATTTAGAAAAATTTAGTGATAAAAATAAAAGAAATATAAAAAATAATAATTAAAAAAAGCAAAATAGGAGTTATAATATTTTGACCAATTTCCACCTTTTAAATTTTTCATGTTATCTTGGTCTTAAAGCATCTCCCCCTCCATTAATTCTCATGTTGCGGACCGCGTGAAATTGCCATCGTATGTATACGGCCCGCGTGAAATAGCTAACATATGTATGCAGCCCGAGGCAGAAAAGAAGGTTGAGTACTGTAATGACTTCACACAGCTCTGGGATAAAATATTTATTTCTCAGTAAGAAATGATAAAAAAATATTCTATCACAATTCATTAGCAAAAGGGTCCACAGATTTCGAGTCTCTTTCACTGCAATGTCTCATATCCCTCGCATAAAATAATGACATAAATTGTCACTCTAGAGAAAAGTCCTATACATAGGATATGTAAAAAGGGGTTCACTCTCGGTAATTTTACACCGAGTCTGAGTGAGTTCGCTGGCTCTAAATCCGCCGTGCAGTTGCTCCTTCGCAATTTCCACGGTTCCAAAATCCGCCTTACTTCACGGACTCAGGTATAGCTGTATCACAAGTTTTTAGCTGGAGGGGGCCTCCAATTCGGTTCCCTCACGTAAAGTTTCGCCGGTTCAGAATCCGCCTTAATTCGCGGATCCAGTGTCGCTTTCTTTGTAGCTGAAGGGGCCTCAGACCGTCCTAGAGCCAAGTCTCCACAGTTTGGAGTCCGCCGTACTTCGCGGACTCACTATCGTTTTCTCTATCGCTGAAGGGGCCACACCGGCTCCCTGCTCAATTCTCTCGCTGGAGGGCCTCCAAAACGGTTCCCTCAAATCCCGTCTCTTCGTGCTCTCTCGCTCTCGTTATATACCTCTCGTCTCTAGCCTCCTAATTCCTTCTTTGATCTCTTGTTCTTAGGCCGCCCCTGTCGGTCTTGGCCCATTTGATCTCTTGCCCGTTGGGCGCCGATGGCTCGGTGCACATTGTAAGTTTTCAGACGCGCTGTCGTCACCGAATCGTGGGAAAACGAAAGCACAATGTTAAGTGTCTCTTTTTGACGGTCCGGATAGCCTGGGAAAAGAGGTTCTGAATCTTTGACCACCCAGTTGCGAAATTCTTTCCCAGCAATTAGGGAAATGTCTGGAATTTTCTCAATGTCTGTCAGCACCAATCTTAACAATTAAGGGAAAGCGACCATCTTCGTCATAGTACCCCTGCTGTACTTTCTAAATAAAGCACTAAATTTCTATGGCACTATTTGTCCCAAACGGATAACCCCTTGGTACGACAATTTTTTAGTAATGTGTGTGTGTGATATTAGGAATTTTGTTTTTAAGAATACAAATGTGAGAGTCACTTTAAGGAAACCCATTGTTTTCTTGAAAGAAAGCAGTTTTATATAAGGTAAAATCTTTTATAAAGCAAAGAAACCTGATTATGCACTAAACAACTTTCTAAAGAAACTCACCTCCCCAATTTTCGGACGTTACAGCATTTGTACCAGCACTTGGACGTCCAAAGCTATCAAAAAATACTTCCAGTGTTATTTTAATCACAAAATAATAAATATAATGTTCTTTTGTTTCAAATTTTAAACAAGCATTTCTTACTCAAGTACAACAATATTTGAACTCTGAAGGCATATAAAATAATAAAACAAGCGTTAACTGCAAGATACAAGATTTAAATAAAGTAAATGTAAATAAAGTCGATTATATGACAGAAATAATTATTTTAGTTTTTTCGAATTATCTTAAACATTAATTCTCCATAATTATTGATTTCTCTGACCACTCTTTGTGGACCCATAATAAATATTATTCATAAAACGCGTATATTAATAGTGCATGACAACAAATCGCTATTATCTGTATAATATTTAAAATATTTTAGACTTCAGTCAGCAATAATATTTCGCATCTTTTTCGTTTCTGCGAGAAAAATTATAAATTTTTCTTTCTAAACCATCTTTAATATTTAGTTTAATTAGTAATGCAGATATTTAAAATATTTGTGTATTTATTAGTAATAAACTTACAAAAGACTGCTATAAAAATTTTAATTAAATGAATAAAACTCTCTTTTATTTAGAAGCCATAAAAAATATCTTATTGAATAGAAAACTTAGCGATCGCAGAAGTGAAATAGGTTTTAAATTACGAGGTCCGTCGCCAATAGATCTTTAATTGCCTTAGAATGCGACGTTAATAAAAAAAGTAAATCTTAGTTATTCTTACGAAGAATCTACGGAAGATATTTACTGAACTTCTGTAAGTGGTTCTCATGGAAGGAAAACTAGAACCTATTAAATCCTCCTCAAATTGTCTTGTAGGAATACCAACGCAAAAATATTCATTATATTTTTTTCACAGGATCTAAAAATGTCTGTACTTACGTGGTAACCGCTCCACAAGTAATTCTTCCAATTAAGACAGACAAACAGATAGCTAACAGAAGGGGCATATCCTTGAGATGAAGTATCTTATACACATCTTTATGTGACATTGGTAATGGGTTTCGAAACCAATATGAAAAGTATTTTGAAGACGTTTAACCTGTGAATAATAATACAACATTTCTATAACAAATTTAAATACATAGGATATGAATGTTTTCACAAATATGTACCATTGGTCACCATGAAATAAACATCTAATATCTTTAAAGTATATTCAATACGTAGAATTTAAAAAGGGATTAAATTTTAGCATTGTAACGTTTAAGTATCTTATATGTGTCCTTCTAAGCAGTACAAGTATGGTAAACACTAAGTTTACACGTAAAATTGGTTTTCTTATCAGTATCGAAAACTATTGTAATGCAACTGCAAAGAATGTGGTATACACATTACCATCAAAGTGCGAAAGCGATTAATGTGCATATAACCTAACTTGTTCCATTAAGAAACGGATTCATCTAAAATGTAAGGTTTTTCGTACTTTACCTAAATAATGCGTACATCAACGTATTCTGTATTGTTAAAGTGTGAATTTTTTTAAGTGGAATATATTTTTTTCTAAAGATACTAATACAACTGGTAGTTTAAAACAGTTATAAACAATATCTGAATTAAATGTTTTGAAAGAGATATTTTTAACGCTAGCGGATGCCATTACTGTAGAAACATGTGTATATTATACAACAACAATAAAATAATTCCTTGGTACTGGACAGGTTTTCTGAAAACATGAACTCAAATCTAAATGTATCACCAGTGGGTGAGCTTATCTAAAAAATCCTTTGTTGTACAACTCAAAGTGTCAGGTATGTTTAAATTGCATTAATAAGCTAGTATAATTTTATCCTTTATTGCAAAATCAATTTCCTTTGTAATAATAATATTTTTAAACCATTCAATTCTTTTTTTTTTTTTGGCATTTGATCTATTCGATTTGATTCTTTAAATATCAAAAAGTAAAAATATAAAATTATGTTTCCATATTTTATTTACAATCTATGTTGCTAATTATTATATGAGATTATTTATAACTACATGGGATAAAAAAGAATAATATGTTTTTCAATTAGCATTGTGCTGTGTGAATTATTTCTCTGGGTATGAATTTAAACTTATAAAAAGGATATATTTTTTTAAAGATCTTATTTTTACTTTAATGAATACTTAGCAGATAATGTGGAACTCTTTTTCCGAGGTGCTATGGGTCCCCAATTTTCATTCATGGACGACGGTTTGACGTTGCACAACTCGTAGAAAAAATACTGTATAAGTGAAAATATCAAGCGTATACAATTACCAGTAAGATCCCCAAACTTAAATCCAATTGAGCATATTTGACACATTCTTGGACGAAAGGTACGAAATATTTGTTAAACATTATTTCTCAGTAAAATGTCAAATGTCGATATCCAACATGCACTGATGGGGAATGTTGAATACAAAATATTTTTATTCCACGCGTTAAGACAAATATATGTATATAATATACGTCAAAATAGGAGGGATAGTATAATTATATGGTCAAAACAGAAGAAAATAACATCCCATGTAATAAATCGTTGAAGCTAAAAAAACAGTACATTCGAAATCAGAAAAGAAAAAATTACCAATAATAAATTTATATATAAATTATGGGATGAATGATATACAATCTTATTTATTGCAACAACTTAAGCTATAATAGTACTTTTAATTGTACAACAGTCCCTTCATATTACAAATGTATTTTGTTGTGGAACACTTCTTCCAATTACAGCGTTCACAACCTCACCACACCTCTTCTCGAATTGGTTGCAGCTGTTTCTCTCAGCGACATTTCCTAAAAAGAAATTTCATCTACAAGAAATAAATTTCTTTACAAAGTACGAACTGATTGCACGTATAAAGTTGCTTGAGGGTACCGCTTTTGATTGTAACATATCGTTAAAAAGTTTCATTTATTTTTAGCAAGGCATGTAGTGAGTAGAGATTAGAGATTTTATAAAAACTTCAACTCTTCAGATTTGTATTTTAATCATAAAATAACGTTTTATTAAACACTATCCAACACTCTTACAAAGCCGAGTACTCGGCGGTCGTTTCGACACCTACCATAGCTTAGTTATGCTTGTCCACATGTACTTACTCCAGAGAATCGAGCTCACCCAAAG